>JAQQTO010000034.1:19977500-20447500 GCA_029884595.1 Ormosia semicastrata | reverse complement strand
GCTTGGGGGGATTTGATGTGTGTGAAACAACATCATGTTTTATTCTTGTTTTGCATGCATTCTTGAGCATTTTAGGCATTTTAGTTTCTCTTTTGGTTTATTTTTCCCTTAGTTCAGATAACTGCAGTGTTTTTGGTGTTCTTGTACAGGAATAATGTTAAATTGGCCTTAGATTGAATGGAATGCTTGCATGATTGAAGTTGGAGATTAATGGATAGCAAAAAGGTGCGAAAAGACCATTCCAGAGGGATCCACGGCCTGCCCATGGATCAAACCACGGCCATGGATCGAGGGGCAACTTAAAGAAGGAAAAGAGAATTCCAGAAAGTTCCACGGCCTGGCCGTGGAACCATCCATGGTCGTGGAACTCAAATGACACAGGATGGGCTTTTTGGCAGAATGATCCACGGCCGTGGATCGCAGTGCGCAATAATTTTTAAGTTTTTATTTTTATTTCTTTTGGGGGCTTTTGAGCCAATTAAAATCCTAGGATTATAAATAGATGTTCTAAATATAATTAGGGGGTTCTAATTTGGTTTTGAGGAGGCATATTGGAGGCTCTTGATCTTCATCTTCTCTTTTCTTTTTTCATTGTTACGGGTTTGGGATGTTCTTAAATTTGATTTCTTGTTCCTTCTTCTCTATGTCTGAGTAGTTTCTTTTGTTTCTAGGATTGGGCAATGCCCTTTGATACATTGATAATGATTAATTGACTTTGTTTTCCTTTTTATTAATCTTGAATGTTCTTTGATTCAATTCTTATTGCTCTTATTCATGTGAATTTGGTGGCCACTTATTTGCATCTCATAGACATTTAGGGATGTACTGAGAGGTGAACCTAGGTGTTAGAACCATAAGAATTGAACTTAAGGTCTAAATCACAAGAGTAGTTTTAGCCTTTCGAGGATTCAATGAATTACCACAAAGCGTAATGAGTTCAATTTAAATTCAATTACCACGAGAGTAGGAATTGGTTTAATTGAGCACGGATCTTGTATCTTGAGAAAGAACATTAACTAATTTAGGGTAATTCACGTTCAATTGAATTTCAGATTTAATAAAAGGGTTGTCAATTAGGATTTGTCTTGTATCATTGTGGTACCCCAATCTTGGAAGCTTTCTTGAATTTGAAAAACCCCTTCTTGATAACTTGCTATTTTTGTTCTAAATTCTGTACTTTGATTTTTATTTAATTGCTTGTTACTACGTTCTTCTTAATTAACAATCATATTCCCTTTTGTTTAATTGAATTGAATTAATTAATTAATTGATATTCATAGACACAATCCCTATGGATTCGATCTTTTTATTACTTGACGACGAAACCATACACTTACGAATTTCACACATCAAGTTTTTGGCGCCATTACCGGGGACTGTGTTTTTGTTGAATATCAGTTTAATTTTTAATTTAATTAATTTAAACCTTTTTATTTTATTTGGTTATTACGTTCTTGATTTCTCTTTGACTCTCTGTAGGTAATTTCTCTTGTTTATGCAAAGTACTAGACATTCTAAGACTCTTATTGAAGCAGATCCTGAAATTGAAAGAACTTTACGTAGAAGGAGAAGACAACAAAGGCAAAGAGTAAGAGAAATATCTAAACCACCACTTGTCATGGCAGCAGCTGAGGATAATAAACCGTTAAAAGAGTATACAGCCCCTAATGCTCGGGGTTTGCGATCTGGAATTGCTCAGCCAGACATTGAAGCCAGGCACTTCACCATACCTCCTACCCTACTTTCTATGATAAGGCAGAACCAGTTTGGAGGATTGCCATCAAAGGATCCTAATGATCATGTGGATATGTTCTTGGAGTTCTGTGAGACCCTCAATATCGAAGGCGCCTCTGTTGATGTTATTCGTCTCCGCCTGTTTCCATTATCTTTGAGAGATCGAGTTAGAGCTTGGTTGAAGTCCGTTCCAGCTGAGATGATAATTACTTGGGACCAATTGGAGCAAGCTTTTCTGGATAAATTCTTTCCACCTTCGAAGACTGCTCACCTAAAGACCCAAATCACAAGCTTTGTTTAGAAAGATGGCAAGTCATTGTTAGAAGCTTGGGATAGATATAAGGCTTTGCTGGAAGCCTGGCCACACCATGGGTTAAAGAAATAGTTGATTGTCCACACCTTCTACAATGGTTTGGAATATTCTTCGAAGTTGTCTCTTGACTCCGCAGGTGGTGGAGCTTTTATGAATAGAAGGCTCACAGAAGCTTATGAGATAATTGAGAGTGTAGCTTCAAATCATCACCAATGGGCTAATGAAAGAGGCCACAACCCGAGAAAGATTTCAGGAGGTAAGTTTGATGTAGATGGTGTTGATTTAATTATGTCAAAGTTTGATTCTTTGAATAAATGTTTTGACATGCTTGAGAAAGCTCATGTTAATGCCATAGGTGCCTCTAACAATTTTTGTGAGATTTGTGGAGCACAGGGATATATAGGTACTGAATGCCAAGTTGGAATGGGTTCCTCACATGGTGCACTAATGGAGCAAGTGGAATCATGCCATAATTTCCATGACTTCAACCAAAAAGGGAGGAATGATCCGTATTCTCAAACTTATAACCCTGGTTGGAGGTCACATCCTAATTTCTCTTATTGGAATAGTCAGTACCAAGCTAGGCAAGGTAATGCTAAACCCTCTTCTGGAATCCCACAAGTACAAAAATCTAGACTTGAGTCTCTTCTTAAGAATTTTGTTGAGAGCCAGTCTAAGCAAAATGAGGAGTTTAAGCACCATGGGCAAGTGGCGACTGAGGCAATTAAAGAGTTGTCAGCTAAGGTTGATAATTTAGTATTCATAATAAGATGTTAGAAACCCAGATTGCCCAACAAGCAAGCACTTCTCATAGGTAGCAAGGTAAGTTTCCTGGTCAACCTGAAGTCAACCCAGGCAATGAACATTGTAAGGCTGTGAGTTTGAGGAGTGGAAAGAAGTTAGGGGATTCTAAAGGTAATGGGGAGAGTGACAAAGATGAGGGGAATGAGGAAAAAGAGACTAAGGCACAACCCTTAACTACTGAGAATGTGTCTAAGTATGTACCCCCTAAACCTTACTAACCCCCAATTCCCTTCCCTCAAAGACTTGCTAAGGCGAAGTTAGATAGGCAGTTTGGGAAGTTCCTAGAGGTCCTTAAGAAATTGTACATTAATGTACCCTTCATTAATATGAGAACGAAGACGTTGTGGCGTGCAGGGGCTATTTAAAGAGAGGCCCGTGTTTATTCGAATAAACAGAGGTTTATTCGAATAAACCTTGCATAGAACCTGAAAGGACAGGCATTGAAAGAGAATTCCTGCTAGGGTTTATTCGAATAGAGGGAGTTTCTATTCAAATAGATTATCTAGGAAAGCCAAACGTTTTGGCAATCTAACAAGATTTATTCGAATAACTATAGGGGTTATTCGAATAGACAGAAGGCTATCAGTCAAGGCTGATAAACTAAGGCTCTAGTTATTCGAATAGCCTGAGTTGTATTCGAATAGACAGAGGGCAAAGACTAAGACTGATAATCTAAGGGCTCTGGTTATTCGAATAAAAGGAGATTTATTCGAATAGACAAAGAGCATATCAAACACAAGATTAACACAGAAGCCAGTTTATTCGAATAAACTAAGTGTTATTCGAATAAAGCTGATATCCAACACATTATTTGATAAACTGTAAAGAATTTTATTCAAATAAAAACTCTGTTTATTTGAATAAAACTTACAAAAAGCACAGAAAAGCATACGTTCAAGAATTCAAGACAAAGCATATATTCATATAATTTAAAGATTAAAGAGAGATAATATTTAGTAATAGAACATGCAATCATATATTGGATTGATCAATTATGCCCAATTCTCCTCGAATATAAAAGAATGCTTCTTTTGCTAAGAGTTTAGTGAAAATATCTGCAAGTTGCTTAGTTGTTTCAACAAACTCAAGAATGCAATCCCCTTTTTGTACATGATCTCTGATAAAGTGATGTTTTATCTCTATATGCTTTGTTCTGGAATGCAGAATGAGATTCTTAGAGATATTTATTGCACTAGTGTTATCACATCTTATTGGGATGTGATCAAGCTGAAGACCGTAGTCTAAAAGTTGTTGCTTCATCCATAGGATTTGAGCACAACAACTCCCAGCTGCAACATATTCAGCCTCAGCGGTAGACAAAGCCACACTATTTTATTTCTTGCTATGCCAAGAAACTAAAGAACTACCAAGCGAGTCACATGTCCCACTAGTACTCTTTCTATCTAATTTGCACCCAGCAAAATTAGAGCTGGAATAACCTATTAGGCTACATGAGGCACCCTTAGGGTACCACAAGCCCATTTGAGAAGTGCCTACTAGATATTTCATTATTCGTTTAACATCACTTAAATGAGATTCCTTAGGATTTGCCTGATATCTAGCACATATGCATATACTAAACATAATATCTGGCCTACTAGCAGTAAGATAAAGGAGAGATCCAATCATACCTCTGTACTTTATTATTTCTACTGATTTACCTCCTTCATCTTTCTCCAAATAGCAAGAAGTACCCATTGGAGTGGCCATGTGTTTAGCTTTTTCCATTTTGAATCTCTTGAGCAATTCCTTACATTATTTGGTTTGACTTATGAATGTCCCTTTGATCGTTTTTTTGATTTGAAGTCCGAGGAAGAAGTTCAGCTCTCCCATCATTGACATTTCAAATTCATTCTGCATTGTCTTAGCAAATTCTTTGCACAGGGATTCATTAGTAGCACCAAAAATAATATCATCCACAAATACTTGCACAAGAAGAATGTTATGCCTTTTATTTTTGATAAAAAGAGTAGTATCAACTTTTCTTCTTGAAAAACCATTTTCTAAAAGAAACTTACTCAACCTTTCATACCAAGCTCTAGGAGCTTGCTTTAAGCCATATAAAGCATTTTTAAGTTTAAAAACATGGTTGGGTAGTTTATGATTTTCAAAACCTGGAGGTTGTTCAACGTATACCTCCTCTTAAATAAGGCCATTAAGAAAAGCACTTTTGACATCCATTTGATATAATTTGAAATTCATGATGCAAGCATAAGCAAGTAACATTCTAATAGCTTCTAATCTAGCTACCGGTGCATAGGTTTCTTCATAATCTATTCCTTCTTCTTGATTATAACCTTTAGCAACCAATCTAGCTTTGTTTCTAGTTATTAAACCATTTTCATCAAGTTTGTTTCTAAAAACTCATTTAGTGCCAATTATAGGGTGATCATTAGGTCTAGCAACTAATTCCCAAACTTGATTTCTTTCAATCTGATTCAATTTCTCATGCATAGTTAAGATCCAATGTTCATCATCAAAAGCTTCAATTAAATCCTTAGGTTCAATTTGAGAAACAAAAACTAAGTGATTACAAGCATTTCTAAGAGAATTACGAGTACTTACACCTTTAGATATATCACCGATAATCTGATCAAGGGAATGATATTTTGAAGTTCGCCATTCTTTGGGAAGTTCCAAAGCTTGTGAATCTTCTTGTCTTTGTTTATCCTCTTGCTCATTGATTTCTTTTTCCTTGCTATCCAAATGTGTTTCCGCCCAAGACTTCTGCAACATCATCAATAACAAGATTCTTTCTCGATCCATTTGGGTCAGTTTCATCAAATACAACATGTATAGATTCTTCAATAGTTATAGTTCTTTTATTATATATACGAAAAGCCTTACTATGATTTGAATAACCAAGAAATATACCTTCATCAAACTTAGCATCAAACTTGCCTAAGTTATCTTTTCCATTATTTAAAACAAAATATTTGCATCCAAAAACATGAAAATGTGAGACATTTGGCTTTCTTCTTTTGTACAACTCATACGAGGTTTTCTTTAAAATAGGCCTTATAAGGGTCCTGTTCATTACATAACAACATGTACTTACAGCATCTGCCCAAAAGTACTTAGGAAGAGCAGTCTCATTAAGCATAGTTCTCGTCATTTCTTCTAAAAAATAATTTTTCCTTTCTACAACTCTATTTTGTTGTGGAGTTCTAGGGGCAGAGAAATTATGATTAATGCCATGCTCATCACAATAATTTTCAAAGATATTGTTTTCAAATTCGCCACCATGATCACTTCTTATAGAAGAGATTTGAAAATCTTTTTCGTTTTGAATAACTTTGGCAAGTCTTTTAAAAACTAGAAATACATCATTTTTATTTGCAAGAAATAAAGTCCATGTAAACCTAGAAAAATCATCCACAATCACTAAAGCATAGTAATTCCTACTAAAGCTCATAGTTCTAGAAGGTCCAAATAGATCCATGTGCAAAAATTATAAAGGTCTAGTAGTTGAAACTATATTTTTTACTTTAAAAGAGACATTTATTTGTTTACCCTTTTGACATGTATCACATAATTTATCTTTTACAAAATTAAGCTTGGGTAGTCCAATTACTAACTCTTTAGAGACCAACTTCTTTAAGTGATCCATGTGAATGTGTGCAATTCTCCTATGCCATAACCATGAATCATCATTCTTACTTAAAAGACATTTTGCATCATTTGAAGATATATTATCAAGACTAATCATATAGATGTTATTTACTCTATGACCAATGAATTTAACATACTTATCATTTTTATCTTCAATTATGCAACAATTTGAATCAAATATTACCCTATTTCCTTTATCACATAATTGGCTAATACTAAGCAAGTTATATTTCAAGCTTTCAACAAGCAACACATTTTCAATAGAGGAGTTAGGGTTCTTACTGACTTTGCCGATTCCAAGAATTTTTCCTTTGTTGTTATCACTATAAGTAACGTGTCCATGATTCTTGGGAATATGCATGGTGAATTTTGAGTCATCCCCAGTCATGTGCTTGGAGCAGCCACTATTGAGATACCAATTTGAACTCCTAACTTTCAAGCACACCTACAACACATGTTTAGTTTTTAACCTTTGGTACCCAAACTTTCTTGGGTCCTTGTGTGTCAATTTTGGGTATAGTACCCTTGGGAACCCAAATTATTTTTGTTCCAATTTTTGTATTAATGTTTTTCCTTGCATTACATGTTGATGCGCTATGTCCTTTCTTTCCACAGTAAAAACATTTAATAAAAGGACTACTTGAAACACTAGAATGCACAAAGAAATTTTTATAGAGTTTTTGTTAATTTTTCGGGTTATAACCTATCCCAGCTTTTTGAAAAACCACTCTTTGTCTTCCTAATAAAATATTTAAGTTATCCCTTCTAGAGGTGAATTTAGAAATAATGTTCTTTAAGTCTTCAATTTCTTTTTCAAGCATATGACATGAAGAACAAGATGAAGATGTAGAAGCATGTGAAGAATGATTTGTGCATGCATTAATGATTCCCAAAGTTTCATTTTCAACTTTTAATTCTTCTATTTCTTTATTTAAAACAAGAATTTGATTTTCTAAAGAATAGATTGTTTTATTAGAAGAAGAGATTATTTTTGTGAATTTTAAAGACTCTTCATGCAATTCTTCAAAGGCATCTTGTAACTCATCGTAAGAAGGCAATAAAGTAGTATTAGAACTTACCTCATTTTCGTTTTCTTCTTCTTCTCCTTTGGCCATGAGACATAGTTGAGCTTACTCGTTGTCTGAGCTGTCAGTTGAATCCATGTCGTTTTCATCCCATGCTATATAGGCTTTTTTTCCTTTTCTTTCTTTGAAGGGTTTCTTTTCAAATTTTTCATTCTTCTTTTGGTAAACTGGGCACTCCATGTTCATGTGACCAGGTTTGCCACATTCATAGCAAGTTGGAGTCGATGAAGCTCCTTCGCCTTTATAATGAGTCTTCTTCGGAGGGAAGATAGGTTTTCTTTGCGTTTCCTTTTTCCTGAGAAATTTACCAAAATTTTTAACTAACAGACTAAGATTTTCTTCGCTTACCTCGATGTTCTCTGAGCTTTCTTCATTTTCTTCATCATCATTGTCGAATGTTGAGGAAGTGGCTTTGAGCGCTATCCCCTTTTTCTTTTTATCATTTTCTTCGCTTTGACTTAATCTGCTCAGTTCCAGTTCATGCTCATGAAGTTTTTCAAAGAGGGTAGCTAGAGTCATTATCGATAAATCCCTCGATTCTGACATAGCTGTTACCTTAGGTTGCCAAATCCTGCTAAGACATCTCAATACTTTGTTAATCAAATCTTCATTAGAGAAACTTTTACCTAAAGATATAAGATGATTAACTATGTGGGTGAACCTCTTTTGCATTTCTTGAATGCTTTCTCCTTGGTTCATTCTGAATAATTCATATTCACGAGTTAGAGAATTGATTATCGACCTCTTTACTTCACTAGTACCCTCATGGGTAACTTGTAAAGTGTCCCACATTTCTTTAGCAGTTTTACAATTTAAAATTCTAAAAAACTCATCATATCTCAAAACAATAGTAATAATATTTTTTGCTTTCAAATTATGTTGAGCTTTTCTTTTATCTTCATCAAACTATTTATTCCTTGGTGTTTCGGTCCTTACACCATCGACCTCATGTGTCGGTATAAAAGCGCCATTTTTGATAGTATCCCACACATCTAGATCAATAGCTTCGATGAAGATTTTCATTCTTTTCTTCCAATATGCATAACCATCCCCATTGAAAAAGGGTGGTCAGTTTATGGAAGATCTTTCTGAAAAATCATTTGAAGAAGTCATGTTCTCTTGAAACTGCTAAGCTCTTTATACAATAGTCTAGCTCTGATACCACTTGTTACTAAGTGGCTTCCAGTACTCAAGAGGGGGGTGAATTGAGTATAAAACTTTTCGCAAACCTCTTTGTAAAGAAAAAACAAATATTAAAACTTAATAAATAAATGCACAGAAGGAATGAGAAGAAGAAAAGAAACAATAAGAACAGTGGAAAATAAATGTGCAGTAAATTAAGATTGCATAAAATAAAGAGATTGAGAAGAGAGAAGCAGACACAGTATTTATCCTGGTTCGATCACTAACCCACTTGTGGTCAACGTCCAGTCCTCGAAACAAAAGCCGAGATTTTTCACTATGTATACAAGCTTCAATAGGTGTTTGCAACCGTTACATAAAATAGAGCACTTTTCACACACAGGGAAACTCTACCCTTGTGCTAAAGCCTCAGCCTACAGGGATACCTCACCCTTATACAAACCTTGAGGGATACCTCACCCTCAATACAGAATAACAGAAAGTAGATGAAGAGAAACTCTCACTCAGAGTAAATTATACAAATTGAAATGCTAATGGAGCTCTCACAGAAATATCTCAAAGTTTTTAATCAAAAATAGAGCACAGAAAATATTTTCAAGAGTTAGAACAAGTAGAAAATAATTCAGAGTGTTAGGCGTGTTTAGACGTGACCCAAGGCTCCTATTTATAGAGAAAAATTAGAAGAAATAGTCGTTGGGTATAATTAAAACTCATTTAAACCGAATTAAAAACCTGTTTGTTTCCATATCAGTGTTCGTAAGCAACGTGTTTATTCAAATAGCTTAAGCTGTTATTCGAATAACATTGTTCCTGAAACCAACGTGAAAAAGCCATTTGATATGGGTTATTCGAATAACCACTGTGTTATTCGAATAACACTATTAAAAAGAGTTCAGACAGAAAAGGTTTTATTCGAATAACGTTTGAGTTATTCGAATAATTCACTTATAAAAATAGTTTTGAAAAACTCATTCTTCGAATAGCTATCCTGCTATTCGAATAGCATCTTTGAAGTACAGAAACTCGTGAAAGGGTTTATTCGAATAGAATAAGCTCTATTCGAGTGAAACAATACAAAACAGTTTTGGAGAAATTGTTTTAAAGACACTAAGTTTCTTTTAAAAACAAATTTTATCTTTTCTTTCAAAAATAGAGAGATATCAAAGTAAGCTCCGTACAAAAGATCCTAAATCCTAAAGCTATTCTTATATAAACTTGGACTTAGTATTTCTATCATCTTCATTTAGTCTTCACATTTGTTATCATCAAAACAAATCTTCAAAGGCATATGTCCAAACACAGAACAGAGAAAATGAATGAAGGTAGTTGGTCCCGCATTCACTCATATTTGGAAGAAAAATGGGGTTTTGAAGAAAAAGGGGTATTGGGGAGGTGAGAGAAGACGGGGTAGGGTGGGATGCTTGTTGTTGGGGAGAAAGAAATGAAAATCAGAGTTGAAAAAAGTATCGCATGATTACCTTTAATGAAATAATCTCAACCATTAGAAGAAATTAGAACTAACGGCTGAAAATAGGTGTAAGAGAAAAAACTTACACTTTGGTGTAAGTGATCCCCCCTATATATATATATATATATATATATATATATATATATATATATATATATATATATATATATATATATATATATATATATATACTAGAGAAGCGAGGCGAAGATCACGGAAAAGAGAAAGGAAAGAAGGATAGAGAGAAGTAGGAGAGCAAACAGATTTGCTTACATGAATACAAATGCAAATGCAAACTAGATTAAAAATGAAACATAAAAGAAGAAATTGGAGTGATGGCGAGTGCCGCAGGCCGGTGAGGGAGAAGAGAAGAAAATATTGAGATGCAAAATGTAAATTAATTAAAACATAAGAAAAAGAAACCAGAAAGGTGGTAGACTGCCTTTTTGCTCCAGTGAGATTCTAAAAAGATTGAAGAAAAAAGAAACCAGAAGAAGAATAAAGAAAAAAGAACCAGGTAGAAGAATGAAGAAAAAAAATTCTAAAAAGATTGAACTTTATTGATTGAAGAAGGAGAAGGTATACAAAAGGAGACTCTCTCATTCTAGTTTCTCATTCTAAAAAAGGTAGTTCAAAGGATCCCTTCCAATATGGACGGAAAGAGCATTAAATAGACAAAAAAAAAAATTACTATTACAAAAGTACCGGTAACATGATTGGAACTATTACAACAGGAAGTTTGTCACATGTCTACAATAACTACTACAGAGGCCTTGTGTTGCAGCAGAAACTTTACTAACAATTTTTTCTTCTCTTCAACAGTCTTCAACAAAATTGATACCAAAACGTCATCTGTAATCGAATGAGTCAACTGAATTAGTTTGAGACATAGAAGAATTTTGAATTTCTTCTTCATCTTCTTGGACAAGTTTGAGGATATTTTGTAGATTTTTTACAAAATTCTCCTTGTTGGTGGATCCGATAAGGGCTGCTGTGACTTGAGCCTTTTAATTAAGAAATTGACATGTTTCTAGATCAGTAGCCTTTAATAGTTTGGGGTTCTTTTGGCATCATAGTTTCATATTCTCAGGAGTAGACCGTGATACATCGAACTCAGACCACCACTTGATGAAAGCTTGCTTCTGTAAAGCTAGCTGTAAATTAAGATATGTTGAAGGGTGTTGACCATTATCCTAATTTACAGCTAGCTTTACAGAAGCAAGCTTTCGTCAAGTGGTGGTTTGAGTTCGATGTATCATAGTCTACTCTTGAGAATATCAAACTATGGTTCCAGAAGAACCCCAAACAATTAAAGATAGCTGATCCAGAAACATGTTAGTTTCTTAATCAGAAAGGTCAGGTCACAGCAGCCCTTGTCGCATCAACCAACAAGGAGAATTTTGTAAAATATCTACAAAATATCCTTAAACTTGTCCAAGAAGATGAAGAAGAAATTCAAAATCCTTCTAGATCTCAAACTAGTTCAATTGACTCGTCTGATTACCAGAACAAAGATAACTGTTTTGGTATCAATCTTGATAAAGACTGTTGAAGAAAAGACAAAACTATTGGCAAAGTTTCTGCTGTAACGCAAGCCCTTTGTAGCAGTTACTGTAGACATATGATAGACTTACTGTTGTAATAGTTCCAATCATGTTACCAGTACTATTGTAATAGTAATTTTTTTTTTTATCTATTTAAGGCTCTACCCGTCCATATTGGAAGGCATCCTTTGAACTACCCTTTTTAGAGTGAGAAACTAGAGTGAGAGAGTCTCCCTTTGTAAACTTTCTCCCTCTTCAATCAATAAAGTTCAATTTTTCTGAATATTTTTTCTTTTTTTCTTCTTCTCTCCCTCACGGGAGCAAAAAGGTGGTCTATCGCCTTTCAAGATTCTTTTTCTTATGTTTTAATTAATTTACTTTCTACATCTCAATCTTTTTTCTCTTCTCCTTCACCATCCTATGTGATAGTGTCGTCGCTCAGTTTCTTCTTTTATCTTTCATTTTTAATCTAGTTTCTACATTTGCATTTGTATTTACATTCATATAAGCAGTATGTCTGCTCTCCTACTTCTCTCTATCCTTCTTTCCTTCCGCTTTTCCCATGATCTTTGCCCTGCGTCTTTAGTATGAGAGTCTCCCTCTATAAGCCTTCTCCCTCTTCAATCAATAAAGTTCAATCTTTTCTGAATCTTTTTTCTTCTTTCTTCTTCTCTCCCTCACTGGAGCAAAAAGGTGGTCCATTGCCTCTCTGGTTTCTTTTTCTTATATTTTAATTAATTTACTTTCTTCATCTCAATATTTTCTTCTCTTCTCCCTTCACTGGTCCTGTGCAGCACTTCCGTTGCTCTGATTTCTTCTTTTATGTTTCATTTTTAATCTAGTTTCTGCATCTACATTTGTATTTGCATTCATATAAGTAGTTCGTTTGCTCTCCTACTTCTCTCTATCATTCTTTCCTTTCGTCTTTCCCATGATCTTTGCCTTGCATCCCTAGTATCAGAGCTTGATAGGGAAGTAGGAATGTATTGTTGGATCTGATTTAATAGTTATCTCTCTAAACTTTATGTTAACATTTTAATGCTGCTATTATGCTAGATCTGATAATATTTGTATATTTGTTAATTTATAATTGTCTATTCTTAACTGGAAAGTGCGCAATGCCAATGATAAGTTATGTTGTGGGGATGTAGCAGTAAGTCTAAATTAATGATGCTTCCACAATATAAAATATCATGAAGCAAATCGGTGACCGTAGTTAAGAATTGATTAAAAAAAAACAAAGTCTAGAATCTGGCATAATAAAAATTATTCAAATTTTAAGATCTAGTTTAGAAGATAAGCCTTAGCTAAGTCTATTCATTACATATCTATGGAACCAAATGAGGGTAATGATATCAGGGGATAAGATCATTGCTTGATTGTCTCTTTAATTTTCTATTTTATTTCCTGTCAGTTTTAATATGTTGCGCTCTCTATCTTCCAAATTCTCCTTAAAATCCTCACAAACATCTTCATCATTGCTCTCTAAGCCTCAAACTAAAATATCTTCAATAAACATCTTTAATGAACAAATTTGTTTTGAAGATATTAATCAAGACGTGGATGACTAGGAAATCCCCATAATTCCAATGAATGAACTCTACAAACCTGAAGGAAGATTCTTTAAAAGTTATGATTACATTATTAGGACTGTAGAGAAAAAAATTACAATTGAGGCTGAAGACGAAGAATTTCATCTTCTTTGTCAAGAGACTTTGAAAGGTCAGGCCCAAAAATATAATTATTTGCATGCTGGATGTGTGCAGGTAGCAATCAAACCTCTAATCAGAGAAGGACTAAACACATCTGTTCTCCTTTGTCTACGAGATATTAGGCATAATCAATTTCATAACTCTCTTCTTGGAACTGTAAAAACTAGTTTGAGTCATGGTCTGATATATTTTAACTGCTATCCTAACAGGACAGTTAGTTTAAAAGATAAAAACATTTTAGATACCTTATTCTTGAATGTTAAAATTTGTGGGTTGGACATGAAGCCTGTATCAATCCCATTAGCCTTAATATATAGGATTCAATATAAAGTTATGAATTCTCACAACTCTAAGGCATTAAAACCAAAAGACATAGGAGAAACAACATTATTCCTCATAGACATAACAAAGGCCAACATAGTTGTCCCTAAAATAATCCAGTGGGATGATGTAGTTCTCCTAGCAAAATGGATAATGGATGAAGCTACACCAGCTTTACCCAAAGAATCGCTTGAAATTTAGGAGATCAAACAACATCAATCAGGTAGAGTTGAATTAACCTTTAATAGAAGAAATTCTTTTAGCTCTTCTAGATCCATTAAGACTAGATCGGATAAATCTGATGACTTCAAATCTGTAGCTTCTAGGAGATCTTTCTCTACCACACAATCTGTCCAACCAATAATCCAACTTTAGGGGTTGGATACATTGTCAACTCTTCCTAGACCAATATACCAAAGGGAAGACGATGATGGCCAAAAATCAATTCAATTTTTAACCTATTCATCCTTTAATGATGATGTCCATGTTATCAGAATTCATCATTGATAAGGAAACCATTAGGAAAAGCTTCTATTCTACGAAATTGACTCCACTACGAGAATGGCTTTTCTAAAATTATAAGGGATCAAATAGAAAAAATATTCAAGAGACATTTTATGAATTTCTTAATAAAGTAAAAACAAACATTCTATTTTTTGATTGGTTTCATGCTTACATGATTAAGAATGAAATTGAATATCATTGGAGCATTAGCCTGATTGAAGATAAATCAGCAAATGTTCTAACTGTCTGGCATCGTAAAGATGGTAAGTTAATCAAATCTGATTTACCTCCTTCCAGCCAGTATTATCTTCCAAACATAAAAGACAAAGATAACAATTCTGTCATAGCTTCTCCTTTTAAGACAAAAGTAGAAGATGAATTAATCAACCCTAAAGATATTAAAAGTCTTATGGAACAAAAAATTATATAAACAAATATCTTCAAGTTTTAAGAGAAAATTTGATCAATAAACCATCAACTTTTGGAACTAAAACTGAAGAATCAAAAATTGCCAAACCAACAAAGAAACCTCTCTTCAAACCATTCAAAGTCACCAAGCAGCTTAAAGAAAGCCTAAAACTTCTTAACAATCCTAAACCATCTAATGATGAATTTATTGATAAATGTAATCAATATATTGAAAAACAAAACTTAGTTTTCCCAGATACGCTATAGACTCAATAGTCTAAAGCAACAAAAAACCCTAAGATAAGTTAAAACCCTTGGTCTTAAATATAATTAAACAATCTAATTCACAATCTGAATTAGAATTTGAAATTGAAACTAGTTCTGTGATTAAAGTTAATCCTGTAATTAGTCAAACACTCAATTGGAAAAATCCATCAAAACTTTATTATCAAAGAGCGACAACCCCAGATCTGTTGCTTGAAGAACATGATCCAAACTTCAGAAGTTTCAGTGCAAATAACATTTATGAATGGAACATAGATGGCTTGATTGAATATTCTATAATCAACACCCTTCAACATATGACCATGCTGTCAACAGCATATCAAACCTCTCTTGATTGTTCAGAGGAAGTAATCTTTGGTATTATTGTATTAGGGTTTTCTAGATAACTCAAAGGTTAGTGGGATAACTATATCACTACTGACCAAAAAATTGAAATTGTAGAAGCAATTAAAAAAGATGCTGATGGCATTCCAATCCTTAGTGTTGGAAACCAATCCCTGATGTTGTAAACACTTCAATCTTTATAATTGCCCAACATTTCATAGGATATCCGTCATTATGGAAAGATAGGCTGGCTAAACTCCTTTCAAACTTAAAATGCAAAACTTTAGCTGATTTTAGGTGGTATAGAGACACTTTCTTAACTAGGGTTTATACTAGAAAGGATAGTCAACAACCTTTCTGGAAAGAACAAATTTTAGCTGGTCTTCCAAAGTCCTTAGGAGATAAGGTCCATGATAAGATTAGAAGTTAATCCCCTAATAGAGAAATTCTATACAAGCAATTGAGTTATTGACAACTTGTAACACCCCGAAAATTCTTTATTTTTTGTTCTATAAGCTTTTTATAATATTTATGATTTTTTTGAATTTCAGTGAATTATTTGGGTGACTTTGATTATTTTATTATATTTTTCAATTTGCGTGCATGTTAAGTGAGGCCAGAAGAATAAAATATATTTTTCTAGGCCGAAAAGCTTTGGACTATGGAAACATACCAGGGAATCTTACTAAACCAAAGGCCAGACACAGTTTACGAAGTTTTCATTTTTTGAGATTTTATCTGACAGATAAAATTTGGATACGCTCTATTGTTCATTGGATAATAGATACCGACTTTATTAATTGTGACTTTTACCCATTAGATAATAGCTTTTAGTAAAGTTCTAGTCATCTTTTCTAGAGTGTTCTCTTTATGTGACATCATACATGTGACATCACTTAGATGACATCACTTGTTGATTTTTCTAAAAGGTGAAACCAAGCTTCCTAAAGAAGCTTCATCAAAACTTGTTGGAGAAGCCTCTTTTCTCTCTCCTTGGGATAGCCACACAGATTGGAGGGAAGGAAAAGATGACCACTTTGTCATCTTTTCACAAAAGCTTCATCTCACTTTTCATTTCAAAAAGTTTTTACCTTTTCCCTCATTTTTCTCTTCTCTCATTTTTCTCACATTCTCTTCTTCCATTTTCTCTCCCTACCTCATGGCCACCACCCAAAAACCCACCATCTCATTTTCTTTGATCTCACTCATCTAAATTCTTGAATCTACATCTTTTCCTAAGACCATTTGGTGTGGAGATCTTGACTTGTTCATCACTTTTCAAGCATTTCTTTAAGTTATGGTTTGGAGACTTCTAAGGTAAAGACTTCTCCTTTTTCATTCTTCTTTCTTTTCTTCCTTCCAAGACCTTGATTTTTATCCATAGTTATTCTTTTTCAAGTCAAAAATTTTGATTCTTGGCTATGTCATTTTCGATTTTCAAAAGGCTCTTGGAAGTGGAGGGTTGCTTCAAAAAGTCCTTCAAGAAGTGGTTGGATATGTCCTAAGGTAAGAAGGAGATTAACTTCATCAACCACTCATGATGGTGAGGAACGAATTCATTTATGGGTGATAAATCCATGCGAGGATTTACTAACCATGATTGTATGATTTTGTGGTTTGTGATTATGTGCTTTATGTGATTTTCTTGCTTTGAAATAATGCATGAACTTGTTATAGCATAATTGTGATATTTAAAATTATATGGTATGCTTTGAATTATGCTAGAAATGAAAAGTATTTGGGTCCCAATACCCGTTGTAGCTCATGACCATGTTATGGAAAAATAGGGTTTTCGAGCCTAAAATATTTTATTGATTAAGAACTTAGATGATTAGGTGACAAAAATATGATCTATGAGGTTATAAGTTGAAAGAGGAAAGAAACAAAGTTCTTATTATTGAAAAGAATTGATTTTTAGCCATGATATTTGATAACTGGATGAAGAAGTAATTGGAAGACTTAAAGTATGTTATTTAAGATGATTTTTGATGAGTCAAATGGAAATGATTTTATTTAGAGTTAGAATGATGGTAGTTTTGGAAAGAATACTAGAAAATATTACTTAGATGGTTTAGTGACTAAATTAGGATCAAAGGATTTATAAGTAAAAAGAGCAGATGATCACAATGTTATGATTTAAGGAGTAATGACTTTTGGCTATATCAATGGAAATAAGTTTGGTGATAGTTGGAATAATGAAAATGATTTATTAGTGGTGAATCTAGTTAGTTTGATGATAAATAAATTTAATTAAGGATTTATAAGATAAGAATGGAAAAGAATAAATTTTATCATTAAGTAAAAAAGTGATTTTCGGTCTTGAGAGGAAAAACAAGCTTGAGAAAGAAATAGTGAAAACATGAAAGACTTAGGAAAAAATGAAAAGAATTGTGAGGTTAAGACAATGTGATTTCTTTTTAGGTTTTTTGTGAAAGATATGAGGAAAGGTTACTCGAGGAACTTAGCTAGAAGAGTCTGGTGACTAGGATTAATTTTTACTTTATTCTTGAAAGTATTACAATTAAAGCCTAAAGGCAAAACAATGGCTCTATATGTTAGAGAAATTCGTGAGAATGCTTTATGTGGTTTGAAAGTGATGATTCTTGAATTTGCGCAACTGAGATACCTTATGAAAGAATATTTTAGCATTGTGCTATTGAGCCGAGATACTGGACCCGAGAATGTCAGTGATTGACTTAAGCCTATTGTGGCTCATTTGGTGGAACTTATACTATTCATGAGTATTGTTTTGTTTACCTACGTCGTGTGATCATGCATTGTGAAAGTTGGAATGACTTGTGGTGAAGGCTGTATGCCTAGGAGATGAATTACACCTTTGTGCGGGTGCGAATAGCGTAGTGTAGTTCACTTGTGGAGTGGTTCACTTGTTGAACTTGAAGATGTCGGGGCGCACATATCCCACATGTGGCCAGTCGGTAGCTCCACTGGGCCATGGTAAAGCTGAGCGACGCACCAATGATCTCGACTAGGCACTATCTTATTCACAATCCGGTTGAGAGTGTCTTGTATAGTCAGGTTACGCATATTGATTATATTAAGAAGCACATGATTTGAGGGTAACAATATACAAATAGTGACTTTCCCGATCATTCTCTCCGACGTTTGGTTTTAGCTCTATGGAGTGGGTGTCAGTACATTGTGCATATGCATAGTCAGTGTACATCGTGTCGTGGTATAGTCAGTATGCATATTGTGGTAGCATAGCCAGTATACTTATTGTTGTGGTATGGTCAGTATTCACGTGTATTTAGGTATATTATTGAATTATCTATTGGTTGATAATATGATTATACCTATTGTTTTGTAATATTCCTATATTGACACGATTATATCTGTTATCCTTTGATATTTTTGTATCTGAAAGGCATTATTGTCTTTGTTGTTTCTTGCTACCATGATGGTATTGATGTAGGGGATCTCACCTCTTTATTGTATTGTCTACTTGTTCTGTTCTATATTGATGTTTTATGAAGATTGCGATGGCGGCAATACAAGATCTACGAGGTTTTGTTAGGCTACAGTTTCATAGGGGCATCGAAGCATGAAATGCTCGTTAGGACACGGGGCGCATTCAGTATATCGACGATGTCATCTTATTTTGGAGTATGACCCGGTGTGAGGCTGCTGCGTTTACAGTGGACACAGCTATTTTCTTGGAGTTTGATTTGCCTTTTGGGGAGATATGGAGTGATCGTGGAACCACCCCTACGGAGGACTCTGTAGAGTCGACTGCTTGGACTCCCGTCCGTAGTGACATGCCCTAACTGGGGGTTTTGTCTGTTAGGAATCTCAAGGCGGATCTGGAGGAAGATCGGGTGCAGGACCCTACTCTTCAAGTGTTTGGACTTAGACTAGGCTCAATCTTCATATGGTAGTTATATTTATTTTTGGGGTACGTAACTTTTATGTTTTTGAAACAGAATTATAATGTACTTATGGATGTATTAAACCTTGTTTTATGAAAAATCTCTTATTCAGTTCTTATAACTTGAGTTTCTCTATTTCGGTAAGTTCATGTTATTCATTTAAAAAGAGATTTTTGAAACTCGTATTTTATAATGTCAATTATTTCATAGTTTGAGTAAAGTTTTAATTCTTTTGAAAAGGAGTTAGTCTGAAATATAATGTCCTTCGGAGGGGGTGTTATACAACTCATTGATTTCATCCAAAAGGTAGCCCTTAAAATCTGTCAAGATGATAAAATTCAAGCAAAACTTGCTAGAGAAAAAGGCTCAAACCAAGCAGGACTTGGGAACATTCTGCGAACAATTTAGTCTTCCTTGTGCTAAGAGGAAGGCAAAATCAAAGCCAAAACCAAATCAAGCTCAGAAAACAAAATATTATAAGCATATGGCAAATACTAAGCCTAGAAGTCTTAAACAAGAATTTAAGTCCAAACCTCCAATCGAGAATATCAAAGTCCCGAAGAAACCTATAATTTGTTACACTTGTGGCAAACTAAGTCACATTAGTAAATATTGAAGGCTAAAGAAAAAGATAAAATCTTTAAATCTTGAGCCATCCATTAAAGAACAAATTAATAATTTGTTAGTTGAATCTGAAAAGGAATATTCCAAAGATTTAAACCAAATCCAAAATGATGATTTAACATTATCTGAAGGAGAATTAGATTCTCCAGAAATCAATGTCTTAATGAAAGAGCAAGATCTCTTATTTGATGCCCTTAATTCAATACATGATCCTCAAGATAGGAAAACCTATATAGAAAAATTAAAGTCTTTAATGGAAGCAAGTTCTTCTGAAACCTTTAAAGAACCAATTATTAAAAATAAATATGATATTACAAAAACACTTTAAAGATTGGAAAAGAAGTCTTCTAAGAAACCTGTAATAATCCAAGACCTCCAATACAAGATTAATAATCTCAAAATAGAGGTTAAAGAACTCAAAGAACAGCAACAACTGCACCAAATCATAATACCCCAACTATAGGATATTCAAATTGAATCTTCAAATCCAGAAATGGAGAAAACTCTAGATAAGCAAAGTCAAAAGATTGAAGAATGAAAAACTAAAGAGTTTATTGGATTAGTTAATCAACTTAAAATCCAGAAATTCTTTATTAACTTCAAAACAAGAATTAATGATTTTGTCCTTAATACGGTCACATTATTCGACACAGGGGCAGATTCAAATTGTATTTTGGAAGGACTAATTCCAACAAAATATTTTGAGAAAACTTATGAACAATATAGTACAACTAGTGGTTCAAAGTTGAAAATTAAATTCAAACTTTCTTCAGCAATCATAGAAAACCAAGGTTTCCAAGTTGAAGCTTCTTTCCTACTCGTAAAGAATCTAAAAAATGAAGTGATCATGGGAACACCTTTCATAAGATCTCTTTCCCCTTATAAATCATTGATGAAGGGATTACTACCCAATATCTTGGCAAACCAATCATTTTTCAGATTCCTTAGAAAACCAATTTTAAGAAATCTTAATCTAACCCAATATAAGCAGAATCAAATAAATTATCTTAAGGAAGAAATTTCTTTTAAGAATATTGATTCACAGCTTATCCAACTACATATCCAAAAAAGGATTCAATCTCTTCTTGAACAAATTCAAGGATCAATATGTTCTGATCTCCCAAACACTATCTACCCTACGAAAAGGATTTCAATGAAAGGTAAGTCCCTACCAAAGCTAGACCAATCCAAATGAGCCATGAACTACTCCAATATTATCAGCATGAGATTATAGATCTCTTGGCAAAAGGACTAACTAGGAAGAGCAAGAGTCCTTGGTCATGCTTTGCCTTTTATGTCAACAAACAAGTTGAGATTAAAAGAGGTACTCCTCGATTGGTCATAAACTGCAAACCACTCAATCAAGCACTCTAGTGGATTCGATATCCGATTCTTAACAAAAAAGATCTTCTCAAATAGCGGCATTCAGCTAAAATATTTTCAAAATTTGACATGAAATTTGGATTTTAACAAATTTAGATCAAAGAAAGTGATCACTACAAGATGGCTTTCACTATTCCTTTTGGGTAGTACGAATGGAATGTAATACCCTTTGGATTGAAGAATGCTCCTTCGGAATTCCAAAGGATCATGAACGAAATATTCAATCCATATTCAAACTTCACCATCGTTTGTATTGATGATGCTTTAATTTTTTCACAATCAATTGACCAACACTTCAAACATATAAATATTTACGTTGGAGTCATTAAGCGAAATGGTGTCCCAGTCTCTAAATCAAAAATCAATCATTCTAAACCAAAATTAGGTTTCTTGGTCATAATATTCATCAAGGAACAATTAATCCAATTAACAAAGTAATTGAATTTGTGAATAAGTTTCCTAATCAAATTATTGATAAAAATCAATTACAAAGATTTCTTGGTTGTCTAAACTATGTTACTGACTTCTTTCCTCAGTTTAGTAATCTAATCAAACCTCCCCATGATTGGCTGAAAAATGATACTAGAGCCTGATGGAGAAGTAGGAGTGTATGACTGGATCTAAGTTAATTGTTATCTCTCTGAACTTTATGTTAACATTTTAATACTGTTATTATGCTTGATCTGATAAAATAATTATTATTTTTCTTCTCTATTCTTAACTGGAAAGTACGCAATGCTGACATTAAGCTATTTGGTGGGGTGTAGCAGTAAGTCTAATTTGACGATGCTTCCACAAGATAGAACAATATGAGGCAAGTCAATGACTATGGTTAAGATTAGTATATATATATATATATATATATATATATATTTATATATAAAAGATTATGGCGAAGATTTAAGTATAATAAGTTATGTTAAAATCTTATGATTTAGTTCAGAAAATAAGTTTTAGCTTAATCCATCCCCTATATATTTTTTTGAAATTGGATGAAGGTAATATCAAAGGGCAAGGAAAATATTTACAATTTGATCATATGTTATGTTTTCTCTCCTCTCGATTTTCTTTTAGATCCTCTCAACCTTCTTCATCATCATTTAATGAGCATCAAATCCAAACTTCTTCAAACAACATCTTCAATGAAGAAATCTGCTTTGAAGAAATCAATCAAGATATAGATAACTGGGAAACTCCCAAAATCCTAATTAAAGAATTATACAAACCAGAAGGAAGATTCTTTCAATGTTCTGATTACATTATCAGAACTGTAGAAAAGAATATTCTAATTAGCCTAGAGAGTGAAGAATTTCACCTTCTCTCTTAAGAAACCTTAAGAGGTCATAAATAAAAATATAAACATTTGCACAAAGGATGTGCGCTGGTAGCAATCAAACATTAGAAAAGGATTGAATGCCTCAGTTCTTCTTTGTTGAAGAGACATAAGACATAGCCAGTTTCAGGATTCCCTTTTAGGAAGAGTAGAAACTAGTTTGAGTCATGGACCAATCTATTTTAACTATTACCCTAATAGGACAGATAGTTGTTTATCATGATAAACAGATAGGACTAATAGGATAAAAATATAATACCTGTTTATCATGCTTGTTAAGTTTTGTGACTATAAGAGCATGTTTAGTCACATTGTTGTAATACTATGTGTGAAATATAGCTGTTATCTGCTCTAGAAGCGGCTTAAACTGCTTAGTTAATGGAAATACATGTAAAAAGTTTGTTTCTAGGTCACAAATGTGTGAACTATGCTACAGTTAAAGTTACAGGATAATTGGAGTTAGTTTGACATTTTTAGGCATATAGGTTGTGTTTTAATGCCGGATTGACCCCTAATAGATATGAAAATTTATGAAAATTGTGAAATGAGGTTTTTAGCGAATCTTAGTTTTATTTGAAGCTTGTTGATAATCACATATTTGATACATTAATAAGCCTTCATTTTTAGTCATTTACACTCTCTATGTACTTAATTGATTGATTTTGGTTATGTTTTATAAATTTGGACTCAAATTAAACTTAATTAATTTTTTTAGCATAATTTACGTCTTACACTATTTTTGTATTTGGACCATATCTTGGGCTGTAGGTGGCTGTTTGAGATGATTCTAATGGAATTTGAAAGATAAGAGAGAGCTCTACAACTTTTATGAAGACCTCAAAGGCCCAATCACATGATTAGATAACTCAAATTGGGGTTAAAGCAAGAACTAGAGTGTTGTCCCTGATAGATTGACCTATGTGTACTGTTCATGACTTATCTCATTCTAGAAGTTATCAAATTGGCTAAAATTTTGATGCTGCATAGTTTAAACCTATATCTATAACTTTCATGTTGAACACTTTTCCAGAATCTGAGGCCTAATGGGTGATATTGGGCTTGTAAATCAGAATAGAGGAGCTATGACTAGGCCTGAGTAGTGTATAGTAATTTAAATATATCTGGAGTTATAGAAATGATATTGGACTCAAATCAAAGCCATTTGAAAGCTAATATCCAGGCCTACAACTTTCATGAAGATAATATTTGCTCATATTCAATGACTTTAGAGCTAAATGATTTCAGAGATAAAGAATCTCCATAATTTTCCACTCACCAAAAGTCATTTGGCATTTTTCACTCATTTTCCACTCATCCACTCACTAATGACGCAGCCCCCTTGTCATTTTGTATCTCTAATCTTCTATAAAAGGGAGCCTTGGCAGATCATTGAAGGTGTGAGGTGTTAGGTACCAAAATGATGCTAGTTTGTTACTAGGTTTTCTTGTAGTAATTTTCCTTTGTTCTAAATTGAAGTCATGTTCTTCTTCTTCTTCTTCTTCTTCTTCTTCTTCTTCTTCTTCTTCTTCTTCTTCTCTCTCTCTTTCTTCTTATCTATGAGTAACTAAGTTTCATTTTGCTTGGGTGAAAGAGTGAAGCTCTTGGTAATGAAATAACGTTAGATTAATTTCTCTCTTATGCTTAAATGATATATTTTCAAGTGGTCATTATACGTATTATATTTTGTTTCCAATTAATTTAAAAACTCTCCTTGTAAAGTGGAGTTCTTGATTTGTTGTAGATAAGAGATTGACACAATGAATGCTTGATCCCATTTATGAGTGGTGGTGTTAATAGATGATTAAAGGAATCATAATATAATTACGTATATAATTTTTAATGAACTTTGGACGTTGCATTTTTTGATTGGAACCTCCGTTATGTGTAGATTCTAATTGAGTTATAAAAGAATTAATCTTGTCCTTAATTTATTTACCAAGAGTGGATCTCCTAACCCAAGCAATTCCTTTTTACTTGTGAATAATTTTATTTATCATCTTTATTGTTGTAACAAAATATTTACTTTACTTTAATTAATTGATGCACACTTTTTAATTGTTGCATTTGCAAACCCAAGTGCATGTTGTCTCAAGTAATAAATTTCTCGGTGAGTCCGAGGTCGATCCACAGGGAATTGTTAAAGATTAAGGTGAAGTAAATATTTTGTTACTATGGTAAAATTATTTACTTGGGTAAAAAGATCCACTCTTGATAAATAAAGTAAAAGTAAGATTTATTCCTTTTATAACTCAATTAGAATCCTCGCAACATGGAGGTTCCAATCGGAAAATACAACGTTAAAAGTTCATTAAAATAATATACGTAGTTATACTATGATTCTTTTAATTATTACTACCACTTGTAAATGAGTTAAAGCATTCACTGTGCCAAAATCTTATCTACAATAAATCAAGAACTCCTCTTTACAAGGATGGAGTATTCCCGTCTGTCACTTGGGATTTTAGATTATCAGAATCAAAATATAATACATATAAAGAATACTAGAAAGATAAATCATTAAAGCACAAGAGAGGAATAAATTTAATCTTATTTTATTACCAAGAGCTTCACACTTTAACCCAAGTAGACTAAAATTTATTAATACATAGACTAAAAGAGAGAAAAAGAGAAAAAGAGAGAGAAAGGAAATTGGAAGGAGACTGAGGAGGGGAGGCTGGGCACTGCCCAAAAGCCTCTCCCCAGCGTCTTCCCCCAAATGAATTGTACTTTTCCATTTGAAATGCAAATGCCTATTTATAGGCAAAGTTTGGTTACTGTGCAGTTGCATAGTAACCAAACTTAGTGATTAAGTCTGTTACGTAATCAATGACATATTTTATTTTATTTTTTTTCTTTTTTTAAATAATAATTGAGCAAATGCACAGCCGTGCGTCTAGTCATTTTTTCATTTTTGAGAGAAGTGGTCTTCATGAAAGTTGTAGGCCTAGATCTTTGCTTTAAAATGGCTTTAGTTTCAGTCCAAAATCATTCCTAGAACTCAAGATATGTTCCAATTACTACAAAGTGTTTAGACCCGATTTCAGCTCCTCTGTTTTGACTTCAAAGCCCAATATCACCTCCAAGGAGTCCGATTCTAGAAAAGTGTTCAACATGAAAGTTGTAGAGAATTGTCTTAGCTTTCCTACAAGACCAAAAATCACTTCAATCAGATATTTACAACTCAAGTTATAGCCAGTTTACTGAATAATTCCAAAGAGATAATTAAGGCTAATTTATGCAATAATTTGTTTAATTATCCAATTCAGCTCAATATCATAAAATGTAACAAAACTAACATAATTAAGCCTAATTGAATCTTAAGAAGCCCAGTGAGAGGATTATAAGATGTATAAAATATAGTATTATCAAATTCTCTCACACTTAACTTTTGCACTCTTGGGCAAAACGCAAAAAACAAAAACTAAAGAAAAACGACATAGACTCAAAAACAAAAAAAAAAAAAACTCTAAAGGATTTAATGACTCAAGAAGAGCAACTAGACATTCAAGGGATCAAAACATTCATAAGGTAATATTTATTCGCATCTCAAACCAACAAGTAAGGAAACTTCAGTTGAAAAGAATGAATCAAGAATGATAGATCCTTACAGAATTCACTCTCAATCTCTCAAGTGTTTAAAAATGTTAGTATTTCACTCTATTCAACTCATGAATAGTTGCACTATCATAAGCTTGCTTATCTTCTACTTCTTCGCTACTCAGAAATAACATATATACACAAATCATGAGGACTTTAATCAAGGTTATAATGGGGCAAAGGTAAAGGTGGAAGTAATATAGATAAGACAAGTTAAATACCAAAGAGAATAGAAGAGCATTATGATACAGTTAGAGTGGAGAAGATGTTTGAGAACATTCAGTCTAACTTTCCTAAGATTTTCTTAATTCTTTCTCTGTTTGTTTTTTTTTCTCTCATAAAGGGCATTGACCAATATTTGACTAATGTTTCATTAAAGATCAATTGGTAGGTTGAATTCATTGTTAGGCTTGAACATTCTCCTTCTATTCCTGTTATTTCCAATCATCCACCCTCATTCTAGGTATGAATATATCACATGGTGCATTCTTTTGATTGTAGCAATAATCAGCTCTCTTTTTTTATAGAAACATTTTTTTTTATTTTTTTTTCTTTTTTATATAACCAATCTGCACATGCACCCCCACACTTGTTCAAGAACTCATCAAATAACAAAGTCAATGCTCTCTTATTCCCTAAAGTTGGGTTAGAACATAGTTTTTCATTTAAGGCACGTAATGAGTTAGAAACAAAGAATGGTCAAATAAGCTCAAAGGGGTTAAGCAAAAGAAAATATGTAAGGTTAGCTATTTGGTCAAAGTAGTTAATTCAAGAAAATTTGCCTCAATCATGTTTATGTATGCATGTGAAAATGTAGCCTAAAAAAGAATCAAAGCAAGTTCTAGAGTAACAATTCCATGAGTGAAAAAAAATCACACAAGAAAGAAGAGAATGATACAAATGTTCAATCCATTCATCGATAGGCTCAAAATCTCACAAGGCATATATCCATCATTCTCAGTCCACAAAAATTTTAACGTCCATAACCAAGCATGTGATGTTTAAGAAAGAAGACAATTAACTCAATCATGCAAATTTCCATGAATCCATTTGCTACTTCTGTTGGGAATTGCGGATCAAAATATCTCGCAGCGGAATAATAGGATTCCCACACAGGATCCATGTGAAAAGTCCATAATCCGAGTTTTTTTTTAATTACCTCTTGAAGCGTGATAAACACAAGCGAGGTGAATCACCAACACCGTAATAGCGACGATGTTTCTGCGGTATCCACACGAACAGACTTGCAAAAGGAGTCACGCCTCTGTTTCGCGGTGCTAGCTGCGAATAGAAGAAAGAACCTTTCAATTGTCTCTCACTCACTTTCTTAGGTGCGGCTAGGGTTGTGATGTAACATCTATAGCAGCCCCTTAACAATACTATTTATAATAGTAGCTGCCTTAAGTGAGTGTGAGCGTGCAAGGTAAGTCTGTGTAACCCTAAAACCCATCTGTCATGAGTTAGGCCCACAATTGAATCCGAGTCCAACTTGGATCCTTATTGCTCCAATTTAGTCTGTTCTAAGTGTGCGACCTGCAGGTTCTCATGACGTTGGTAGTAATATTAAAATCTCATTTTAATATTACAAACAAAGATGTGGTATCTAGCAACACATCACTTGCTACCCAAGTAATGAGAATATCGGTGATTTGACATAACCTATCCGTGATCAATGTTTCCGTGTAGTTTAGTCCCTTTGTCCGGATATCCAGATTGAACATAAGGCATGGAACGTGTCACCTTTGTTTAATTCAATCTTCGATTTCGATTCCCGAGTAGACATAGTAATAACAAATGAGATCAATATCTCATATTGACTCATTTGAGCATGGCCATGCATTTCATAGTCTCACTCAATCGGGGGCCCGAAGATATCACTCTGTTATGTAGGAGGGACAAATCCCATCTAGGTCACTCACATTCCTCCACATGCATCGCAATGTGTCTAATAACCAACTTTATAATCATCTTGTTACGAGATGACGTTTGATGGCATTTAAAACACACAACTCCTCATGTAGGAATCGTAGTGATTTCGGTCAAAGAACCACATACACCATTATCACTATGAGAATCGCTTATGACACTCACGTAACGATCCACGTAGCGTTCTCATGGCGGGTCCGTCCAATACATCATTACTCTAATATGTATCCATGTGTAGACTTGATATCTCATATCCATGACCCGTGAGATGTGGTCATCGATCTACGCACATACTAGTCTCAATGCATTATTGTTGTCCTAATTAACAATAATACTTGACTAGGGACATTTAAGAATAGTGTTGTAACCAAAAGGATCTCACGATCAAGTCATCCACTTGATGTCCTATGGCATCAATCTTACTATTCTAAGGACTTTATTATGTTTATCAAAAAAGAACACAATAAATGAAATGCCTCATATATATAAAATAGCATAATAGAATATATGCAAATACGAGAAAATGTATTAGCCTCTAGGGCATACACCAACAATCTCCCACTTGCACTAGAGCCAATCAGGCATATATCTAATGCCTAAAGACCTAGTGTGACCCTCATGCTTCTGCTGTGCAAGAGGCTTCGTCAGTGGATCAGCAATGTTATTATCTGTTGGTACTCTGCATATCTTCACATCTCCTCTATCGATGATCTCTCGAATGAGATGGAAGCGCCTAAGTATATGTTTGGATCGCTGGTGAGATCTAGGCTCCTTAGCTTGTGCAATGGCTCCATTATTATCACAATAGAGGTCCACTGGGTCCACAATGCTAGGAATAGTGCCAAGTTCAGTAATGAACTTCCTGATCCAAACGGCCTCCTTTGCTGCATTGGAGGCAGCAATATACTCAGCCTCTGTGGTAGAATCGGTGACTGTCTCCTGCTTTGAACTCTTCCAGCTCACAGCCCCACCATTTAGGCAAAAAACATAACCCGATTGCGATCTGGAGTCGTCCTTATCGGTTTGGAAGCTAGCATCAGTGTAACCTTTTACAACTAGCTCTTCTTCACCTCCATATACCAAGAACGAATCCTTAGTCCTTCTTAAGTACTTAAGGATGTTCTTGATAGCAGTCCAGTGACTTTCACCGGATCAGACTGGTACCTACTCGTCATGCTCAAAGCATACGAGATGTCCGTCGAGTACATAATATGGCATACATGATAGATCCAATTGCAGTGCATATGGAATCTTGCTCATGCGATCCCTCTCATCACTGGGTGGAAGGGGATTGAGCCTTAGATAAGCTTACACCATGTGACATAGGCAAGAGTCCTTTCTTGGATTCATGCATGTTAAATCGTCTTAACACTTTGTCTATGTATGTACTCGACTTAGGCCAAGCGGTCTCGGTGATCTATCTCTATAGATCCCGATACCTAATACATAGGTGGCTTCGCCCAAGTCCTTCATAGAAAAGCACTTCCCTAACCAAGTCTTTACAGATGTACGGTAGGGATGTCATTTCTAATTAGTAGTATGTCATCTACATACAATACTAGAAAGACAACGTGCTCCCACTAACCTTCTTGTAGACACAAGATTCTTCTTCATTCTTGATGAAACCAAACTGTTTGATTGTATCATCAAAACGAAGATTCCAACTTTCCGGAAGCTTGCTTTAATCCATAAATAGATCGTTGCAACTTGCATACTTTTCTAGCATCCTCTGGAGTGGCAAAACCCTCGGGTTGTGTCATGTACACATCTTCGAGAAGATTTCCATTAAGGAAAGCAGCGGTTTTGACATCCATTTGCCGATTTCATAATCATGGTATCTTTGCAATGACAAGCAAGATCCGAACGGATTTAAGCATCGTAACCGGGGAAAAAGTTTCATCATAGTCTACACCATGAATTTGTTTGAAACCTTTAGCCACCAATCACGCCTTAAAGGTATGCACATTACCATCCATGTCGGTTTCTTCTTGAAAACCCACTTGCACCAATGGGTTTTGCCCTTCGGTGGGTCAACTAAGGTCCATACCGGTTGGCATACATGGAATCCATTTCGATCTCATGGCCTCAAGCCATTTCTCGGTCTGGGCCAATAATGGCTTCCTGGTAAGTCACGAGCTCATCTTGATCCATGAGCAATACGTCACCTTGTTGGGTCATGAGAAATCCATATCTCTCTGGTTGATGACGTATCCTGTTAGACCTACGCAGGTCTTGTGCTACTAGAGCAGGTTCTTTGTTCCACAACATTTTGTGGAGGCACTCTATTTCCACCATTGGTTCATTCTTTGCTTTGTGAAACTTGAACTTCTTCAAGTTCTACTTTTCTCCCACTGGTTCCTTTGGAGATAAACTCCCTTTCTAGAAACACAGCTGTCCGTGCGACAAACACTTTGCCCTCGGTAGGATTATAGAAAAAGTATCCCTTGGTTTCCTTTGGATACCCCACAAAGAAGCATTTATCGATTTAGGGCCAAGCTTATCAGAAACTTGACGTTTCACATAAGCTTCACAACCCCAAATCTTCATGAAAGACATACTGGGCCGTCTCCCAGTCCATATCTCATATGGTGTCTGTTGAACCGTCTTAGATGGAACACGGTTAAGTGTGAAAGCTGCTTCATTGCAACGAGCATGTCCCCAAAAGGAGCCTGGAAGGTCTGCATGACTCATCATGGATCGGACCATGTCCAACAAAGTCCGGTTCCTCCTTTCGAAACACTTATTCCATTGTGGTGTTCCGGAGGAGTGAGTTGAGATATTATCCCACACTCTTTCAGATGATCATCAAACTGTTGGCTTAAGTATTCACCTCCTCGATCTGATCGAAGGATTTTAATTCTTTTGCCAAGTTGGTTTTGTACTTCATTCTTGAACTCTTTGAACTTTTCAAAGGATTCTGATTTGTGCTTCATAAGATATACAAATCCATATCTACTGAAATCATCAGTAAATGTAATGAAGTATTGAAAACCACCTCTAGCGACTGTGTTTAGTGGCCCACATACATCACTATGTATAAGGCCAAAAGATCACTAGCCCTTTCACCTTGTCCAGTGAATGGGGCCTTTGTCATCTTCCCTAATAAACAAGATTCACATATCTCATATGATTCGAAATCAAATGAGTCCAAGAATCCATTTTTATGGAGTTTGGAGATGTGTTTCTCATTTATGTGGCCCAAACGACAATGCCAGAGAAAAGTTGGGTTCAGATCGTTTGATTTAAACCTCTTTGTATTTATGTTATAAATGGGCATTTCGAGATCAAGTACATAAAGTCCATTACTCAATTGTGCACTACCATAAAAAATATCATTCATATAAATAGAACAACACTTGTCCTTTATTATAAAAGAAAAACCTTTCTTGTCCAAACAAGAAACAGAAATGATATTCCTACTAATAGCAGGCACAAAATAGCAGTTCTCTAACTCTATTACAAGCCCAGTGGGCAGAGATAATAAATAAGTCCCTACAGCTAATGCAGCAACTTTTGCTCCATTTCCAACTCGTAGGTCGACTTCGCCCTTCGTCAATGGTCTACTGCTCTTTAGATCCTGCACATTTACACAAATGTGAGATCCACATCCAGTATCTAATACCCATGATGCAGAAGTAGATAAATTGACTTCAATAACAAAAATACCTGAAGTGGAAGTCTCACTTCCCTTCTTCTTTTTGAGCTCCTCCAGGACTTGCACAGTTCCTCTTCCAATGTCCGGTCTGACCGCAATGGAAGCATGTACCTTCCTTAGCCACTCCACCCACTGGTTTCAAGCTAGAAGTGCTAGGCTTGGACTTGTCCTTGCCCTTGCCCTTCCAATTGTCCTTGGGCTTTTTCTCACTTTTTTTTGCCCTTATTCTTTTGGACCATCATTATGGCCTTCCCTTTACCTTTGTTGATGTTACGCTCGTGATTCTCAACATGCCTAGCAACTACTGGTAGTGATTTGTCAATCTCATTCATGTTGTAGTTCATGACAAATTGACTGAAACTTTCCGGCAACGATTGCAGGACTAAGTCAGTGGCCAACTCTTGGCCCAAAGGAAAACCCAGTCTCTCTAGGTTTTCAATGTACCCAATCATCTTAAGTACATGAGAATCGCTATGACACTCACGTAACGATCCACGTAGCGTTCTCATGGCGGGTCTGTCCAATACATCATTACTCTAATATGTATCCATGTGTAGACTTGATATCTCATATCCATGACCCGTGAGATGTGGTCATCAGTCTACGCACATACTAGTCTCAATGCATTATTGTTGTCCTAATTAACAATAATACTTGACTAGGGACATTTAAGAATAGTGTTGTAACTAAAAGGATCTCACGATCAAGTCATCCACTTGATGTCCTATGGCATCAATCTTACTATTCTAAGGACTTTATTATGTTTATCAAAAAAGAACACAATAAATGAAATGCCTCATATATATAAAATAGCATAATAGAATATATGCAAATACAGAAAATGTATTAGCCTCTAGGGCATACACCAACAACTTCTACACAAACTAAGTATCTACCCCAATCTAGATGTGTCTCAAGAGTAAAATTACCTCCACAGCAAAATTTACTCCTTACTCTGCCATCCTTAACTGGTTTAGCCATTAGAAAATTGTTGACAAACATATAAACACAACAAACATAAACACATTTTCAATTTTTCTAAAGCATTTTTTTATACACAACTCTACACACAACAAACATAAACACATTTACTAACTTTTTTTTTACACATTTTTTTACACAACTAGTCACACAACTATCCTTCTCCCCAACCAAAACACAACATTGTCCTCAATGTTAAAAAATAGAAAGGAAAAAGATAGAAGATAGTACCTGTTATCACAATTACTGAAAAGAGAAACCTCACACAAATATAAACAGAAACAAAGTATGATGAACAAAACCAAAGCTTGTAATTATTTAAAAAGTTAGAGTGTCTTGGCTAGCTTTCTTTTCATTCTGCGTCCACCTCCACTTCCTTCAGACCAATCAATCTGAGCTGTTACTGGATCAGGTTCATAAACAAAAGCTTCTAATTTATCAATCAACTCATCAACAGTGGAAGCAAAAACAAGGAGTCGTCTTGTCGAAGGTGTGATGAATTTCTGTTCCACAGCATGGTCAAGAAAACATAACAAAAGATCAAAGAAATTATTAACATTTAACAAACATATGGGTTTTTGGTAGATGTTCAGATAAGCCCAAGAAACAATTTGAAAAATTTCTTCCAAAGTACCAAAACCACCCGGTAAGGCTATGAATGCATCAGCGTGTGCAAGCATTGTCCTCATTTGTTCATCCATAGATGATACTTGAAGTTCCTTCCTAATTATTTTTCCAGTGATGTTCTTACGAGCTAAAGGTTCAGGAATGATACCTAAAACCCGACTGCCTATTAGATGTGCAGCAAGTGATACAGCCTTCATTAACCCAATGCTACCTCCCTCATATACTAAATGATTTTTTCTCGCAGTAAGTGTTCGACCAAGAGTGATTGTTGTATCTACATACTCTAAACCCTTCCCATAAGTTGACCCACAAAATACAGAGATATTGGTAAGTCTACGAACAGAAGAAGAAGAAGAAGAAGAAGAAGAAGCTCCCTCCATTTCTACAGTCACCTTCCCTTTGAATGATTTTGAGTTTAAGGAAAGTGAAGGAAATCTAGTGTTTAAATAGGGAAGAGAATAGAAAAAGTAATGATAGCACCTATATGGGTAGGTTGGTCTGTGTTAGAAGATTAAAAAACACATTTTTTTAAGAAAAAGATATATAAGAAAATATATACATGTAGTTGTAATTGTGGCTCACATCTTCCTTTGGTTTTACGTCCAGTAACGGCTTAAACGCCTTCTATGAGTCGAGGATAAGCTTCCCATCCAATTTTCTTATAAATTGGCAAACAGGATCTTTTTGAGTTAGATTCCCAAGACTGTAACATGCTTACTTGCCCTTGAAGAGATTTCACAAATTAATAAATTTACTATGCATAACTCCATAAGAATGCGTCTCAAGAGTCAATAAGATATCACCTAATGACTCCTTACTCAGTCCATTTTTAATGAAGAATATTCTATCTTTTCTGTTTGCGAAAACCATCCCTAAAGAACAACTTGGATTGTTACAAGAAAATTGATAATATTAACAAATCAAACCATAAAATTGAAAATAAAAAATTCATCAGGAAAAGGATCATTGATAGGTGTGATTTCAAAATGTGAGCCTATTGTAAATATGGACAAATCAACAACAAAATTTGAGGCTCATTTTGAATTCTTGAAGCAACAAAATCTACCGTATCAACTTAGATTTGTAAAAACTTGTTGAGAAAATCGACAAGTACACAAAATTGTCAAAGTGATTAAGAGGAAAAATAAAAACAAACATAAAGACACGAAATACTAGGAAGAAGAAAAAAAGATTTTTTATTTATTTTTTAATTTTTTAATTTTTTATTTTTTAAATTTTTTTAGTGAAAACACATGAAATTACAATACTAGGGATCAGACTTCACTTGATTCAATAATCTATCATAAACAATAGAGTAGCTTTGGGACCTTCCTTCTAATTAATTTTTAGTCATTCAATTGATGGGGAGAATCAGTAATTAATTAAAACTTAATTCCTTAGTCGAAACCTTAACTCTTAAAGGCTTGACTTTTACTCTTTGGATTCCCATGAAAAATACCACAAATATCTAACAAAACCTATAACCTCTATTCCTAGATAATTATAAATTATGGCACTTATTATTTATGGTCTAGGTCATATACAAACCTTCTGATTTTACATACACCTTACTAGATCAATTTATGAGTGGGCAATTCATAAAAGCATTAAGAATCATAATAAGCACTCAAATTGAATAGAAAAGAAATTGATTAAAATTTCAATCTTAATACATGTCGATTGAATCAAGTTACGTTTTCATCCTAAAAACACATAAATTAATTACACATAACAAAATAGAAGAAGAAATAGAAAAATAAAAAATAAAAAATATATACAAAGGTGTGGTATAAACCAGCCACTAAATAAATATTTACAAAAGCGTGGTAATAAATCAACCACCAAATATATATATTAATACGTAATAAATAAATATTAACAAGGTGTGGTAATAACTAACCACCAAAAATATATATATTAACAAAGGTGTGGTAATAAACCAGGTCACCAAATATATATTAACACTTAATAAATAAATATTAACAAATGTATGGTAATAACCAACCGCCAAATATATATATTAATAAAGGTGTGGTAATAAACCAGACCACCAAATATATATTAACACTTAGTAAATAAATATTAACAAAGGTGTGGTATAAACCATCCACCAAATAAGTTAATAAGCGAGAAAAATTAAAAAGGTAGAAGCAAAAAAATTAAAAGGTTAGTAGGTTAATAAGTTAGAAAGTTAGAAATAAAATATAGAAAGTAAAGTACAGAAATTAAAGTAAAGAAAATAAAATGTAAAAAATAAATTTAAAATATGAAAATCGGAGAATCGGTAAGCCGATTTTTTGCTCAATGAGAGAGAAGAGAAGAAGAAAGATTATTTCATTAATGATTGCAGATTATAGAGAGATTAGGGAGAGTTTCCCCACTAAGTTAGTACGTTAGTAATAAAAAGAGAATTTCCTCCGCTGTTAATATGTACAAGAATTAAAAGGGAGAGGTTCCCCCACTATTAGTATGTACAAAAAAAAAAATAAAAGGGAGAGGTTCCCCCACTAGACAAGAAAATAAAAGAGAGAATTAACTCCACTGTACAAGAAAATAAAAGGGAGAATTAACCCCACTGTTAAATTTTTTTAATTTTCATTTTTTTTTTTTTTTTTTATTTTTTCATTATTTTATTATTTTCATTATTTATTTTTTTACTATTCACACACTATTCACGTACTATTTATATTACTATTCACAATACTATTCATTACTATTCACTCAAAAAAAATTTACTAGTTAGTGCGTTAGTCTGTACAAAAATATTTACAGTAGAAATTTATCCTTCAAATCAAGTCCCCGGTAATGGAGCCAAAAACTTGATGCACACTTTTTAATTGTTGCATTTGCAAACTCAAGTGCAGGTTGTCTCAAGTAATAAATTTCTCGGTGAGTCCGAGGTCGATCCACAGGGAATTGTTGAAGATTAAGGTAAAGTAAATATTTTGTTACTACGATAAAATTATTTACTTGGGTAAAAGATTCACTCTTGGTAAATAAAATAAAAGTAAGATTAATTCCTTTTATAACTCAATTAGAATTCTCGCAACATAGAGGTTCCAATCGGAAAATACAACATTAAAAGTCTATTAAAATAATATACATAGTTATATTATGATTCCTTTAATTATTACTACCAATTGTAAATGGGTTAAAGTATTCACTGTGCCAAAATCTTGTCTATAATAAATCAAGAACTTCTCTTTACAAGGATGGAGTATTCCCGTCTATCACCCGGGATTTTAAATTATCAGAATCAAAATATAATACGTATAAAGAATACTAGAAAGATAAATCATTAAAGTACAAGAGAAGAATAAATCTAACCTTAGTTTATTACCAAGAGCTTCACACTTTAAACCAAGTAGACTGAAATTTATTTATACATAGATTAAAAGAGAGAAAAAGAGAAAAAGAGAGAGAAAAGAAATTGGAGGGAGATTGAGGAGGGGAGGCTGGGCATTGCCCAAAAGCCTCTCCCCAGTGTCTTCCCCCAAATGAATTGTACTTTTCCATTTGAAATGCAAATGCCTATTTATAGGCAAAGTTTGGTTATTGTGTAATTGCATAGTAACCAAACTTAGTGATTAAGTCTGTTACGTAATCAATGACATATTTTATTTTATTTTCTTTTTTTAAATAATAATTGAGCAAATGCACAGCCTTGCATCCAATCATTTTTTCATTTTTGAGAGAAGTGGTCTTCATGAAAGTTGTAGGCCGGGATCTTTGCTTTAAAATTGCTTTAGTTTCAGTCCAAAATCATTCCTAGAACTCAAGATATGTTCCAATTACTGCAAAGTGTTTAGACCCGATTTCAGCTCCTCTGTTTTGACTTCAAAGCCCAATATCACCTCCAAGGAGTCCGATTCTGGAAAAGTGTTCAACATGAAAATTGTAGAGAATTGTTTTAGCTTTCCTACAAGATCAAAATCACATCAATCAGATATTTACAACTCAAGTTATAGTTAGTTTACTGAATAATTCCAAAGAGATAATTAAGGCTAATTTATGCAATAATTTGTTTAATTATCCAATTCAGCTCAATATCATAAAATGTAACAAAACTAACATAATTAAACCTAATTGAACCTTAAGAAGCCCAGTGAGAGGATTATAAAATGTATAAAATACAGTGTTATCATTAATTTTTCTTTATCAAGTCTCTGTGGTTCGACCTCGGACTCACCGAGAGTTTATTACTTGAGATAACCTGCACTTGGGTTTGCAACTTAACTTTTAATCCCGCATCAAGTTTTTGGCGCCGTTGCCGGAGACTTGATTTGAAGAATAAATTTCTGGTGTAAATATTTTGTATATATACTAACGTACTAACTTAGTGGGGGAATCTCTCCCTTCTATTTTTTGTATATACTAACTTAGTGGGGGAACCTCTCCTTTTTATTTTCTTTGTACATATTAACTTAGTGGGGGTAATTCTCCCTTTTATTTTCTGTACATACTAACGTAGTGGGAGAAACTCTTCCTAATCTCTCTGTAATCTTTAATCATTAATGAAATAATTTTTCTTCTTCTATTCTCTCTCGCTGGAGTAAAAAATCGACTTTGCTGATTCTCTAGTTTTCATATTTTAAATTTACTTTTTGTACTTTATTTTCCGTATTTTATTTTCTCGTACTTTATTTTTTATATTTATCTTTTGTCATTTATTTTTTTGTTATTTATTTTATGTCATTTATTTTTATTTATTTATTTTTTATTTTTTGTTTACTAACTTACTAACTCTCTTACTAACTATCTAACTTCTTACTTTATCTCGCTTCTAACATTTTAATTTATCTCGCATACTAACTTTTTAATTTTTCTCGCTTATTAACTTATTTGGTGGCTGGTTTATACCACACCTTTGTCATTTTTTTTATTTAGTGGTTGGTTTATACCACATCCTTATTAAGTTTCTTATGTATGATTAATTGGTATTAGGATTTAAATTCTGGTCGTTTGGTTAGAATTAATCCAGGTACGTTATATATTGATTTGTTTGAATCACAATCACACACATCAAACATAATGGCTGAAAATGAAAGTGTGCATAATGAACATGAAAATCAACCGTTGCGAACTATGCGTGAGTATTTGCAACCATCCCAAAATTCTAGTCTATCATGTTTTATCTTTCCACTCAATGCTAACAATTTTAGATTCAAGCCAAGTATGATTTCTTTACTTCCTAATTTCCATGGTTTAGAATCTGAAAGCCTATATTTACATCTAAAAGAATTTGAGGAAATATGTACTGCTTTTCATGATCAAACTTACACTGAAGAGGTTGTTAAGCTTAAATTGTTTTTTTTTTCTTTGAAAGATAAAGTAAAAGCTTAACTTAACACTTTGAAACCAAGATCAATTGGCACATGGCAAGAAATGCAATATGAGTTTTTTAAGAAATTTTTTCCAACATATAAAACCAATGCTTTGAAAAGACAAATCCAAAATTTTTCTCAAAACTCAAATGAAGTATATTTTCAAAGTTGGGAACGTTTTAAAGATTTATTGAATTCTTGTCCACATCATGGTTTTGAAAAATGACACACTATAAGCTTCTTTTATGAAGGGTTAACACCCGAAACTAAACAATTTGTGGAAATAATGTGCAATGGTGAATTTCTTGATAAAGAACCTGAAGAAGCTTTAGACTATTTAGACTATTTCGCTGAAAATTCTCAATCTTGGCATGATACTAATCCTTCTGAAAATTCAATTAGATCAAACCTTGCAAATGCTAGTAAAGGAAAATATCACCTTAGTCAAGAAGAAAATCTAAATGCTAGGTTTGCCAGTTTGGCTAGAAAGGTTGAAGCCATGGAATCAGGGAAAGTAAAAGAAATCAAATCTATGCAAAATGAAAAAATTTATAACATTTGTGATGAATTGAGACACTTAATAAATGAATGTCTAAAAATTTCTGTTTTTAAAGAAGTTGTGCATGAGCAAGTAAATGCAATGAATAATTTTAAAAAGCCATTCACTTTTTCTTTTTCAGATACATACAATTCGGGATGGAGAAATCACCCGAACTTCAGTTGGAGGACCAACAATCAGGCACAATTCATATAACCACCACCTCCTCAGACACAGCAGGATTCACAAAATTCTCAAGGATATGCATCCTATGTCCCACCATACAGGAATAACCTTGAAGAAACATTGCATGCATTCATGGAAAAGCAAGATGTCATTATTAATCAAAACACTCAAGCCATGATGGATATAAAAGACACTCTTGCTAAACTTTCTTCTGCACTCACCATTCACGAGAAAGGAAAATTTCCTTCTCAACCTCAACTAAATCCCAAAGATCAGTACAGTCTAAATGAGGGTAGTCCAGAAAACCAACAAATAGATCAAGTCAAGTCAGTGATAACCCTTAGGAATGGAAAGGTTGTTGAAGAAAGCAAGGAGATAAAGAGCCAAATGTCCAAAGTGATGAACTCCTTGAGTGTGAATGAGCTAGAGGATGTGGAAAAGAATCAAGATAGTAGTGATGCTAAGCTATCTAAGGAACCCGAGGTGACAAAAAGTCTTGTTAAGTTAGAAAATGATGACAAGAGTCACCAGACATATATGATTGACTCAATCATAGATAGGGGAGTTTCTAAAACCTATGATTTTGATTCCCTTGAGAATTTTGAGTTTGATTCTATCAGTGATAATTATGATTTTTAACATATTAATATCCACATAATTACCTTATTAATGATGTCCAGATTGTAATTAAGTGATCTTAGCACTCATTTAGATCATTGGGTTGAATTAGACTTTAAAGCAAAATTTTTGGATTTTAATGCATATTGACATTGGTTCAGTATTTTGATCATAACTTGAGTTGTAGATCTCTGATTTTGATATTCTTTAAATGCTAAGAAAGATGAGAAAAAGATCTACAAGTTTGGTGAAATGTCAAATTAGAAGATTCGGATGTTTAAGTGGTCAAATATAGCCTTGAAGTTGGACCAGTGGTACTGTCATGAATTCTGGACACACCTTCACTATTTTGGGCATATCTCACTCATTTCAAGCCCAAATTAAGCATGTGAGCACTCCTTGGAAAGCTTACTTTAAAGGCTATCTGATGGACTTGATTTGAATTAGAGATTGTGACAGAAATCCAAAAGATGGAAACGTGAAAAAAATGAAGGAATCATTAGAAGGTGGGAGACACACTTTCATAATGAGAAAATAATTCATTGAAAGGTGGGAGACACACTTTGATAATGGAGGAATAATTAACAAAAGTGGGTGAACCACTTTTGACTCTTAGTGGATGATGAAGAGGAGAGCAATCATATTTTGATGAGAGAATGGAGAGCTTCTACGTAGTGTGTGATTATTGTAGTTTTAGTTTTTGATTTTGAGATTTCTCCTCTTCTCTTCCTCTCCTCCTCTCTCTTTATTATTGTTATTTTTTGTATGGTTCTTGAAGGTTCTCCAATGGTGATGGCTATGGAGAGCTAAACTTCTTTAACAATCCAAGAGATTAATATTCTTGATGATTAATCTTGAGATCTTGTTTTAATTGCTATACATTCATCTATTAAGCAAGTTCTCTTTCTCTTCTTCTCTTGTTTAAATTCTGATTTAATGCTTAATTTGATAGGGATTTGCATATGTTAATTGCGTAATTATCATGTGCTAAGAGGTGAATTCAGAGGTTAAATAATGCGTCAAAGGTGTTTGATGAAATATTTAGCTTGGTTGGATCTTGGTTTTTAAGTTAATTTGGGTTTTGATTGGATGCTTAATTTGTCTAACCTTAATTAATTGAATTCTATAAGCATTTCTAGTTGAAGATCCATGGATCATTGAGAGGCGTCTTGATGTGATCTAAGACCAAGGATTTGGTTGATAGTTGAATAGATCTATAAAGATCAAGGATGGATTAAAATCAAGATTTGTTAATTCTCTTGGATTGGTTGTTTTCCTAATTTTGTTTACTCCTTTTAATTACTTTTTGTTGTTTAATCTTACAAACCCCTTTCCCCCTGTTTATTAACCTCTTAATTTGACTTCATAATTAGAATGATATATGGGCTCGACCCAGTGTTACCTTATGCTACAAGTAATTTTGGTAAATCGGTTATAAATTAATTTAAATTTGGTAATCTCGATAGTTGTCAATCAGTAATCCCTTTGATGTAGTTGGTATTTCTACTATTTTTGATAGAACTCAGGATCATGACACTCAGGCATGGCAACCAAAGTTTAAGGAGTTGCCTAAGAAAGGTTGGAGTATTGCTGATAAAAAAGTTGTTCGTCCCTTGGTCTGTTCTTATAAAATTAATTTGGAAGAAGGTAAATGGTCAGTGGTTGAAACTATAACTTGAGTTGGAGGATCCAGATGTAGCAGAGACTTTGGTAAACGATCCTGTCTACCAAAATTGAGGTAAGTTTTTAGTATTTCATGTTTTTATTGAGTCGGCTTAAGTGCCTCCCAAATTTCGGAGCCTTTGTATGGGGATGTAAATAGTGTTGGCCAACAAAAAAAATAAATAAAAACCTAAAAAAAAATTGTTTGCATGCTTGTTTATTTCATTTTACTTTATTTTTTTATTATTTTTGTCATTGCTAACCATTGTCAAGATGTAGTTATTCTCTTCCCGTCTAAGCATTTCAGGTATGTGACTTCTCCCCATTACTTTGTTTAATTTTGTCGCAATAATTTTTTTTAATGTATATTAATGATTATTTCTTCAGTCTGGATTTAATTTTTAACATTGAGGACAATGTTGTGATCTGTTTGGGGGGAAGGATAGTTAACTAAAAAAAATGGGGAAGTATGATATGATTGTCAGCAACTTACTAAACCAAGGAAGAATGGCAGAATAAGGAGTGGTTTTACTTTTGAGATGCATCTAAATTGGGAAGTATGTTTATTGATATGATTGTCAGAAACCTACAGCAAAACCAATTAGGGATGACAGAGTAAGGAGTAAATTTTACTCTTGAGACGCATCTAGATTAGGGTAGATAACTAGTTTTTGTGGAAGTAACAATTCAAATTCAGGAAAATTTATATGATTAAGTTAATTGTCTTCTTTCTTAAAAATAACATGTTTGGTTATGGATGTTAAATTGATGGACTGAGAATGATAGAATTATGTCTTGTGAGATTTTGAGCCTATTGATGAATGGATTGAACATCTGTACCATTCTCTTCTTTCTTGTGTGAATTTCACTCATGAAATTGTTGCTCTAGAACTTGCTTTGATTCTTTTTGAGACTACATTTTCATATGCATACATAAATATGATTGATGCATTTTTTTGAAATAGCTACTTTAATCAAATAGTCAGCCTTGCTTAGTAGCACATTATCTCAATATGATATCAAACACTCTTATGACTTCTTAAAAATTCTCTGATTCTTGCCAACGTAAAGCATTGGAAATGACCTATTTCCCCTTACTTAACCCCTTTGAGCTTAATGTTCTATTATGTAAAAGGAATTTGTATTAGGTGGAGTTGGGATGAACTTTCATGCTTGTTAATTGAACTCAGCTTTCATATTCTTTTATTTTCTTTGGTATTTAACTTGTCATATCTATATTACCTTCTCCTTTACCTTGACCCCATTACAACCTTGAATAAAGTCCTCAGGATTTGTGTGTGCATGTGTTCTGAGTAGTGGAGAAGTAGAAGATAAGCAAGCTTATGGTAGTGTAATTTTTTATGGGTTGAATTGAGTGAAATACCTACCTTTTAAACACTTGAGGGATTGAGAGTGAATCTTTTGAAGATCTATCATTCTTAACTCATGCTTTTCAATTGAAAATATCCTTGCTTGTTGATTTGAGATATGAAGATATATTACCTTATGAATGTTTTGATTACTTGAATTATTGATTGCTCTTCATTTTTAAATATTATTAGAAATTGAGTCTTTTAGAGTGTTTAGCTTTTGAGTCTGTTTCTTTTTTTTTTTGTGAGTGGTCTTATGTGTTTTGCTCTGGAATGTAAAAAACTAAGTGCGGGAGAATTTGATAATCACATATTTAATACATTAATAAGCCTTCATTTTTAGTCATTTACACTCTCCATGAACTTAATTGATTGATTTTGGTTATGTTTTGTAAATTTGGACTCAAATTAGACTTAATTAAATTTTTTAACATAATTTACGTTTTACATTATTTTTGTATTTAGGCCATATCTTGGGCTGTAGGTAGCTGTTTGAGATGATTCTGGTGGAATTTGAAAGATAAGAAAGAGCTCTACAACTTTCATGAAGATCTCAAAGGCCCAATCATATGATTAGATAACTCAAATTGGGGTTAAAGCAAGAACTAGAGTGTTGTTCCTAACAGATTGACCTATGTATACTGTTCATGACTTCTCTGGTGCTAGAAGTTGTCAAATTGGCTGAAATTTTGATGCTGCATAGTTGAAACCTATATTTACAACTTTCATGTTGAACACTTTTCTAGAATCTAAGGCCTAATGGGTGATATTGGGTTTGCAAGTCAAAACAGGGGAGTTGTGACAAGGCCTGAGCAATGTATAGTAATTTGAACGTATCTGGAGTTATAGAAATGATATTGGACTCAAATTAAAGCCATTTGAAATATAATATCCAGGCCTACAACTTTTTTGAAGATCATATTTGCTCATTCTAACGCATTCAATGACTTTAGAGATAAATGATTTCGGAGACAAAGAATCTCCATAATTTTTCACTCACCAAAAGTCATTTGGCATTTTTCACTCATTTTCCACTCATCCACTCACTAATGACTCAGCCCCCTTGTCATTTTATATCTCTAATCCTCTATAAAAGGGAGCCTTGGCAGATCATTGAAGGTGTGAGGTGTTAGGTACCAAAATGATGCTAGTTTGTTACTAGGTTTTCTTGTAGTAATTTTCCTTTGTTCTAAATTGAAGTCATGTTCTTATTCTTCTTCTTCTCTCTTTCTTTCTTCTTATCTATGAGTAACTAAGTTTCATTTTGCTTGGGTGAAATAGTGAAGCTCTTGGTAATGAAATAAGGTTAGATTAATTTCTCTCTTGTGCTTAAATGATATATTTTTAAGTGGTCATTATACGTATTATATTTTGTTTCCAATTAATTTAAAAACTCTCCTTGTAAAGTGGAGTTCTTGATTTATTGTAGACAAGAGATTGGCATAATGAATGCTTTAACTCATTTACAAGTGGTGGTGCTAGAAACTCTCATTATAAAGTGGAGATCTTGATTTATTGTAGACAAGATTTTGGCACAATGAATGCTTGATCTCATTTATGAGTGGTAGTGTTAATAGATGATTAAAGGAATCATAATATAATTACGTATATAATTTTTAATGAACTTTGAACGTTGTATTTTCCGATTGGAACCTCCGTTATGTGTGGATTCTAATTGAGTTATAAAAGAATTAATCTTGTCCTTAATTTATTTACCAATAGTGGATCTCCTAACCCAAGCAATTCTTTTTTACTTGTGAATAATTTTATTTATCATCTTTATTGTTGTAATAAAATATTTACTTTACTTTAATTAATTTTTCTTCATCAAGTCTCTGTGGTTCGACCTCGAACTCATCGAGAATTTATTACTTGAGATAACTTGCACTTGGGTTTACAACTTAACTTTTAATCCCACATCACTTGTTGGAAGTAAGAAAACTAGATTTGGTGGAATTTGAGTATTCTTAACAGATCAGAGTTTTAGTACTTATCTGAGAGAAGCCAAATTTGACTTCTCTTCTTTAAATATCTTACTGTAACAGGAAAAGAAAGAAAAATAGAGGAAAAAAATAGAAAAGATAGAAGGGAACCGAAGGAAGAAGAGAAAGAAGAAAGAAAGAAGACCAAAGAGGAAGATCAACCATCAAGGAAGAGGAATCAATTGGATGTTGGCTTCATCTTCAAGACCTTGAGGTAAGGAGAAACATTGTTCTTAAACTCATTTTCCTATTTTCTTCATCTTGTTCATGAGTTTTGGCTTGATGTGGTGATTTAGGTTTTGAGTTATTTTTGGTGTTTTTGGCGTGAATCTTGTTGGAAAACTTGAGGATGACTTGTTTATGAGTTGATGTGTGTATGGAAATGGATTTCCAACCGTTGTATACCTTTAATTCCTTTTGAGTTTGGTTTTGGGGTTTTAGGTTTTGAAATGGATGATTGTCCATGATCTTTGGTTTTGAGTGAAATCAAAGTGGAATAAGAGTTGCTAGCTGTAGTTGAACTTTGTGGATGGTTGGAAATCACTTGGATGTGAAGTTTGAGTGATTGAAGGTATAGAATAGTTTCGTGGTTCTACAGAAGCTGCAGTAGTGTTTTTGGTTAAGAAACACGACCCATGTTCGAAGACACGGGGGGGGCGTGTTACTCTCTGCCAGTTGAAATTCATGAATAATGCTCACATTGCAAGACACGGGGGGGCCGTGTAATAAGACATGGCCCGTGTCTGAGAGCAAAATCTTCAAAAATGTCATTTTAGATGTTTTCAAGTTCTTGGTAGATGGGATCATTGGTATATGTTTCCTAAAGTGTTTTGAGACTCTAATAGGAGTATCTAATGAAGTGAATATATGGTGAATATAAATCAATTGGTATGTTAATTATTGTGGTATTTAACATCATTGTATTTCATGTTTGTAGTTAGGAATGTAAATTAATTAACATGCTAGTTATTGTAGTAATTGACATTATTGTTATTCCATAGCTATGTTAATGAGGTTGAGTCCTCATTGTAAGTGATCTAATGTGATTTTGAATGAGAAGGTAACTAATCCTTCCTATCACAAAGATCATTGTTGATGATCATAATGTGATTTTGAATGAGAAGGTAATCAATCCTCCCTACCACAGTGATCGTTGTATGTGACCAAATATGATTTTGAATGAGTAGGTAACTAATCCTTGTTATCATAGTGATCATTGTTGAAGACTGCGTTGATGAGGACGGTTCAATTCCCTTACTACCCAAGATGAAGACTGCTGGAACTGGGTTTCCAATTCTTATTCAAAGCTTATGGAACCAAGTTCCTTTGTTTTATTCGAAACTCATGCATAACATGACATTACCATGGACTTGGTATCATAACATTATTCATTTTATGCTTAGGATGTTGCATAGATATAAACACTAGACATAATTTGGCATAGCATGGTAATTGTATGGGTAGTTACTATCATGACATAAACTCATGACATTGCAATTGTATGGGCAATTGCGTATCTCTGAGATGAAGATGTTGTGTTTGTATCTCTGAGATGGAGATATTGTTGTGGTGTCTCTAAGATAAAGATGATATTTTTGTGAGCATGGTGATTGTTTGAAGATTGTTTGTAACAAATGAGTTTTTATACAAACTTGTAAAATAAGAATCTATTTCAAGAGGAGAAAGGATGTGGTTTTGGCTTTCGCCACCTTTCTAGTTTATATAAGTTTGTGACTTGCTTTTAGAAGTATGTTTTTCCATAAAATGACTGGAATGATTGTGATGACATGTTTTATGGATTTAACTACTGAGAATGTGTGATTCTTACCCCTTGTGAGTGTTTCCAAGATGATTCTAGGGAGGAAGTCTAATGAAAAGTGAAGACAAGCAGGAGCTTAGAGTGCTTAGCTTAGTGTAGCTGAGTAGTTTCTTTTGAAATGATGTATGCATTGTATTAATGAGAAAGACAGATGTTGTGTATTATTTATTCATTCAAGGCTCATATTTTCTATATAATATTGATATGTTATATAAGAAATTGCATTGCTATTATAAGTAGCATGCTTGAATATAATCATTGTAATATACTGTGGTTATATTATGGTTATTAAATTCAGGATATTATATTTTGGTATCTGAGCAGTTCATCCTATTGAGCCGGGGTATAGACTGACTATGCTTAGGCATGTAGAAGTTTCTTTGTGTGTTGTATATTTCTTTGTCTCTTGTTTGAGATGTTGGAAAAGGATTGCATGACTTGCTTTAGGTTGGATGTTGGTAGCTACTGTTGCACGATTACATGATGTTAAGACTGCAGCTCAATATGTAATATTCTGTGTGGATAGGAAACTATGACTTCACCTAGGCGAACAAGGGGAATAGGAGTTCTTCTAGTGAGGGTCCAGTTGGTATAACTGAACTCGTTAGGATTTGTTTGCATCTACACCCTTTGTTATGGTACCTTTAGTGTGAGTAGAGCCCATGTGTTAGATAAATGGTTAATAGATAAATTTTGCAAGGATTATAGATTGAGAAATCCAAGAGTTTTGAGGAAAATATATTTCTTAGGTTAGGAATATCTGGCATAGGTTTAGCTTGGGAGTTAGCATGAGACTGGATTGTCTTGAGTTGATAATGATGAGTTAGATATCGCTATGGAAGGTGGGATTCCTTCGAGTGTGATGCTTGATGGAGATCTTGGAACCTTAGTTGTGAGGGACTAAGTGTTGATGGCGAGTAAGTTTTAAGGACAAAATTCTTAAAAAAGAGGGGAGAAATGTAATACCCTAGAAAACATGATAGACTTGTATATGGTTATGGAGGTAGCTTAATACCTGTTTATCATGCTTGTCAAGTTTTGTGACAGTCTGAGCATGTTTAGTCACATTGTTGTAACACTATGTGTGAAATATAACTATTATTTGCTTTTAAAGCGGCTTAAATTGCTCAGTTAATGGAAATAAATGTGAAAAGTTTATTTTTAGGTCACAAATGTGTGAACTGTGCTATAGTTAAAGTTTGAGGATAATTAGAGTTAGTTCGGTATTTTTAAGTATAATAGTTATGTATTTTAAAACCGGATTAACCCCCAGTAGATATGGAAATTTATGGAAACGGTGAAACAAGCCTTTTAGCGAATCTTAGTTTTTATTTGAAGCTTGTTGGAAGTAAGAAAACTAGATTTAGTGGAATCTGAGTGTTCTTAACAAATCAGAGTTTTAGTACTTATTTGAGAGAAACTAAATTTGACTTCTCTTCTTTAAATATCTCATAGAAGTAGGAAAAAAAAGAAAAATAGAGGAAAGAAAATAGAAAAGAGAAAAGAGAACCAAAGGAAGAAGAGAAAGAAGAAAGAAAGTAGACCAAAGAGGAGGATAAACCATCAAGGAAGAGGAATCAATTGGATGTTGGCTTCATCTCTAAGACCTTGAGGTAGGGGGAAACCTTGTTCTTAAATTCATTTTCTTATTCTCTTCATCTTGTTCATGAGTTTTGGCTTGATGTGGTGATTTAGGTTTTGAGTTATTTTTGGTGTTTTTGGCTTGAATCATGTTGGAAAACTTGAGGATGACTTATTTATGAGTTGTTGGGTGTATGGAAATGGATTTCCAACCGTTGTATACCTTTAATTCCTTTTGAGTTTAGTTTTGGGGTTTTAGGTTTTCAAATGGATGATTATCCATGATCTTTGATTTTGAGTGAAATCAAAGTGGAATAAGAGTTACTTTGTCTAGTTGAACCTTGTGGAAGGTTAGAAATCACTTGGATGTGAAGTTGAGTGATTGGAGGAGGGGAAAGAACTAATGGAACAGTTCCACGGTTCTGTAAAAGTTACTGCAGTGTTTCTGGTTAAGAAACACAGCCCGTGTCCAAAGACATGGAGGGGCCGTGTCACCTTATGCTAATTGAAATTCGTGAACAGTGCTCATAGAGCAAGATACGGGGGGCGTGTAATCAGACATGGCCCATGTCTGAGGCCAGAATCTTTAAAAATGTCATTTTAAATGTTTTCAAGTTCTTGGCTAGATGGGATCATTGGTATATGTTTCCTAAAGTGTGTTAAGACTCTAATAGGAGTATCTAATAAAGTAGATATATGGTAATATAAATCAATTGGTATGTTAATTATTGCAGTATTTAACATCATTGTATTTTATGTTTGTAGTTAGGAACGTAAATCAATTGACATGCTAGTTATTGTAGTAATTGGCATTATTGTTGTTCCATAGCTATGTTGATGAGGTTGAGTCTTCATTGTAGGTGATCAAATGTGATTTTGAATGAGAAGGTAACTAATCCTTCTTATCACAAAGATCATTGTTGATGATCATAATGTGATTTTGAATGAGAATGTAATCAATCCTTTTTATCACAATGATCGTTGTATGTGATCAAAAATGATTTTGAACGAGTAACTAACCAATCCTTCCTATCATAGTTATCATTGTTGATGGTCGCGTTGATAGTTATCATTGGAACTGGGTTTCCAGTACTTGTTCAAAGCTTATGGATCCGGGTTCCTTTGTTTTGTTCGAGACTCATGCATAATATGACATTACCATGGACTTGGTATTATAACATTATTCATTTCATGCTTAGGATATTGTATAGATATAAACACTAGATATAATTTGGTATAGCATAGCAATTGTATGGGTGGTTGCTATCATGACATAAACTCATGACATTGCAATTATATGGGCAATTGCGTATCTCTGATATGGAGATGTTGTGTTTGTATCTCTGAGATGGAGATGTTGTGTTTTGTATCTCTGAGATAAAGATATTATGTTTGTATCTCTGAGATGGAGATATTGTTGTGGTGTCTCTGAGATGGAGGTGATATTTTTGCGAGCATGGTCATTGCTTGAAGATTGTTTGTGATAAATGAGTTTTTATACAACTTGTAAAATGAGAATCTATTTCGAGAAGAGAAAGGACATGGTTTTGCCTTTTGCCACCTTTCTAGTTTATATAAGCTTGTGACTTGCTTTTAGAAGTATGTTTTTCTCCAAAATGACTGGAATGATTGTGATGACATATTTTATGAATTTAACTATTAAGAATGTGCGATTCTCACCCCTTGTGTGTGTTTCCATGATGATTCCAGGGAGGAAGTCTAATGGAAAGTGAAGACAAGTAGGATCTTGGAGTGCTTAGCTTAGTGTAACTGAGTAGTTTCTTTTGAAATGATGTATGTATTGTACGTATGAGAAATACAGATGTTGTGTATTATTTATTCATTTGAGGCTCATATTTTCTATATAATATTGATATGTTATATTAGAAATTGCATAGCTGTTATAAGTAGCATGCTTGAATCTAATCACTGTAATATACTTTCGTTATATTATGGTTATTAAATTTGGGATGTTACACATCACTTCTTAAGTATACCTTAGACAAAAACATATCTCTATACCATCTATAATCAGACATAGAGGGACAATGTAAATTAACAATTTGATCTACTATTCTTTGTTGAAATTTCAAAGGTTCTCCGATAAAATGCTTTGTAATTGTGTAAAGAAGAGTGGTTACTATGTCTTCAAATACTTGTCCATTTTGATCAATTTTTGTTGAATTCATTATAAAATCCTTTTCTTATTAAGAAAGTACATTATCCCACTAACCTTTGAGTTAGCCCGTAAATCCCATAATAATTAAGGAGGCTATAATTCCATCAGTATTATACTTTCCTTTAAAGGCTGTTGCAGCCACGGTCATTTGTTGAACAGTATCTAAAATTTGTTGTTCGCCTAATGCATCTATATTCCATTTGTTAATTGTTTCACCAGTAAAGGATACAACATCTTGAAAATATCTTTCTTCATATTGAACATCAGGACATGTAGGTCTTGAATAATAATTCCTAGTTGTTGAAACTGGTATATATTTTCTTAACTTATTAACTTGAAGATTTAAAAGTTCATTTTCTAATTCTTCAATTTTCTGTAATGTATGTATCTTTGGTGTAGATGTTGTTCTTATGGTTAATTGTTCTAATTTTCTCTTAATTTCTTCAATCGAATTATCTACTTTTGAATCGAAGTGCATATTCTTTAAATCTGATTCTGGGCCATTAATTACTTTGTAAATAGGTCTATTAGGATCTAAATTTTTATTAATATTTTGAGCTATTACATATTCTTTAGGTTTTTCACCTATTTGATTATATATTCTTTCTAAAGTTTTTGACATAGTATGGAGCATTTGGTTAGAGTAATTAAGCTGTTGATGAACTTTATAAAATCTTCTTTTTCTATAGGTATATTATGCACTCGTGAAGCTATTGCTTTAAAAGGTGTGGCTTCAACTTCTAACCCTTCCTTAGTTACAACTTTAATAGTTTCAAATGGAGGAAATTATAAAATTATCACCTTATCTCATTCAGTTTTCCAAGTAGTTAATACTTTATTATTTACTAATATCTTTAGTATTCTTATGTAAGGATTTTGAATATTATTTTTGTGAACACCCAATTTTGACCGGGCTTAAAAATTTAAAAAAATAAAAAAATAAAAAATAAAAAAAATAATAAAAAAAAATAAACAATAAAAAATAAAAAAAAAAAAAAAAAAAAAAAAATACTCACTCACGTTCCCGCTAGCACCCACTAACTCCATTTTTCTTTCTTTTCTTTTTCTGCTTTGTTACTCATTTCCCACCAGCTGCACTCCACTATTTCCACGTCCTCTCTCTCTTTTTCTTTTCTGTTTTTGTCTCACACATAATGCTCGCAACCCACTCACTCAACCTCTTTCCCGTAATTTCTGCAATCAACCGACAACCCCTCCATTATATTCTTTTCCTTCTCTTTTACACGACGAGGCTTGATAACCAAAAAGCCTCCATAATCCTCTGCCATCATTTTCTTCAGGAGGTCAAGCCGGCGGTACAGAACCCAAACCAACTATCCACCTTTCATCTCCACCCATCTCCTCTCCATGCACACGTAACAAGCACCTCACCATCTTCTCATCCTCATCTCTCCAACCATTACCACCTTGCCGCCAACTTCATCATCCTTCCATAAAACTCCATCTCCACATCCAATCTTCACCACCCAACCCCATCATTTTCTTCCACCATTCCCTCAAACCAAAAACTCACCATCATCTTTCACAACTAAAAAAAAATAGAATCCGTTCCCTCAACCACCATAACCGTTAACTCACCAAAACCTCCATCAAGCTCCATTTTTTTTATCCTACCATTATAACAAGCACACACAGCCAAAAAAAAAAACTCATCTTCCTCCATTAGCCACAAACAGCAAGCTCTCTCTTCAACCACCCTTCATCTCCCATCACCATCTTCAAGCAACTCACCCTTTACCACCATTGCTCACACCAGATCTGCACCCAAAAGCCTTTAGCACTACACTCATTAACAGCTGCATTTAAAAAAAAAAAAGTAGAAGTTTTCTTCGTTGCTGTCACTTTGAGGAGCAAAGGAAATTAAGAGAAGAGGGAGTAACAGCAGCTTGCAGGAAGTTGAAGAGCAAAGAGGAAAAAAAAAGTTTTTTTGGTCTCTATTTTGTTCGTTGGTAAACACCTCTGCTACTTTTTTTTTTTTCTTCAGCATCTCTACACTATTTTCTGCATCCCGTGACTCTGTTCCCTTCAGTTTTCACAATAAGACCAAGGCTTGGTCTTTCCTTCCTTTGGTATATCTAATTCCTGTCAGTGTTTTTATTGTTTATTATTTGTTTTATTTTATTATTATTATTATTTTTTTCTTCCGATTGGATTTGATTATTAAAGTTCGGTCATCATTTGGCATTATTGCCTTGTTTTGGACCGAGACTCTTTTGATATATATATGTATATAAAAGGTAAAGGTTTGGATTTAAAAGTCAAGACACATTTACGGTTGTCTTCCACTCATTCTTTTTTTAAGTAAAAAATAAAAAAGTAAAGTTTTTTTTGAGTTTAAAGAAAGTCATACCACTTTCACGTGGTATCTTTTTTCTTTTCTTTTTTTCTTTTTAATATATAAAAATGAAAAGGTAAAGATAAGATAAAAAAAATGAAAATGTTTAAAAAAAATGCAAAAATAAAAATAAAAAAATCAGAAAGTAAAAAAGGAATAAAAAATAAAAATAAAAATAAAAAAAAATGTTTTGAGTTTAATTGGTTGTGTTACTTTGAATTATTACTTGTTTGATAGTGTTTACTTAATTTAATTGTGTATTTTGTGTGATTGATAGGAAGCAAAAAAAATGAAGAAAAAAAAAATATAAAAGTAAAAAATGTTAAAAGATAAAAAAAAAAAAAAAAAAGTATGTTTTGTGATGTTGTGCTTTTATTTTATTTCATCATATTTACTTGGCTCATGAAAAATTATGTTTACTTGTTTGTCTTAAAATAAAAAAAATGATAAAAAAATCTTTTGATCCATGCAATGACTAATGATGTTGATTGAATAGCGGATGCTATCTTTAATGTCATTTGGATCATAAGGGTTTATTGAGTAGCCCGGTGCTAACTTGAACCCCGTGCAAGAAATTTTTTTAAAATCTCTTTTCAATTTTTTTTTTTAAAATCAATCAACCCACAATTATTTTCTAAAGAACTACGTAACTTTGAGTTCCCCATTGCACCAGGGGATACGTAGGAGCAGAATTTCATTTCTGTCAAGCCAAATTTAAATTTTCACAATTTTGTGGTTTCGCTTTTTAATTACAATGTTTGTAAAAAAGGGGTAAAATAAATACTTTCAAAGATTGTTAAGAATTTGCACAATTGACTTAAGGTACCGTCTTATGACGGGTGCGTTAGGGGTGCTGTGGGATTAAGTTTCCACCCTTCCCTAAGCATAACCGACTCCCGAATCCAATCTGGTTCCAAAGACCGTTTTCAAAGAGAGGTTTTCCAATTTTTTCCAATTCAAATAAAATTGGTGGCGACTCCATTTTCTCAATTTCATTTTCTAAAATCCATTCGAGTTGCTATTCCCCGCCGCGATCTCCGGTCGCGACAGATGGCGACTCCGCTGGGGAGATTTGGAGAGTCAAGCCTGTCGTTGTTAGTTGTGCAAATTGTTAATAATTTTCATTTATTTATTTTACCCTTTTTATCCTTGTTTGTAAATGGATTTCATTTATTTTGTTCTATGTAAATATCTGATAGCGTTATCCCTGTGTTTGTTTTGACCTGATATACTTGTATATAATTTGTACTTAATTGTGCATAATTATTGAAACCTTAGGATAGATGATTGCTGCCTGGTTATTGTATATATGTTTCTGCAGTTCAGGGTAGTTTTATCTTTTAAAATTTTTGTATAGGTTGGTATGCTCCCTCACACACATCACTATCACTTACCTCACACACTTTTGGGCTCTATACCCGAGTCTCAGTGCGAACCCGAGGAGTAGGAGGGTCTCGCTTTTGTTATTGAGGGGCTTTATGCTCACTTGACATTTGTTGAGACACCACTCAGTTTGTTACCATTATCATGGACGAATCATATTGAGAGGGTTTATCCCTACTTGTGATTAATTCATGATTTGGGACCTTGTCTTTATAGATAAGGACAATCTGGGAACCGTGACTTTTAGAAGTTTAGACCTGTCCCGAAAATCTTGCACTGATAGATTGAGCATAGTGATTGTCAAATCTTAGGTTCCACTTGGCTAGGGCACAAAAGGGAGCGTACTTTCTTTTTCTTTTCTCTCATATCATTCATTCTTGCAAAAAAAAAATCAAAAAGAAAATAATAAAAAAAAAGAAATTATTCATTGCTTGCATTTTCACAAACATGCTTAGCATTCAAAAAAAAACTTGCATTTTCATAACATTGCATATAAAAAATCATGCATAACATCCCTAGCATTCAAAAAAAAAAAACTTGCATTTTCATGACATTGCATAAAGAAAATCATGCATTCCTAGCATTCAAAAAAAAAATCATGCATTTTTATGACACTCCAAGCATTCTTTAAAAAATATAAAAATCATGCATTTTCATGCCATCCTTAGCATTTGAAAAAAAAAATAATAATAAAAGATAAATCAGGCATTTTCATAAAAAAAAAAAAATTTCATGCATGGCATCTTTAGCATTCTAAAAAATATATATAAAAAAATAAATCATGCATTTCATTCCATGCATCTGAAAAGAAAATGTTTTCATTTCATTCATCTCATCTTATGCATGACATTCCTTGTATGATGTTACCGTGTTCGGCAACTCTTGCGCGACTAAGGAAAGAAAACACCGCCTCAAACAGTTTCAAGAACTTCCAGAGAATGCAGAAATGAGGTGATAAACCTTCTCCATCCGCATTATGAATAAAAAAAAAAAAAAAAAAAAAAAGACAAGACAGTAAAATTCGACAATGAGAGGTAGGTAGTGCCATTAAACTTTATCGGAAGCACGTGGAGGTCACTTTTTTTTTTTCAAATGCGACAACAATCGCGAAAATCTTGCAAGTATGGATTTTATTGGCCTTCTTTATTCAAGGTCTGACACACCTTTTGCAAAAGTTGCGGAAATTGGTCAATAAAGTTTTGCTTTAAGATTCTCATCCGCACCTACTCCTTAGAAAATTGAGATCTAGGAGGCGCGTTTCTTTTGTTGTCAAACACGTGTATCTTGTGGGGCCATAGACATTGAGAATCCTAGGAATGGTATTGTACTTAAAGTTAATGGACCAAGACTCAACCATTTCTCGAACGTCAAGTTGTTGAGTTCTCTCGTGTTGCTTGGTTAAATGGCGAATAACGGTACTCCGTGACTCTCGTGTCGGTTTATTTTTCGCTTTTCCATAATAACGATTTCTTCTCCTTTCAAAATGGAGGTCATTCTCTCAAATCTAAGAAAATATTTTCCTTCTCTCCCTCTAAATGCTCTAACAAAAGTCTATGAAGCTAGGTGTGAAAGATCGAGATTGTTAATGTATAAGGGCATCCCGTAAGATATACTGCCGGATAATCGAAGCAAAGGTTCGTTTAGGCGGTGAATCTTCGATTCATTTGTCCCATACATGCCTGGTCTCGGTAAAAGTTCATTTTCAAAAAGGAGAAGAGCAAAAAGAATGAAAGTTTGTTACAAGTGTGCACGTTGGAATTGCAACACGCGATGTCACTCTTTGGGGATGGTTTCTGTAAATAGAGAAGATAAACTATTCTTCGTTAAGAATGGATCGAGTAAGGAGTCATTAGATAATATCTTATTGACTCTTGAGACGCATTCTTGTGGAGTTGTGCAGCGTGAACTTCTTAGTTTGTGGAATCTCTTCAAGGACGAACAAGAGCGTTACGATCTTGGGAATCGACTCAAAAAGACCTGTTTGCCAATTTATAAGAAAATTGGATGGGAAGCTTATCCTCGACTCATAGAAGGCGTTTAAGCCGTTTCTGGACGTGAAACCAGAGGAAGATGTGAGCCACAATCACAACAACATGTATATCTTATCTTTCAAAAAAAAATGAAAAAAAAATGAAAAAAACAAATGAAAAAAATGAAAAGAGGGCGAAACTTCGGTTGTACTTGGTCTTTAATTAGATTAGAGCCCCCGCCGTGGAGTGGCGTAGGCAGACCGTCATTGACTCGGGTGGACCTTCGCACGCCGGTCGGTAAATAAGGTTCGTGTGCCATGCTCGCAGAGAGCCGCGCAAGCATTCCCAGTGTTTTAACCAAAGGCTCGCTTGTTGATGGACGAAAGAAGCGTCCGTGTTTGCATTCTCGCGTGACAATGCCTCTGAGTGAATCCTGTGATTTAATGCCATGGGCTCTTCAAATACGACCTCTCACTGGCTGTGGTCGTTGGTGGTAGCTGTCAGATTTACGCACTTTAATTAGTGGCGTCGTAGCTCAATCCAAAATATCCCACAAGCGGGAGGGAGAAGAATGCCCAGATTGGCTGAGCCGTCTTGGTATTACTGCACTCATGATGCAGTATAAAGATCTGCCATGAAACCTGTACATAAAGGTATGTAATTTTTTATCTTTGTATGATTTTGGACAGACGATCTTTTGGATGGGATCCTTCGGGGGTTTCTAGACTTCTTTACCCTGATAATTTTCTTAAAAAAAAGTTAAAAAAAAAAAGAAAAAAAAAAGAAAAAAGAAAAAAAAAAAAAAAGTTAAAAAAAAAAAAGATTTTATGTTTCTTAAATTCAACCTTTTCTGACAACAGCCGACCTACCCTTCTAGGTGCAATTATTTCCCTTTCCATTCTTTTTCTTATTTAAACACTCCATTTTCTCCTTCATCTTCAACTCAGAAACACTCAAAGAGAAGAAGGGTATAGAATGGGGCCTGCTATTCGTAACCTAAGAAATGTCTGTGTTTTTGTGGGTCGAGTTATGGGAAGGGATTAGAGTTTGTAAACGCAGCCTAGTACTCTTGGTCGAGCACTTGCTGCGAGGAAGATTCATCTTGTATATGGGGAGGTTGTCGTGGGTTAATGGGGGCTGTTTCACTTGCCGCTCTTATAGGAGGCAATCGTTTTAGGTGTTATTCCTAAACCTTTAGGCCGAAAGTAACATCACGGCAAGACAGTTGGAGAAGAAATTGTGTAACATCCATGCATGGACGCATGAAAATAATGGTGACAATTCGATGCATTTCTTGTCTTACCAGTGGTTTTGGTACTTTGGAAGAAATTTTTCAAATTGTCTCTTGGTTGAATCCGAACATCCACCATAAACCCATTGGTTTGTTGAATGTTAATAATTTCTTTGACCTTTTGTTATTTTTTCTTGACAAAGTCGTGGAACAAATTTATCACTCCTTCGGCAAGACAACTTCTTATCTCTGCCTCCACTATTGATGAGCTCATTGATAAATTGGAAGCTTTTGAGTATGTACCGATAAGGTATTGGCTCGTATAGATTGGTCAATAGGAAGCAAAAGGAAGTAAAAAAAAGAAGCAAGACAGATCGACACTTTCTCTTTAATCGGTTTGATTTTATTGTACTTTGTTTCTGTTTAATTTTGTGTCCGCTTTCTCCAAAGAAGTAATTTTATCCTTTACTCATCTATATTTTAACATTAAAGACAATGTTATGATCTGGTTGGGGAGAAGGATGGTTGTGTAAAAAAAAAAAAAAAAAAAAAAAAAAAAAAAAAAAACAAAAACAAAAAAACAAAAAGACAAAATATTCAAAAAGAGTGTTTGTCAATATGTTTGTTGTGTTTGTCGATAATTTTCTAAACCAGCTTAAGGATGGCGAGTAAGGAGTAGTTTTTATCTTGAGACGCATCTTAATTGGTGGCAGAGTAAGGAGTGGTAGGGTAGTAATTAGTATTAAATTGTGGAAGTATTAAAGTTCTATTATCTGATTTCTTTTTAGGGTCTGATGTGGCACTGACAGTGTGCTTCTTTTCTGCTTGGCGTTGATTCACTTCTTATCAGGGTTAGATGCAGCACTGACTGTGTGTTTCATTTCTGTTTGGCGTTGATTCACTTCTTATCAGGTTGTTTTGCTCTTTTCTATATCTCTCTTTCACATTGAGGACAATGTTATGATCTGGTTGGGGGGAAGGATCGTTGTGTGCCTAAAAAAAAAAAAAAAAAAAAAAAAAAACAAAAAAACAAAAAACAAAAACAAAAAAGGTGTGTGTATGTATTAATATGTTTACATGCTTGTCAGTAATTTTCTAAACCAGTTAAGGATGGCAGAGTAGGGAGTAGATTTTACTCTTGAGACGCATTTTAGTTGGGGTAGATAACTAGTTTGTGTGGAAGTGGCAATTGAAATTCGGGAAAATTTGCATGATTGAGTAAATTGTCTTCTTTCTTAAATCATATGTTTGGTTATAGATGTTGAATTGGTGGACCGAGAATGATAGAACTATATCTTGTGAGATCTTGAGCCTAAGAGATGGATTCAACATTTATGCCATCCTCTTCTTTCTTGTGTGATTTTCACTCATGATAATGATCACTCTAGAACTTGCTTTGATTCTTTTTGAGGCTACGTTTCACTTGCATGCATGAACATGATTGAGGCCCTCTTTCTTAGCCGTTTAACCAAATAGCCAACCTTGTTTTCAATATGATATCAAGCACTCTTTTGACTTCTTGAAAATTTTCTGATTCTTGCCAACCTTGCATATTTCCACTTGCTTAACCCCTTTGAGCTTATTTGACCATTCTTTGTTTCGAACTCATTATGTGCATTAAAAGCAAAACCATGTTCTAACCCAACCTTAGGGAATAAGAGAGCATTGACTTTGTTATTTGATGAGTTCTTGAACAAGTGTGGGGGTGCATGTGCAGATTGGTTATATAAAAAAAAAAAGAAAAAAAAAAGAAAAAGAAAATATGTTTCTATAAAAAAAAAAAAAAAAAGAAAAGAAAATATGTTTCTATAAAAAAAAAAGAGAGAGAGAGAGCTGATTATTGCTACAATCAAAAGAATGCACCATGTGATATATTCATACCTAGAATGAGGGTGAATGATTGGAAATAACAGGAATAGAAGGAGAATGTTCAAGCCTAAAGGAATTCAATCTACCAATTGATCTTTAACAAAACATTAGTTAGATATTGGTCATTGTCCTGTATGAGAGAAAACTAAGAAAATCTTAAGAAAGTTAGACTGAATGTTCTCAAACATCTTCTCCACTCTAACTGTATCATGATGCTCTTCTATTCTCTTTGGTATTTAACTTGACATATCCATATTACTTCTACCTTTACCTTGACCTCACTACAACCTTGAATAAAGTCCTCATGATTTGTGTGTGCATGTGTTTTGAGTAGTGGAGAAGTAGAAGATAAGCAAGCATATGGTAGTGCAATTTTCATGGGTCGAATTGAGTGAAATACCTACCTTTTAAACACTTGAGAGACTGAGAATAAATTCTGTGAGGATCTATCATTCTTTACTCATGTTTTTCAATTGAAGTATCCTTGCTTGTTGATTTGAGATGTGAAGATGTGTTGTCTCATGAATGTTTTAATTACTTGAATTATAAATTGCTCTTCATTCTTGAATGTCATTGAGTCTTTTAGAGTTTTTACCTTGTGAGTTTGTTTTGTTTGTTCCCTAGTTTTGGTTTTTCTGTTTTGCCCGAGGACGTGCAAAAGAGTAAGTGTGGGGGGTGTTTGATAATTAATGATGTCCAGTTGTCGAATCTTAACTCAAGCGAAAAAAAAAATCTTTTGATTTTCTTGCTATTTTATTTCCTGTGTCTTTAACCGTTGTAAATAATATCCTTTCTGTAGTCAAACTTCTAAGAACAATCTGGAGGTTGTTCGTTTCTTTCCTGTTGTACTTTTTGGATTCATGAGTGTCTGTGACATAATGCTTCAGGTAAAGTGACCATGAGTACAACACCATGATTTGACCATCTAATGGTAATTTCTTATTGACCAATTCAGATTGAAGAGATCTTGGAAATCCCAATTGGTGGAAGAGGAAGTACCCGAGCCAAAAAAAAAAAAGCCCGTTAGTCTGAAAACCTGAAAGGTCGGTCTAAACAAAAGTTAGGGCAAAGGAATGGGCAAAATCTCAGAGGAAGTTGGCCTGAAACACCTTGAAGGGTGCACCCAAACTGGGGCAATTTTGAATTGCGTGTGATCAGCTACACAGGGGCAGTTTTGTGTGCATTTAGTTAGCCATACTGGGGCAAAATTTTTGAAGGATTAAGGAGAAGCTGTGTTGAAGGAAGTAGCAACGCAGACAAGGACCGAGTTATCAAGCAGTTGCAGGGAATCAACTAAATGAGAGACAAGGTTAAACACTTTGGGCAAAATTTTCTCTCAAGGAATCAGTCAAGCCATGGTTCATCCCATTTCTTGAAAGGAGAGTTGAAAGTGAAAAACAAAGAAAAAGAAGGAAAGGAGAAGAAGAAGGAAAGAAGTTTGAGTGGTCAAAGCTTTCCGAAGTCGTCATTAGTTCAAATGTTTTTAAATAAAATTTAGAAAAAGTAAAAAAAAAAAAAAAAAAAAAGAAGAAAGGAAAAATCCTGTTTTCGGGCCGCAGTTGCCCATTGTCTTTTAAGTTTCGGGCCACAGTTGTCCATTGTCATTTTAAATTTCGGGCCGCAGTTGCCCATTGCCTTTTAAATTTCGGGCCGCAGTTGCCCATTGCCTTTTAAATTTCGGGACTCAGTTGCCCATTGTCATTTCGGGACTCAGTGGCCCATTGTCATTTAAATTTCGGGACTCAGTTGCCCATTGTCTTTTAAATTCCGGGACGCAGTTGCCCATTGTCATTTAAATTCTGGGACTCCGTTGCCCATTGTCTTTTAAATTTCGGGACTCAGTTGCCCATTGTCTTTTAAAATTCCGAAAAAAAAAGAAGAAAAAAAAAAGAAAGGAAAAAAAAAAAAGCAAAAGAGAAAAAGAAAACAAATAAAAAAAAGAAAAGGAGAGAAAAGCAAAAAAAAAAAAAAAAAAATCTTTTTGATCAAGATGCTTATTCCATTGTCATTTAAATTTCGGGACTCAGTTGCCCTTTGTCTTTTAAAGTTTCCGGGACTCAGTTGCCCATTATCTTTTAAATTTCGGGCATATTTGCCCATTGTCTTTTAAATTTCGGGCATGATTGCCCATTGTCATTTAATTTTCGGGCGCGATTGCCCATTGTCTTTAAATTTCGGGCATAGATTGCCCATTGTCATTTAATTTTCGGACGCGATTGCCCATTGTCTTTTAAATTTCGGGCCGCAGTTGCCCATTGTCATTTAATTTTGGGGACTCAGTTGCCCATTGTCCTTTAAGTTTTCGGGACTCAGTTGCCCTTTGTCATTTACTTTTTGAGCGCATCGGCTCCTGTCTGTTAATTCCTGTCATTTACTTTTTGAGCGCATCGGCTCCTGTCATTTACTGTTTGAGCGCATCGGCTCCTGTCTTTTAATTCCTGTCTTTTAATTTCGAGCGCATCGGCTCCTGTCTTTTAATTCCTGTCTTTTACCTTTTGAGCGCATCGGCTCCTGTCTTTAAATTCCTGAGCGCATCGGCTCCACGCATTCCATGCATTTTAATCTCTGTTGAGCGCATCGGCTCCCTGCATTTTAATTTCTGTTGAGCGCATCGGCTCCATGTATTTTACTCTTTGTTGAGCGCATCGGCTCCATGCATTTTTAATTCTGTTGAGCTCATCGGCTCCATGCATTTTACTTTCTGTCGAGCTTTTAGCGGCGCATCGCCTCACGCATTCCATGCATTCCATGCATTTACTGTCATTTACTTTTGAGCGCATGCTCATTGCATTTTAACTTCCATCGTTGTTCTGTTTTATTTTGCATTTATCCTTTCATGCATTGCTTGGACAAAATTGGAGTTCATGTCTTTACTGCTTCCTTACGACGATAATAAGAAGACCACAATTTTCTTATTATCTAATAAGAAACAAGTAAAGAGGGGCAACTGTGAACACCCAATTTTGACCGGGCTTAAAAATTTAAAAAATAAAAAAAATAAAAAATAAAAAAAATAATAAAAATAAAAAATAAACAATAAAAAATAAAAAAAAAAAAAAAAAAAAAAAAAATACTCACTCACGTTCCCGCTAGCACCCACTAACTCCATTTTTCTTTCTTTTCTTTTTCTGCTTTGTTACTCATTTCCCACCAGCTGCACTCCACTATTTCCACGTCCTCTCTCTCTTTTTCTTTTCTGTTTTTGTCTCACACATAATGCTTCAACCCACTCACTCAACCTCTTTCCCGTAATTTCTGCAATCAACCGACAACCCCTCCATTATATTCTTTTCCTTCTCTTTTACACGATGAGGCTTGATAACCCAAAGCCTCCATAATCCTCTGCCATCATTTTCTTCAGAGGTCAAGTACAGGTGCGCAGAACCCAAACCAACTATCCACCTTTCATCTCCACCCATCTCCCTCTCCATGCACACGTAACAAGCACCCTCACCATCTTCTCATCCTCATCTCTCCAACCATTACCACCTTGCGCCAACTTCATCATCCTTCCATAAAACTCCATCTCCACATCCAATCTTCACCACCCAACCCCATCATTTTCTTCCACCATTCCCTCAAACCAAAAACTCACCATCATCTTTCACAACTAAAAAAAAATAGAATCCGTTCCCCCTCAACCACCATAACCGTTAACTCACCAAAACCTCCATCAAGCTCCATTTTTTTTATCCTACCATTATAACAAGCACACACAGCCAAAAAAAAAAACTCATCTTCCTCCATTAGCCACAAACAGCAAGCTCTCTCTTCAACCACCCTTCATCTCCCATCACCATCTTCAAGCAACTCACCCTTTACCACCATTGCTCACACCAGATCTGCACCCAAAAGCCTTTAGCACTACACTCATTAACAGCTGCATTTAAAAAAAAAAGTAGAAGTTTTCTTCGTTGCTGTCACTTTGAGGAGCAAAGGAAATTAAGAGAAGAGGGAGTAACAGAGAATTGCAGGAAGTTGAAGAGCAAAGAGGAAAAAAAAGTTTTTTGGTCTCTATTTTGTTCGTTGGTAAACACCTCTTACTTTTTTTTTTTTTCTTCAAATCTCTACACTATTTTCTCGCATCCCGTGACTCTGTTCCCTTCGGTTTTCACAATAAGACCAAGGCTTGGTCTTTCCTTCCTTTGGTATATCTAATTCTGTCAGTGTTTTTATTGTTTATTATTTGTTTTATTTTATTATTATTATTATTTTTTCTTCCGATTGGATTTGATTATTAAAGTTCGGTCATCATTTGGCATTATTGCCTTGTTTTGGACCGAGACTCTTTTGATATATATATGTATATAAAAGGTAAAGGTTTGGATTTAAAAGTCAAGACACATTTACGGTTGTCTTCCACTCATTCTTTTTTTAAGTAAAAAATAAAAAAGTAAAGTTTTTTTGAGTTTAAAGAAAGTCATACCACTTTCACGTGGTATCTTTTTCTTTTCTTTTTTTTTCTTTTTAATATATAAAAATGAAAAGGTAAAGATAAGATAAAAAAAAATGAAAATGTTTAAAAAAAATGCAAAAATAAAAATAAAAAAATCAGAAAGTAAAAAAGGAATAAAAAATAAAAATAAAAATAAAAAAAATGTTTTGAGTTTAATTGGTTGTGTTACTTTGAATTATTACTTGTTTGATAGTGTTTACTTAATTTAATTGTGTATTTTGTGTGATTGATAGGAAGCAAAAAAAAATGAAGAAAAAAAAAAATATAAAAGTAAAAAATGTTAAAAGATAAAAAAAAAAAAAAAGTATGTTTTGTGATGTTGTGCTTTTATTTTATTTCATCATATTTACTTGGCTCATGAAAATTATGTTTACTTGTTTGTCTTAAAATATAAAAAAAAATGATAAAAAAAATCTTTTGATCCATGCAATGACTAATGATGTTGATTGAATAGCGGATGCTATCTTTAATGTCATTTGGATCATAAGGGTTTATTGAGTAGCCCGGTGCTAACTTGAACCCCGTGCAAGAAATTTTTTTTAAAATCTCTTTTCAATTTTTTTTTTAAATCAATCAACCCACAATTATTTTCTAAAGAACTACGTAACTTTGAGTTCCCCATTGCACCAGGGGATACGTAGGAGCAGAATTTCATTTCTGTCAAGCCAAATTTAAATTTTCACAATTTTGTGGTTTCGCTTTTTAATTACAATGTTTGTAAAAAAGGGGTAAAATAAATACTTTCAAAGATTGTTAAGAATTTGCACAATTGACTTAAGGTACCGTCTTATGACGGGTGCGTTAGGGGTGCTGTGGGATTAAGTTTCCACCCTTCCCTAAGCATAACCGACTCCCGAATCCAATCTGGTTCCAAAGACCGTTTTCAAAGAGAGGTTTTCCAATTTTTTCCAATTCAAATAAAATTGGTGGCGACTCCATTTTCTCAATTTCATTTTCTAAAATCCATTCGAGTTGCTATTCCCCGCCGCGATCTCCGGTCGCGACAATTTTCTTTACAATACTTTTTAAAATAATCAAAGAAATATATGTTGATCTATTAAATATAAGTAAAATTCTTCTCTAAGTCTAGTAGTCTGTTCTTTACTAAAGGTTTGGAAATACCAATTGCTTTTATCTTTGTTATAAGGAGCTTCAAAATCATTACTTATCCATTTCTTATCTATTTCAAAAGATTCTTCTCTGACTAAAGTATTAATTAGATCTAGTGCGTGAGTATTCTGGGGAGTCTGATTTATTAGTTTGCTGATAAATTGGTTGAGGAATATTAAGTTCAAAATTTACACCAATTAGGTTTATATTAATTAAAAATCCATCTATAGAATGCCTTGAGGAAGCAGAGGTAGTTGAAGGAATATTAATTATTGGGGTTGTAGGATTGTTTAGTATAGAGGAATTAGACCTAAGCATTCCTATCCTTATACTAGAAACATCTTGAACTATTGATCTTATTCTAGTGTTTCTTTTCGGTTGAGGGGGTATTACTTCTGGAAACACCCAATCTTCAAAAGTTCTAGACAAGATCTCATCATGAGATAATCTTTTAGGAGTTAATATTAATGATTTCTTAAGATTTGCTTCCATAATTACAGTTTCATGCTTTCGAAATTGTCTTAATGCTTTAAAGTTCGGATCTTCATAAGAAACTTTATGATGAACTCTATACATAATAGACATATGCTTACTTCCTTCTTGAAAAACATCATCTAATATCTTAACATTTAATTCTAAGGATTGCTTAGTCATGTAATCATTTAAAGGCATAGTATAGTTAGGATAACAGTTAAAGAATACAGGACCATCATGCAAATTAGATTCTAAAATTGTTGTTATCTGATCATGAAGTTTTCTTAGTCTCTTATCTCTTAGCAATATTAACACAGAATTATCAACTCCTAGTCGGTGTTGTCCTTTAGTGGCTACCTCACTTAATCCTATATGTATAAACTGATAATTATCCTTAACATGTTTATCTATAATATTATCTTTTAATAAACTTATCGATTCATAGGATTTTTCCAAAATATGAGTACCTTCAAACATATGAATTTGATCCTTGGGCTTAACTAAGGAAGTACTTGTCTTATAAATTTCTTTCGGAGTAGAATAGGGAATTGGCCAATTTTGAAGATTATTTTCAATATTAGCAATTACTAATTCATTTTGTTGAACCTGATCTTGATCTACTTCTAATCTAGAAGATGTAGATTTATACTGTGAGGATCCTATGTTGGAAGCCTTCCCACTACAGAAGGAGATGTCACTTAGAGTTCTAAATATCCTAGACATAACGAAGGAATTCTCTTATCGGGACCACCATATACTCGTACGAGACCACCTAACCTGCCTTCTTAAGAACAAACATGGCTGACCAACGTATGGACCGAGGACTGACCAATGAAGTTCTTCTCCCTTCCTTAAGCACTGAATATTCAGAACCTCTTACGAGGCTATGATACCATTAGTGACAGGACCGACGACATAGGCTCAACAGCAGTAAAAATATGCATTCAAAAATAGAAAAAAGATAATAAAAAAATCAGGATCAAAATACTTGTATATTAAAACAAAATACTTACAAGATATTGATACAAAATTATAAAGTCTTGAACAAGAGTCTGAATTCCAAAGGTTTACAAAGGAAACAAAATACAAGGGTTTGGATGCAAGGTTTTTCTAACTTATCAAAGGCTTATGAAAGCAAAAAAAAAAAAAAAAAATTTGATGCCTGCTTCAATGAGAAGCTATTGCTTATAAAAGGAACTCCGGATTTCAAGACGAGTGAAGTCCAAAGCATTATTGAGGAGCTGAGCTGCCTTCAGATTCCAATTTGTTGAAGTTTGAATAATTGAGCGTCGATGGATTCCAAACGGTTGAAATTCGTATAATGAATCAAGTGGGTTACAGGTCATGTCAACTGGTCATGATTAACTGAGTGGGTGACAGGTCATGTTGATGACAGGTCAAGCATACCAAGGAGTCATAGTGGATAATCTTCATAATTAGCCATAATTATCTACGTGGAGCCTTACAGGTTAGAAAGGTCCACTCCATAATAGTAGTCTTCATTATTGATGAGAAGGTCATTGTTTCCACTTCCTTCACTTGTTGGAGACGAACCAGAAGTAGACATAGTTGTCATAAGCTTGCTTAACAATTCTTGCTCTGAAGAAGAAGAGGCCAATTCTTAAAGAAGCTTGTTCTTAAGTTCTTCAAATTGCGATGACTTCTTATGATTTTGCTTTAACAATGAGGGATTAACTAGAAACTAGTGATTAATTGCTTCAGTACTTACCAATTTCATGTCAAACTAAGGCCACCACTTAACATTGAATTCTCAGGCAACCTGTTTAGTATGATGAATCTGATACTTATGATAAAAATTATATTCCCAAATATTAATCCATGCAATACCAAATGCGGCATAAAAATGCAACAGTTTGGCACCTTGAGGAAAGTCTATTTTGTCTATAAATAGAGCATACTTAGTCATTGATATTAGATGAGTAAGCAAGCCTCAGAATTAAATTTTAAGATATTAAATGAGCAGTTTAAGGCACTTTCAGAGCAAATAACATCTATATTTCACACATAGTGTTGTAGCAATGTGACTAAACATGCTCAGACAGTTATAAAACTTCACAAGCATGATAAACAGGTATTAAGCTACCTTTGTAATCATATACAAGTCTATCATATTTTCTAGGGTGTTACATGATGCATCAGCTGATTATTGGAAAGAAAGCTTTATTGCTAGACTTCCTAAATTGTTTGCAGAAAAAGTAAAAGTAATGATTCAAAATCAAAATGAAGGTACAATTCCTTATGATCAACTTACTTTTGGTCAACTGTCTAATTATGTTATAGAAACTAGATTGCAAGTATGTTTTGGATCTTAAACTTCAACATAAGCTTAAGAATGAAGCCAAAACTACTAGGAAAGAACTAGAATAGTTCTATTCCCAGTGAGGAATAGAAGGAGTTAAAACTCCAAGTAGGCAAAAGCATAAGAAAGTTCAAAGTATGATCCTCATAAATCAAGAAAATCTAGGCGATACTATAAAAAACATTACAGAGAAAAATAAAGCTCATCAAAACCCAGACCATCAAAGAAAGATAAGTATAAACCCTTTAAGAGAGAGATAATATGTTATAAATGTGGTCGAGTAGGACACTATAAGAAAGACTATAAGGTAAAACAAAAGATTACTAATTTAAAAATCGATGAAGAATTAAAGAAATCTTTAATAAATATACTAATCAATGAATCGGAATCCTCAAAAGAATATTATAGCTCTAACGAAGAGATAATTAATCAATTAAAAGAAACTTCCTCATCAGATTTAGAAAGTATTAAAGAAAAGGAATGTACAGGTTTAAGACCAGAATTATGTGATTGTTCATCATGTTTAAAAACTATTAATGTAATTACAAGAGATCAAGCATCTTTATTATTAAACATAGTAGAAAATATGAAAGAATCCTCAGAAAAGCAAGAATTTATTCAACAGATAAAAGAGTTTCTAGATTATGAAAATAAAAAAAAGAAGTACAAAAAATAGATATGAAAGAGGTATTAGAAAGATTTAAGAAACCACAAAGAAATGAAGTTACGTTAAAAGATTTACAACAAGAGATAAGAAATTTAATAAATGAAGTTAAATTACTCAAAGAAAAAGATACTAATTTAGAATTTAAAATGTTAAACTTACAAAATAGTACAAAATTAAGACACAGGTACTAGTCATGATCAAGAAAATACACAAAAAGATCCTTATATTCATTTAGTAAGTCAAGTGATTGTTCATAGTTGGCATTGTCTAATAGAATTGGTAATAAAAGATGAAAGATTTAATTTTATAGCATTAATATAAATTCAGGAGCATATATGAATTGTATATAAGAAAGATTAATTCTAACTAAGTATTATGATAAAACAACAGAATCGTTAAGTAGTGCATCTGGAAATAAAATGTTAATTAAATATAAATTAAACAATGCTAAGATATATAAAAATAAAATTTGTTATAAAACTTCATTTTTGTTGGTTAAGAATATCTCTGCACAAATAATTTTAGGAACCCTCTTTTTATCCCTATTATACCCATTTTTGGTAACTAAGAAAGGACAAATCACTAATGCTTTAGGAAAAGAAATTTGTTTTGAATTTATTAAACCTCCTCTAATAAAACAATTAAATTTGGTTCAAGACTCTCTGATTTCTAAGATAAATTTAATAAAAAAAACAAAACACATAAATATGTTAAGTAGAGAAGTTCAATATAAAAGAATTCAAGAATAGATAAGTAAGCCTCAAGTTCAAGAAAAGATAAAAAATATTAAAAAAATGATTTGAAAAAGAAGTGTGTAGTGAATTTCCTAATGCGTTTAAAGAACGAAAGAAATATATAGTTACTCTACCATATGAAGAACGATTTAAAGAAATTAATATACCTACTAAAGCACACTCAATCCAAAAGAATCAACAATATTTAGAATATTATAAAAAAGAAATTCAAAAATACATAGATAAGAATTTAATCAGACATATAAATCTCCTTGGAGTTGCGTATGATTTTATGTTATGAATGCTTCAAAAATAGAAAGAAGTGCACCTAGACTATTAATTAATTATAAAATATTAAACAAAGTTTTAATATGGATAAGATATCTAATTCCTAACAAAAAAGATTTAGTAGGTAGAGTTCATCAGGCTAATATATTTGGTGTGGTGTGGAATACGATTAAGAATTATATCAAAAATAGTTGCCAAGTTCCACCAAAAATATAAAAACCTTGCAACCAGTTGTAGTAAGCAAGGGTCGATCCACAGAGAACTAATTCAATTGACACTATCAATCTAATTCCTAAATTAAACTCTGATGAAAAATAAACAGTAAAAGTAAAAGGGGGGTTTTATTCATCAAGTAACAAAATGCAAATTCGATAGTAATTAGGAATAAATTCAAAACTAGAAACACCAATCCAAGGGCTTCAAATCAAGTGGCAAAGTAAATCATAGTTCAAAGAGAGTAAAATTATTTATGCAATTAACTCTGTTAATTTGAATTCAACTAGATAATCACCTAGAATTTAATCAACTAAAACAGAATCACAATCGCAATTCTTGATTAAGATTGAATTAAATACAATTTCGAATTAACATGGATTATCAATCGATGATCTATTCTCCATTAAATTCAGATTAATCAATCCAAATCTATCTTCAATTTTGAAATATAATCATAAATCAATTAAAGAAGGAGAAGAGGAAAGAACATAATTAGAAATCACAAATAAACAAAAGAACTCAAAACTCTAACCACAATCATTGAATTCCTTGGATTGATTGGATCTTTAGCCTTCCATGGCCATCACCATTGAAAAGATACAGATCAAAGAAGAGATAAAAATGAAATAGAGAAAATGAAAAGAGAGAAAAAAGGTTTCTTGATTCCTATCGTAAAACTCAAATCAGGATTCAGAAAGAGGTGTACTTTCGTATTCTGCCTTAACCTATTTGTAACTGAAAATTATTCTATAATTCCTAACCTAACCCTGGCTCAAACTGCAGCCCTCTGAATAAGCTTTTCAGAGACATATAATTTGTCTTATTTGGGTTTAAATTGAAAGAGTTAAGCCCAAATCAGTGAGGGAAGGTCCAAGCTTTATGACAGCAACAACGTCCTAACTTTGAGGCTCAATTTTCGCCCTGAATCCAGCTGAATTAGAAAAACTGCATTAGATGTAAAATTGTGTATCTTCGTCTCAGATTTTAAGGGACATCAAGATCATCCAAATATGACATTTGCAGCCCAAGATATGGCCTGTACAAGACAAAAAGGTCAAAATGAGTTAAAATCTGAAAATTAATGAAGTTTTTACAATTAAGCTCAATGAAGACCAATCATCTAAAACTCATCTACAAACATAATATTGGATACAATTATCATCAATTAGGCCAAATATAAAGCAATAATGAATGCCTCAAAATTGATTGATCAATATTCTCAAAATTTGATATAAAATCTGGATACTATCAAACTGAAGTAAATAAAGGAGACATGTATAAAACTGCTTTTGTAGTTCCTTTTGATAATTATGAATTGAATGTAATACCTCAAGATTTAAAGAATGCTCCTTCGAAATTTCAAAATATAATGAACAATATTTTGAATTCATACTCAAAGTTTACTATAGTTTATCTTGATGATGTATTGGTGTTTAGTAATTCTATTGATCAACATTTTTATCACTTAGAAATTTTCTTTAACCTTATCAAAGAAAATAGTTCAGTAATTTTTTCTAAGAAAATGAAATTATTCCAAACTAAAACTCGATTTCTAGGATTCGAAATAAATCATGGTACTATTGTTCCTATAGAAAGATCCATAGAATTTGATGAAAAGTTTTCTGATGAAATCAAAGATAAGAACACCCTTCAAAGATTCTTAGGATGTGTTAATTATGTAGCAGATTTTATTCCCAACATTAGGATAATCTGTGCTCCATTGTTTCGAAGGTTAACAAAGGATCCTCCTGCTTGGGATACAAAAATGACTAGTGCAGTTCAACAAGTTAAGCATTTAGTAAAAACAATTCATTGTTTAGGACTCCTAGATCCTCACACCTCTCTCATAGTTAAAATAGATGCCTCTGATTTGGGGTATGGGAGAGTGTTAAAGTAGAAACTACCCAAGGCTTCTAAAGAACAAGTTGTTAGGTATCATTTTGGAGTTTGGCAACCGGCACAACAAAAGTATAATATAGTTAAAAAAGAAGTTTTATCTATAGTGCTAAGTATCACAAAATTTTAAGATGATTTGTTCAATAAAAGGTTTTTGTTAAAAACTGACTGTAAAGCTACCCCTTCGATTATTCAAAAAGATGTTAAGAATTTGGTTTCAAAATAGATTTTTGCACAATGCCAATCACTGCTATCTTGCTTTGATTTTGATATTCAACACATTAAAGGAAAATATAATTATCTTCTTGATTTTATAACCAGAGAATTTTTGCAGGGTTACCATGGCATCTAGCTCCTCAAAATCTAAGGCTAAGAAAATAACCCTGGATAAGTATATGCAAATTACTGCAGATAAGGATACCAAGAAAAGTACAAGGTCTTCTACCTCCAAAAAAGGGTCCTCTACACTAGCTCTTGCTCCTAATCCTATTTAGTCTGTTCGACCTTCGTCTCCTTCGCCAAACAAATTCACCCCCTTAACCTACTCACCATAACTGGTACTTCTTCCAGAACTCCTCAAAAACCTAAACAATCATCGCCACTCCCTATTGACTCTCCTACTACAGAAGAGTGTAAATATTTTAAGAAAAATATCGTTGAACCCATAGTCACCCTTGAACCAGGGTTCTTTTCTCCTCAATCAACCCCTCGAGAAATTGTCCAGAATATGCTTCCTAAAGATTTTCATTTTGTTCCTCAAGAGTCGCTCAAGAAAAGATAGAACCTTTTATGAGCTTATCCTTATTAATACTGGTCTGTTGCCTTAGAACATTATTACAATACAACTAACCCAAACTATATTGATTTCTCTAAAGTAAATATCCTTAAGGTTCTCGGTCCAAAAGACTAGGATCAAGTGCTCCATACACCTAAATCATTTTCTATAAAATTTGATCCCCAAACTCACACTTATTGGGATTATCAGCAAGCATGGTATAAATTTATGCTCCTCAAACGATATTCATATTCCTAATTCTTCTGGTTCCAAAAAGGAATTAAAAACTTTTCATTTTGGTTTGTTGACTGGATGTGCATTACCGAACCTTGTGTGGATATTCTTCCTCAAATTGCTAAGAACTCTTATGCTCTATTTATAGACAAAACATACTTTTCTCAAGGTGCCAGACTGTTGCATTTTTATACCGCATTTGGTATTGCATGGATTAATGTTTGGGACTATAATTTTTATCATAAGTGTCAGATTCATCATTATGAATGGGTTTCCTGGGAATTCAGTGTTAAGTGGTGGCCTCAGTTTAACATGAAATTGGTAAGTACTGAAGCAATTAATCACTGGTTTCTAGTTAATCCCTCCTTGTTAAAGTAAAATCATAAGAAGTCATCGCAATTTGAAGAACTTAAGAACAAGCTTCTTTAAGAATTGATCTCTTCTTCTTCTTCAGAACAAGAATTGTTAAGCAAGCTTAAGACAACCATGTCTACTGTTGGTTCGTCTCCTCCAAGTGAAGGAAGTGGAAACAATGACCTTCTCATCGATAATGAAGACGATTGTTATGGAATGGACTTTTCTGACCTGTAAGGTCCCACATAGATAATTATGGTAATAATGAAGATTCTCTATTATGACTCCTTGGTATACGTGACCTATCATCAATATAACCTGTCACCCACTCAGTTCATCATGACCTATCGACATGACCTGTAGCCCACTCAATTCATTATACAAATTTCAATCATTTGGAAACCACCGACGCTCAATTATTCAGACTTAAACAAATTGGAATTTGAAGACAGCTCGACTTCTCAATAATGCTTTGGACTTCACTCATCTTGAAATCCGGAGTTCCTCCTCTTTATAAGTAGCAGCTTCCAATTAAAGTAACCATCGAATTTTTTTTTGCTTTCATAAGCCTTTGATAAGTTAGAAAAACCTTGCATCCAAACCCTTATATTCTGTTTCCTTTGTAAACCTTTGGAATTCAGAATCTTGTTCAAGACTATATAATTTTGTATCAATATCTTGTAAGTATTTTGTTTTAATATACAAGTATTTTTATCCTGATTTTTGTCACTAATGGTATCAGAGCCTCGTAAGAGGTTCTGAATATCCGGAGCTTAAGGAAAGGAAAAGGACTTAGCATTGGTCAGCCCTTGATCCGTACATTAGTCAACTGCTTTTGTTCCAGATAAGGTAGGTTAGGTGGTCCCGTACGAGTGTGTGGTGGTCCTGTAGGAGAATTCCTTCGTTATGTTTAGGATATTTAGAACTCTAAGCAACCTCTCCTTTTATAGTGGGAAGGCTTCCAACATAGGATCCTCACAGTATAAATATGCATCTTCTAGATTAGAAGTAGATCAAGATTGGGTTTAACAAAATAAATTAGTAACTGCTAATATTGAAAATAATCTTCAAAATTGGGCAATTCCCTATTTTCCTCTGAAAGAAATTTATAAGACAAGTACTTCCTTATTTAAGCCTAAGGATAAAATTGATATGTTTGAAGCTACTCATATTTTGGAAAAATCCTGTGAATCGATAAATTTATTAAAAAATAATATTATAGATCAATATGTTAAGGATAATTATCAGTTTATACATATAGGATTAAGTTAGGTAGCCGCTAAAGGACAACACCGACTAGGAGTTAATAATTCTGTGTTAATATTGCTAAGAGATAAAAGACTAAGAAAACTTCATGATCAGATAACAATAATTTTAGAATCTAATTTGCATGATGGTCCTATATTCTTTACTGTTATCCTAATTATACTATGCCTTTAAATGATTACATGACTAAACAAGCCTTAAAATTAAATGTTAAGATATTAGATGATGTTTTTCAAGAAGGAACTAAGCATACATCTGTTATGTATAGAGTTCATTATAAAGTTTCTTATGAAGATCAAAACTTTAAAGCATTAAGTGATAACTCTGTAGAGTTAAGTTATTATTGCCCTATATCTGTGCAACATGGCAAGTTTAGTCCTTGTTTGTAAGCATTGATGGAAGGTTTTAGCATCATTTCTATCTGATTTCATTCTGATGACTTCCATTGTGATCCTGAGTAAATACTTTCAAGATTATGATTAAATTGAGTACATTTGCATGATTTAAAGAATTGATAAATTCTCTTATATAAGCAGGTCTTAAAAGAAGCATGGAAATGAAGAAGTTGAAGCACTTTGGACCAGAAGCCTAAGAGAAGCTCAAAAGTGCGGATCGGCTCAACGCCGCGACGTGGATAAGGTTGCGCCGTGGCATTCCCCCTCGCATCGCAGATAAAATCCGAGGCCGGAGCGCCGCAACGTTGAAGAGTAGGCGCCTCGTGCGCCTGTGACCTAATACGAGCGCGCCGCGGCGGGACATGTTGGACGCCGCGGCGTGACCCTGTTTTATTCAGCTTATAAATAGAGTTGCACCGAATTTCTACGAGAGTTTTCATCATTTTTGGAGAGCAGCTGCTGGTTTTTGGTTTTTTAGACCTAGAGGAAGCAGAAAAGGCTAAGGTTGGAGGCCATCCTTCCTATGGAGGGTGAATCAAGCTTAAAGGATACAATCTATTGAGCTTCCTTCCTTTCCTTTCTTCTTTTCTCTCTTTATTGCTGCATGATCATGATTTATATGTTTGTACTCTCATGATTCATGGCTAGCTAGGCTGTATATAAGTTTTACTTTGTAGTTTCTTATAGATACTGAGAAATTTGTAATCTTTTGAGTATATATTGAAGTTTAGTTGAGTTCAATCACAACTGTGTTTAATGCTTGTGGTTGGCTGATCACTAATTGCATGATGTTAATATTGACAAATGAACTAGACATAGAGATTTTTTAATATGGATATGATGTGGTTGATACATGTTCGGCAAGTTCAATTGGCTTGGATGAGCTGATTTGTTAATAGGATAGAAATATACCTATTGGTCATGTATAGTGTGTGATTGAGAATAGATCATTAATGAGTGGAGTTTGCACTGGTTCTCAAGGAAACTTAGTGAGTCAAGGGTAAATGAAACCAGGGTTAATTGACCTAGACATAGGCTTTTAACTAAATCAGATTCTCAAGCTAACTAAACCAATCTTCGATTTTGCTTGTAAGGATTACAATTCATTAGTTGAAATAGGAAATGAAAAGTAATTCTTATTTCTCTATTTATCTATTTATCTTAGAGTTATTGCTTTTCAGTCTTTATATTTCTTTAACCATTCATTTATAAATTTAATGCTTTTGGATAGCATTAACTAGACTATTGGTTAATACTCAGCTTTACTTTGAAATACGTGTTCCTCGTGGGATCGATCTCTTACTCTATAACTGTATTACTTGTGCGACCCGTGCACTTGCGGTTAGCAAAAAGGGCAACACGTTTGTACCTTTAACAAGTTTTTGGCGCCGTTGCCGGGGAATCTACGGTTATTTCTGTTTAGTTGATATTAGCAATGAGTCTAATTAATGCTAATTCAAATTTTGATTTGTACATATTATTCTAAGTTTTCAGTTTATCTATTCTGTTATAGGTACTAACATGGCAGACGATAATGCTGCACTCCAGTTGGAGGATGATAGTCATACAAGACCATTAAGGGAGTTTGCAACCCCTCACATGGAGAACTTGCAGTCCAGTATTAGGCGGCCTGCCATCCGTGCTAATAATTTTGAAATCAAACCGGCCATCATTCAAATGATACAGACATCTGTGCAATTTGGCGGTTTGCCCAAGGAGGATCCTAATGCTCATCTTTTCAATTTTCTAGAGATCTGTGACACGTTCAAGCATAATGGTGTCTCTGATGATGCTTTTTGCTTACGGCTTTTTCCCTTCTCTCTCCGAGATAGAGCCAAGAGTTGGTTGCAGTCTCTACCTGCGGGATCCATCAGCACTTGGAATGACTTGTGTGGTAAATTCCTAAATAAATATTTCCCACCGGCCAAGACTGCTGAGATGGTGAATGATATCACATCATTCACTCAAGCTGATATTGAGTCCTTGTATGAAGCATGGGAGAGATACAAGGATTTGCTTCGAAGGTGTCCTCATCATGATATTCCACCATGGCACCAAGTTTATTCATTTCATAAAGGATTGCTACCCCACCATCGACCGATAGTTGATGCGGCTGCTGGAGGCTCTTTATTGAGCAAGTCATTTGATGATGCATTCCAATTGCTTGATGAATTGGCGGCTAACAGCTACCAATGGCCTTTGGAACGAAATACTTCAAGGCGAGTGGCTGGTGTGCATGAACTTGAACCAATGGCAGCATTATCAGCTCAGGTGGCAACAATTGCAAGTAAAGTGGATCGTTTGGGGATTAGCCATCAACAAAGCCCATTTGTGCTGTGTAACAAGTGTGGAGAGAATCATTCCAGTGATAGTTGCCCTTTCAGTCCTGAAACTGCTCAATATGTTGGTAACTACCGCTCGCAACAAAATAATCCATATTATAACCAGTACAACCCAGGATGGAGAAATCATCCCAATTTTTCCTGGAGGGACAATCTAGGGGCTTCCTCATCTGCTCCACTGAATGACAGACCTTATAATTCATCAGGTTATCCTTCCCAATCAAGACAACAGGGCCAAGATCGAAAACCCTCTTTGGAAGATATGTTTTCACAGTATATGGTCAAGACGGATTCTTACATGACAAAGACCGACTCTCAGTTGGCAAAACATGAAGTGATGTTGCAGAGCCAGACTGCTTCCATGCGAGCCTTAGAAACTCAAGTAGGGCAGTTGGCTAGTGCTATCAATAATAGGCCTCAAGGCACCCTTCCTAGTGATACAGAGAATAATCCAAAGGGTGTCTCGAATGAGCACTGCCATGCCATTTCACTGAGGAGTGGAAGAACCATTCAAGGGAATCCGCGAACCAGGCTACTTGAAGAGGATCATACAGTTGTCAGAGAAAAGGAAGTTGAGAGACCAGAAGTCAGGCAAAGTCAAGATATTGCTAATGGGAATGGAGAGGAGAAGAAGAAGGAGTTCAAGCCATATGTTCATCCTTTGCCTTTCCCTAATAGGCAAGTGAGTAAAAAGCTTGAGCACTAATTTCAGAAATTTCTTGAAGTGTTCAAAAAGCTGCAAATCAACATTCCATTCGCAGAAGCTTTAGAACAAATGGCAAGCTATGTTAAGTTCATGAAGGAAATTCTATCAAAGAAGAGAAAGCTTGGTGATTTTGAAACGGTTGCCTTGACAGCAGAATGCAGTGCAATTCTTCTTAACAGAATCCCTCCTAAGCTCCAAGATCCCGGAAGTTTCACCATACCATGTACAATTGGTGATAAGTTCACTGGCCATGCCCTGTGTGATTTAGGAGCCGATCAATCTCATGCCCTATTCTATCTATCAAAGATTAGGTTTGGGAGAAGTTTCGCCTACTTCGCTTACACTCCGGTTAGGACCGAACCCTTGCTCATCCGGCGGGGTTATTGAGGATGTGTTGGTTAAAGTGGATCAGTTTATCTTCCCTGCAGATTTTGTTATACTTGATATGAAGGAGGATAGCAAAGTCCCTTTGATTTTTGGCAGGCCATTTCTCGCAACAGGAAGAGCTCAGATTAATTTAGAGAAGGGTGAACTCATCATGAAGGTTCAGGATCAAGAGGTGAAGTTTCATATATTTGATGCACAACAAAGCCCTCACGATCTAGCAGATTGTGCATTGGTGAACACTTTTGATGGGAAGAAGACATCTAAGGAAGGAGGCGTCAGTGAAACCTGTGTTCCTGCCCAAAGTCCAGTCATTTGTGATAGTGAAATGAACCAGATACAGGCTACTATGGTGGTACCTTTATTAAATGCACCTGTTGAGCACACTCCAAACTTGGAGTTGCAAGTCTTGCCATCCCAATTGCATCAAACTTATTTTTTAAATCAGGAGGAAGCTCCTCCTTATTGATAGAAATGCATTTGGAATAGTAGACAAGTCCTGCCGGGACTATAAATTAGGCCCTTTTTGGGAGGGAACCCAAATTTTCGCTTTTTAGGTATATTTATATAAATATTTTGCTTTTTAAGATTTTGTATAATTATGTATTATATTGTGTAAATTAACCTTGTAGGCAAGTTTTTGTGCTGCTAAAGGCTACATTTTAGTCAAAATCACAACTGAAGTGAATTTGCTGCATAATTATGCAGTATGACTGATAACGCCGCGGCGTGGCAATGATAGCGCCGCGACGTGATGTGTGTTGGGCTTCAAAACAGGGAGCTCAGCGCCGCGACTTTGCAGATCCTAACGTCGTGGCGTAATGAGCGCAGCAGTAAAAAAAAAAGTAAAAGGTAATTAGTAAATAGTAATAATTTAAATAATTAAATTAGGAGGGAATTAATGCACGCCGCGGCGCGCTAGGTTTCACGCCGCGGCGCGTGTGGGCGGTGGTGTTTATTGCAGAGGCGCTTGGGTATCTTCATTTTCTTACCCTTTTCTCTTTCATTTTTCATTTCCTTTGTTCTTTCTCTTTCACGTTACTCCGCGCAACTCGCTTTTTCTCTCTTTTTCACCACGCTCTCCTCTCTTATCGGTATGTTTTACATTATTATTCATTTTTTATCACTTTTTACTTTATATTTTTTCTTCTTTTTGATTGTTTCTCGGTTGTTTTGGGTTTCTACTTATAATGTTAATTTTCACTTAGTTAGACTGTTAGTATTTGTTAATTAGGTTTAGGTTTTATTAGCTTTTAGTGTTTCACAATGCCTGTATGCATTATTGGGTTGGATTGGACGCCCTGAGGCGTGCGTACCTGGAATTTTCAGAGCTACGCGCCGCGGCGTTAGATTGAATGTTGCGGCGTTGATAAGAACAGATTGAATGTCGCGACGTTATGTTGAATGTCATGGCGCTGTGTTGTGTTTTGCACGCCGCGGTGCCCTTTGTGCATGTCGCGGCGTTGAGTCCTAAAAATTGGCAGAATAGTTCATTGTTTTCCATATGCTTTATGTTTTCTATTCTTCCCTATTCTGATTTCTGCCATTTTTATTTCAGGTTATGGCACCAAAAAGAGGCCGTGTAATGCTTAGAGGTTCTTCCAGTCGTCCACCCAGGGAGCCTTCTCCCCCTCCTGCTGACTTTAACAGGAGGCGCTTTATATCAGCTGAGGCGGCTGAGCGATACACTCTTCTTATCACCCGTCCTCTCATATTGGAGCGAGGCTTTGCCTTTACACGCGCTCTGCATTCAGAGTTGGAGCAGAGATTGAACCACCTCAACTGGAGCACCTTTGCTCAACATCCAGAGTCATCTCAGGTGCTTCCAGTTGTTCGCGAGTTCTACGCGAATGCCGCTTTCCTAACGAGGGGAGTACCACGGCTCGAGTTCGTGGTCGTGTGGTTTCATTTTCTCCACCGCTATTCGAGCCGCGTTGGGACTTCCTCCACCTCCGAGATTTGCGAATATACCGAGTTTAGTAGATGGGAGCCGAGGAGGGTCTCGGATGTTAACGTGGTCACGGCACGGATTTGTTTGGCTGAATCTCACCTGTCATGTGGACCATGAGTATTCGGACGAATGTGCCTTGATATTTTGCACGTACTCATTTGACCCCAGAGGCTCGGGCGTGGTACCATTTCATCAACACACGCATCTCCGTCGGCTAACCTTTCAGAGGTTACACGCGATCGAGCCATTTTGATTTATGCTATTATGGAGGGTCGATCGATTGATGTTTCTATGCTCATCTTCCATCAGATCCAGCGGTCTGCTAGGGAGTATCGGAGTCTCTTCTTTCCATTTCTCATACATACCCTGTGCAGCCGACATCAGGTCCGCTGGGGGCCTCATGAAGAACTTACTGACGTTCGGCAGCCGCTGAACGATACTTTTATTGAGCGAGTTGGGGCAGCTCCTGCTACAGCACCAGCGCGCCAGAGGCAGGCTCGTGGAGAGCCTAGACCAGCATTTCGACCAGCTCATACTCCTGAGACTGTTGCTCCATCCCAGGCTGCACCTACTGACGATTCTGATTGGCGTGCTAGGATGGAAGCTATGCTAGTATATCAGATGCAGACACAGAGGTGGATGACGGAGCGTCTAGGGCTTCCGTTGCATGATTATCCCGTTCCTTCGTTTCCACCCACTTCGGTCGCTGCACCAACTCAGGCTGGTCCTTCTCGTGTACCTGATGCTGATGTACCTGATTCTTCTGATGATGATGATGAGGATGGTGATGGTTCTGATACCGCGGGTCCTGACAGTGATGATCCGTCCTTTTAGTTGTGCATTCAGGGCATTTTTCTTTCATTGTATTTATTTCCTTTTTGCTATCTGTATTTATCTTTTGTACATTGCGACACTGTTTCCCTCAGTTTGGGGGGTATCTCGTAACGTTATGTTTTGATTATTTATGCAAGACATTATGTTTTCAGTATTATGTTTATATGTCTATGTTTTGTTATTATGTATGTTTGTTAGTGTTATATTTTTTGTGGAAGTATATATATGTGTTAAAGTATTTTAGCTTAAATATTAACTTTAGGAGCAGTTGTCTTGAAAGTTTTGATGAAAATTTCATTCAAGATACAATCGTCGTTCCTTTCACTTGGTGTGTTGTAATGTTTAAAGGCTAGTTATGTTTTGATTATTTATGCAGTACATTATGTTTTCAGTATTATGTTTATATGTCTACGTTTTGTTATTATGTATGTTTGTTAGTGTTATATTTTTTGTGGAAGTTTATATATGTGTTAAAGTATTTTAGCTTAAATATTAACTTTAGGAGCAGTTGTCTTGAAAGTTTTGATGAAAATTTCATTCAAGATACAATCGTCGTTCCTTTCACTTGGTGTGTTGTAATGTTTAAAGGCTAGTGTGTATGGTTGTTCCAATGATAGATTTGGATACATTTGACCTTTATTGTTCTGTGAATTCATATGTAATCTTTGGTGCATGCTTAAGCATTCTAGTTTCTTTTTATACTTGGTGAATTTCCCAATTGCATGTTTTTTTTAACTTTGGATAGGATATGAATGTTTGCTTGAAGAAAGTTTATGAATGATACATTTGAAAAATTTGATTATCTTTGAAATTGTTTGGCAACTCTCTTGAGGCGAAATCCTAGGTTGTGTCTGATTGAGGAAATGATTAGGGCATTGTTTGGACCGATTGAGCCTTAAAAAGCTTACCTGATATGATGATATCCTTAGGTCCTATTTTGAAGCCTTATACTGTTTGGCCTTATTTGTTTTTCATAACCATTGTGATCGTTAACCTGTTAACCGTTCTAATGCATGTGAAAGCATGTCATTTTCTTCCTACCTTCTTTGTTTGTTGAGTGCATTATATATGTTATTTCTTGAAGTGAGTCTTATGATTAGGGGTATAAATATTCAATTCAAAATGAGCCTGAAGGAACCAGATTCAAACCAAAGAAAAGAAAAAGCATTGCTTTGCAAAAATAGAGCAAAGAAAGAGAAAATAAAAAGAAAAAAAAAAGCAAAGCAAAAGTGAAGTAAAGTTTGTAAAGCATCCAAGTGGTTCTGGTAAGTTTTCTGATTACATTGTTGAATACCCTGCTATATCATTGTTGGCTCATGAATTGGAATATCATAGGTATGTATCTCAATGTTTGTGTTAATTCTATCCGTTTATTCTGTTACCCATTACCCTTGGCCTAATATTATAAGCTAATAAAGACCCTTTTGATCTTCAATCTTGCATGATCTACATTAGTGGAGAGAGAGTTGTATTACAATCTTGTGGATTTTGTGAATTATGTTCATTTGTATGTTTATAACCTCATTTGGGTGAATTGGAATTGAATGAAAGAGGTTTTTCTTGCATGGTTTGGGAAGAGTATCTTGTATGAAAAGAAGCTATGAATGCTAGCATGATGAGGATTGTGTATGCTTGACACTTATTCTAAGGTATCTGTATTCTTTGAGGTTTATGCATTCATCATATACTAGCCTGAGTTAAGTGAAAATGGAATGTTTAAAAATGGTGAAAATAGGTTGCCAGTTGATCTTTGTGAATGTACTTTGTTTTGCTTGAGGACTAGCAAAAATCTAGGTTTGGGGTGTGATAACTCAGAGTTAAGTTATTATTGCCCTATATCTGTGCAACATGGCAAGTTTAGTCCTTGTTTGTAAGCATTGATGGAAGGTTTTAGCATCATTTCTATCTGATTTCATTCCGATGACTTCCATTGTGATCCTGAGTAAATACTTTCAAGATTATGATTAAATTGAGTACATTTGCATGATTTAAAGAATTAATAAATTCTCTTATATAGGCAGGTCTTAAAAGAAGCATGGAAATGAAGAAGTTGAAGCAGCTTTGGACCAGGAAGCTTAAGAGAAGCTCAAAAGTGCAGATCAGCACTCAACGCCGCGACGTGGATAAGGTTGCGCCGCGGCGTTCCCCTGCATCAGTAGATAAAATCCGAGGCTAGAGCGCCGCAACGTTGAAGAGTAGGCGCCGCAGGCGCCTGTGACCTAATTACGAGCGCGCCGCGGTGGTACATGCTGGACGCCGCGGCGTGACCCTGTTTTATTCAGCTTATAAATAGAGTTGCACCGAATTTCTACGAGAGTTTTCATCATTTTTGGAGAGCAGCTGCTGGTTTTTGGTTTTTTAGACCTAGAGGAAGCAGAAAAGGCTAAGGTTGGAGGCCATCCTTCCTATGGAGGGTGAATCAAGCTTAAAGGATACAATCTATTGAGCTTCCTTCATTTCCTTCCTTCTTTTCTCTCTTTATTGCTGCATGATCATGATTTATATGTTTGTACTCTCATGATTCATGGCTAGCTAGGCTGTATATAAGTTTTACTTTGTAGTTTCTTATAGATACGGAGAAATTTGTAATCTTTTGAGTATATATTGAAGTTTAGTTGAGTTCAATCACAATCTGTGTTTAATGCTTATGGTTGGCTGATCACTAATTGCATGATGTTAATATTGACAAATGAACTAGACATAGGGATTTGTTAATATGGATATGATGTGATTGATACATGTTCGGCAAATTCAATTGGCTTGGATGAGCTGATTTGTTAATAGGATAGAAATATACCTATTGGCCATGTATAGTGTGTGATTGAGAATAGATCATTAATGAGTGGAGTTTGCACTGGTTCTCAAGGAAACTTAGTGAGCTGGGTAAATGAAACCAGGGTTAATTGACCTAGACATAGGCTTTTAACTAAATCAGATTCTCAAGTTAACTAAACCAATCTTCGATTTTGCTTGTAAGGATTACAATTCATTAGTTGAAATAGGAAATGAAAAGTAATTCTTATTTCTCTATTTATCTATTTATCTTAGAGTTATTACTTTTCAGTCTTTATATTTCTTTAACCATTCATTTATAAATTTAATGCTTTTGGATAGCATTAACTAGACTATTGGTTAATACTCAGCTTTACTTTGAAATACGTGTTCCTCGTGGGATCGATCTCTTACTCTATAACTGTATTACTTGTGCGACCCGTGCACTTGCGGTTAGCAAAAAGGGTAACACGTTTGTACCTTTAACATTAAGATAATCCCCAAAGCATGAAACTATAATTATGGAAGCAAATCTTCAAAAATCATCAATTTTAACTCCTAAAAGATTATCTCATGATGAGATCTTGTCTAGAACTCTTGAAGATTGGGTGTTTCCAGAAGTAATACCCCCTCAACCGATAAGAAACACTAAAATAAGATCAATAGTTCAAGATGGTTCTAGTATAAGAATATGAAAGCTTAGGTCTAATTCCTCTAGACTAAACAATCCTACAACCCCAATAATTAATATTCCTTCTACTACCTCTGCTTCCTCAAGACATTCTGTAGATGGATTTGTAATTAATATAAACCTAACTGGTGTAAATTTTGAACCTAATGCTCTTCAACCAATTTATTAGCAAACTAACAAATCAGACTCCCCAGAATACTCACGCACTAGATCCCAAGTAATTAATACTCTAGTCAGAGAAGAATATTTTGAAATAGATAAGAAATGGATAAGTAATGATTTGAAGCTCTTTATAACAAAGATAAAAGAGATTGGTATTTTAAAACCTTTAGTAAAGAACAGACTACTATATTTAGAGAAGAATTTTACTCATATTTAATAGGTCAACAGATCAACATATATTTCTTTGTTTGGTTTGAAAAGTATTGTAAAGAAAATAATATTCAAAATCCTTACATAGGAATACCAGAGATATTAGTAAATAATAAAGTATCAACTACTTGGAAAACTGAATGAGATAATGTGATAATTTCAGAATTTCCTCCTTTAGAAACTATTAAAGTTGTAACTAAGGAAGGGTTAGAAGTTGAAGCCACACCTTTTAAAGCAATAGCTTCACAAGCACATAATATATCCATAGAAAAAGAGATTTTAATAAAGTTCATCGATAACTTAATTACTCTAACCAAATGCTATGTCAAAATATAAAGAATAATGAAAAACCTAAAGAATATGTAACAACTCAAAATATTAATAAAAATTTAGATCCTAATAGACCTATTTACAAAGTTTTAATGTCCCAGAATCAAATTTAAAGAATATGCACTTTGGTTCAAAAGCAGATAATTCGATTGAAGAAATTAAGAGAAAATTAGAACAATTAACCATAGGAACAACATCTACACCAAAGATACATACATTACAGAAAATTAAAGAATTAGAAAATGAACTTTTACACCTTCAAGTTAATAAGTTAGGAAAAGATATGCCAGTTTCAACAACTAGGAATTATTATTCAAGACCTACATATCTTGATGTTCAATATGAGGAAAGATCTTTTCAAGATGTTGTATCCTTTACTGGTGAAGCAATTAATGAATGGAATATAGATGGATTAGGCGAATAACAATTTTAGATACTGTTCAACAAATGACCATGGCTGCAACAACCTTTAAAGGAAAGAATAACACTAATAGAATTACATCCTCCTTAATTGTTATGGGATTTATGGGCCAACTCAAAGGTTGGCGGGATAATGTGCTAAGTCAAGAAGAAAAATATTTTTTAATGAATTCAACAAAAACTGATCAAAATGGACAAGTATTTGAAGACGCAGTAACCACTCTGCTTTACACAATTACAAAGCATTTTATAGGAGAACCTTTGAAATTTCAACAAAGAATAGTATATCAAACTGTTAATTTACACTGTCCCTCTATGTCTAATTATAAATGGTATAGAGATATGTTTTTGTCTAAGCTATACTTAAGAAGTGATGCATTAACTGATTATTGGAAAGAAAGATTTATTGCTGGACTTCCTAAATTGTTTGCAGAAAAAGTAAAAGTAATGATTCAAAATCAAAATGAAGGTACAATTCCTGATGATCAACTTACGTTTGATCAACTGTCTAATTATGTTATAGAAACTGGATTGCAAGTATGTTTAGATCTTAAACTTAAACATAAGCTTAAGAATGAAGCCAAAACTACTAGGAAAGAACTAGGATCGTTCTGTTCCCAGTGGAGAACAGAAGGAGTTAAAGCACCAAGTAGGCAAAAGCAGAAGAAAGTTCAAAAGTATCCTTTCTCTTGATGAGAGGATGGAGGCACGTAACCTTGTTTGTCCGTGGGGCTTTCTCAAACCTACTCCTCCTTCATCTCCTTCATCTCCCTCATCTTCTGCTCTGCCCCCAAAGGAAAATTTTTACTCAGGCTTTAAGCAATTCCTTTGACATTCCCCTCAGTCAGCTTCCCTGACCTTGCATGAAAGGAGATGTTGTCTCCATCAAGTTTTCAGAAGCAAAATACCATGTAGGTATTCAAGAATGCAAAAACAATCTTCGTGGCAGATTGATTCTTTCCAAAGGTGACTCTCCTATCAAAATTCAAGACTTACGTTCCAAGCTATCGAAGCTATGGAAACCCCTCGGGAAATGGCGGATAGTGCCACTCGGGAAGGGATTCTATGAGTTTTCCTTTACCTCCCTGGCAAATCTTAGAAGCGTGCAATTGGTGTTTGGAACCTGAGTCATGGTCTTCTTCGTTTGTCTCAATGGGTTCCAAATTTTAGTCCAAGAATTCAAAAATAATCGAATGCATAATGTTGGATTCGTATTCATGACCTTCCTCAAGAATACTGGCGTCCAAAAATTCTCTTTGAGATTGCGGGGGAGAATAGGCAACCTATTGCATTGGATGAAGCTACGAAGAACAGGATCTTTGGTCATTGTGCTTGAGTCCTAGTTGATATTGATTTCAAGGAGAAATTGTATGATGAGATTCTAGTGGAAAGAGAAGGGTTTAACTTCTTTGTTGGAATAGAGTTTGAAAAATTACTTCTTTTTTGTTCTTCATGTTAATTTATTGGGCACTTTTTAGATAACTGTAAGAAGATGATCAATGCAAATCTGCAAGATTCCAAGAAATCAAAGGTTGCGATAGGAAAGAAACCTACAACCATGTCCAAATATATGGCTAACAATAAAAATCCAGAGGATCATTCTTTAGAAGGTAATATTGAGCCTCAGGTTCAGGATCCAGTGAATATTGAGCCAGTACTCAATGGAAATATCGAGCCTAATTCAGGGAATGAAAATATTGAAGATGTTGTTAGAGAAGTTCCTTCTATAAATGATGATGTTCTAAGGAATAATGAGGTTTCTAATAATGGCAATGAAGATGATTCTGATTCGGCTGAAAACATCTTTGATGAATCCCTGCATCGAAATGTTAATGATTCCATCAATGAAGTTCCAGACTCAGTGCTTAATAATAATGACTCCATTGATGTAGTTCCAGATTCTGTGTTTGCTAATGAAATAGTCTCGGGTGATGCAGAATCTCCAATTTCCTTTCCTCTGATCTTAAATGAAAGTGTTAATCATGATATGAGGATTGTTGGTAAGTTTTGGAATGAAGTGGTTGAAGAGGAGCAACATTTTGCTACACCAAATGATGATTTCACAGTGGCTTTGTCTAAGTCACAGAAGAAACGATTGAGAAAAAGTAAGAGACTTCAATCTGCTCAATATAATACCTGATATAGGGCAGGCAACTCCCCTTCTTTCTGATATGAAGATTTTATATTGGAATACTAGAGGTTTGGGTAATCTAGATACTAGATTGCTGCTTAAAAAATTTTGTCTCTCTCATAAGCAAGACTTTCTGTTTTTAGCCGAGCCATTTATCAATTCAGATTAGTTTCCTACTCAGTGTTGGCAATAGCTTAATCTTAAATCATTTGTGGTCAATAATAGAAATTCTGACACACCAAATCTTTGGGGTGTTTGTCATGATAGCTTGGATCCTGCTCTAATTTCCATATCTCAGCAGCAGTTTTCTTTTTCAATTTCTTGGAAGAATCAAATAATTCATGTTGCTGCTATTTATGCTTGTACTACTCACATCTTGAGAAAGCAGCTATGGTTAGAGTTAGCTGATTTGCAACATAATAATCCAGGTCCTTGGCTCTTTATAGGGAACTTCAATGCGGGTCTTGGTGCTCATGAAATGAGAAGAGGTGGCCTTCCATCTAAAACATCTTGTGATGAATCCAACGCTTAGCCAGATCATGGAAATCTTACTCATTTAATCACTAGGGAAGCTAAATTTACTTAGTCCAATAGGAGAAAATCTAAAGCTCACATTAAGAAAAGATTAGATCAAGCTGTGTGTAATGATGACTGGCTCAATTTCTGGACAAGCTCATCTTGCTGCACTTTAACTAAAAATTGTTCTGATCACTTCCCTTTACTGTTGGATTAAAAAAAAGGCATTTCATCATTTCCTTCTTAGTTCAAATTTCTTAGTATGTGGTCTGATCACATTGATTGTAAAAGAGTGGTAGAGGAGGTCTGGAATAAGCCTATAATTGGTTGTCTAATGTACACTCTTGCTCAAAAGCTAAGGAATCTAAAGGTAGAGCTTAGAAATTGGAACAAGCAGATTTTTGGACATGTCCATCTTAAGGTTAATAAGGCTCAAGAATATGTTGATAGATTTCAGGATTAGATCTCTATTCTTGGATATTCTGACAATCTTCATGAAAAGGAATTGTTGGCTCAATCTGAATTACAACAAGCTCTGCATTTCCAAGAAGAATTCTGGAGAGAAAAATCTAGAATCAATTGGTTTGTTCAAGGTGATAGAAATACTTCATTTTTTCATAAAGTTGCTAAAGTTAGACATACTTCTAAGCAAATGACTCTTTTGAAGCATGGTGATTCTATTTTAGATAACTAAACTGATATAGAAAGTCATGTTTTAAACTATTATAACTTTTTGTATACTTCTCAGAACTTGTGCATCAATAATGACTTAGTTGATAGGGTTATTCCTAATTTGGTTTCTATGGAAGACAATGTTTTCCTCATTAATTTACCATCTATGGAGGAAGTCAAGTCTGCTGTTTTCTCAATGAATGCTTCGAGTGGCCCAGGTCCTCATGGTTTTGGTGGTGTTTTCTATCAAAAGTTTTGGGAAATAATCAAACTGGATGTCTTTGAATTTGTGCTGCAATTCTTTAAACAGTCTTGGTTACTGCTTAATCTGAATTCTAACATGATGATGCTCATTCCTAAATTCATGGGAGCTGTTAGGATTGAAGATTATAGGCCTATTGCTTTGTCTAATTTCCAGTTTAAAATCATTACCAAAGTCTTGGCTGATAGGCTTGCCTTAATTGCTCCAAAGATCATCTCTGAGCAACAAAGGGGTTTTATTCAAGGTAGACAATTCAGGATTGTATCTGTATTGCTTCTAGGGTAGTAAATATGCTAGATTATAAGTGTTTTGGAGGAAATATTGCTCTTAAGTTTGACATCAAAAAGGCCTTTGATACTATTGATTGGGATTTTCTTATAAAGGTGCTACATTCATTTGGTTTCCATTCCAGTTTTTGTAATTGGGTTAAGGTCATCCTTCACTCTTCCAAACTTTCATTCTCTGTGAATAGACATCCTATTAGTTTCTTCTTTTGCAAAATAGGTGCGAGGCAGGGTGACCCCCTCTCCCCTCTTCTCTTTTGTTTGGCAGAAGATGTCCTTAGTAGAGGCATAACTTCTTTGGTAGACTCAGGTCAGTTAAGGCCAATGACAGGTCCTAGAGGCATTTCTATCCCATCACATGTGTTCTATGCTGATGATATCACGGTGTTCTGTCAAGGTACAAAAAGGAGCCTAAGATCTTAATAGATCTATTTAATGATTATGGAGCTGCATCTGGCAAGAAATTAGGTATTGAGAAGTGTAAATTCTTTGTTGGCTCCATGACTCCTAATAGAAGAATGGAAGTTGGTAATATTCTTAGTTTTTCAGCAAGCAATCTTCCTTTCATCTATCTTGGTGTTCCTATTTTCCAAGGCAAACCAAGGACTATTCATTTGCAGAACATTGCAGATAGGATCAAGGCTAAGTTGGCTTCTTGGAAAGGTTTTCTCCTCTCAATTATGGGTAGAGTGCAGCTTGTCAAGTCTATTATCCATGGTATGTTGATTTATAGCTTTCATGTTCACTCCTGGCCTATTTTATTACTTAAAATTATGGATAAGTGGATTAGGAACTTTATTTAGTCTGGAGATATCCTTACAAAAAAGGTAGTTACTGTGGCTTGGCATAAGATTTGTTCCCCAGTTGATGCAGGTAGTTCAGGCTTAAGATCTTTGAGATCTATTAATAATGCAGCTTTGTTGAAACTCAGCTGGGAAATAATTTCTTCAAATAAACATTGGCCTGCTCTTTTGAGAGCTAGATTTCTCAGGAATAATTCTCCAGTTGGTCACTATGTCAAGTTCTCTCTCTGGCCTGGGTTGAGGCATCATTTGCAAACTGTTAAAAATGAGAGCTGCTGGCAGTTAGGGAATGGTGAATCTATCCATTTCTGGATTGACATCTGGCTTTCTCAGCCAATAGTTGATTTGATGCAAATTCCTCTCTCTCTGCGGCACTTTCTAAAAGCTACGGTTAATGACTTCATTGTTGATAATTCTTAGTCCATTCCTATTTCCATAGTAGCTAAATTTCCTCTGCTAGTTTCTGAAATTAATCAAAAACACACTCCTTTCAATCTTGGTGTGGACTGTTTGATTTGGAAAGGGACTGACAGTGGTGTTCTCACCTTTAAATATGCATATATTCATCTTAATCATGATAAGCAGGCAGTTAGTTGGGGTAAATTGATTTGGAGTTCTTGTATTCCTCCCTCTAATTATTTTCTGCTTTAGAGACTCTTACATAATAAGCTATCAACTGATGAGAATATGAGATTGAGAGGTGTGATTACTGTCTTGGCTTGTAGCCTATGTGGTAAGTCAGATGAATCATCGGATCACCTATTCCTTAGATACACATTTGCTTCCAAAATTGATTGCTACCGCAAGTGCACGGATCGCTCAAGTAATACAGATACAGAGTAAAAGTTCATTCCCATGAGGATATTCGATTATAAAGCTAAGTACCAACCAATAGCTTAATCAATTCTAGACAAGGACATAAAAATAGAAAAATAATAAACTAAACTAATCTAACCTACAAAAGCAATAAACATAAACACAGTTAGGTTTCAGGAAATCCTCCTTCACCTCCTATACCTACCAACAACATGCAATCCTCTTCATAAACACAAATGCATTGATTAGGTTAGCTTGAGAATCTGATGTAGTCAAAACCTATGTTTAGGTCAATCAACCCTGGTTTCTACTTGCCCAACTCACCAAGTTTCCTTGAAAGTTAGTACAACATCCACTCATGAACGATCTATTCTCAATCACACACTATACATGACCAATAGGTATATTTCTATCCTATTAAAGAATCAACTCATCGCCGAACATTATCAACCACACCATATCCATATCAACAAATCCCTATGTCTAGTTCATTTGCCAATATTAGAATCATGCAATCGAGGCCAACCAAGAACAAGCATTAAACACAGATAATGATTGAACCATAATCAAACATCCACACAAACTCAGAGAAGAACACATCATTAATATAAATAAAAGGATTCAAAGTATTCCTAAACAAAGCTTAGCTATATAATAGATAAGGAAGAGAAAAGAGAAAGGGAAAAGAGAGAAAGAAACTCATTGATTTGTCTCTAAAGCTTGAATCCTCCTTCATCCTTGTTCCTTGACTCCAATCCACCATCAATGAAGATCTAGCCAAAGCTTTCTAACCTAAAACTAACTAAAACCTAAACTAAAAGAGAGAAAACTAAAAAGCAATGGCTAAGGCAGCCAAGAGAGAGAGAAAAACGTGAAAAATCTTATTTATAGGCTCAGCTCGCCGCCGTGCACTGCAACCCCCATTTACAAGCGCCTAGGCCCGTGTTGAGTCAGTTACAGAGCACCGCGACCATCGTTAGTGAGCGTCGCGGCCCCCATTAGGTTGGTTGGCCTGCGCCCTGACCCCCATTAGTGAGCGCCGCGGCTCCCGCACCTCGGGTTCAAGTATGGAATTTCTGATGATGCGCCTGCGCACCGCGGCACGCACTACCTTGCACCGCGGCGCGCACTACCTTGCGCCGCGATGCGCACTACCTTGCGTCGAGGCCCGCACTACCTTGCGCCGCGGCGGTGACTTGCCAAAATGCCAATTTGGCTTCCTCTTGGTCTTTAAGCTCACATGCTCCACATTTAACCTTGTTTGGAGCCCTTCCTAACATGGAGAAAACACCAAATAAGTAATAGATATAAATCTACTTAATCCATAACAATTAAAACTCAATTTTGCATAATAACACATCGAAAAGCATCAGAATCAGAATATATCAAATATAAGTACAAAACCTCCAAATATACATTATTAACAAGGACTAAGCATTCATTCTAGCACATAAATAGGGCACAAATAACTGCATTTTATGGAGTTATCACACCCCCAAACCTACATTTTGCTAGTCCTCGAGCAAAACAAAATAAATCAAGTAAACCACTTAAACATTAAAATCAATTTTTCATTCAGCAACTATCATTTCAATCTTCTTTTCATTTAAAAACAAATACTAGTGTGTAATGACTGCATCAATCCTCAAAAAGTGTAAATGCCCCATAAACAGTTCCACACATACATAACCCTTAACATGCTATCAATCCAAATAACTATTCATGCAATTCACATTTATCACAAACATGCAAGATAAACTTCTCCTAATCAAGTCATACATATCTAGATAAGTTTACAAATATACATGTATATGATTTACATAATCCACAAGATTGTAAATCAACTCTCTCTCCATTAATGTAAATCACACAAGATTGAGGATCAAAAGGGACTTTGTAGCTTGTAATGTTAGGCCTGGTATGGGTGAAAGAAATAAACGGGAAAGATACAATACAAACATTGAGACACATAATATACTACTTCAAGATATGAGTCATAACTGACATTAGCAGGGTATTCAAAAGTGAGATCATAAAACTTGCCAGAACCATTTTCGATGCTTTTTGAACTTTACTTTTCTTAAGCTTTTGCTTTTCTTTTCATTTTCATTTTTCTTTTTATTTTCTTTTTCTTTTCTCTTCTATTTTTGCAAAGCAATGTTTTTCTTTTCTTTGTTTTGCATCTGGTTCCTTCAGGCTCATTTTGAATTGAATATTCATACCCCTAATCATCAGACTCATTTCAAGAAATAACACATCATATACTCAACAAACAATAAGGGTAGGAAGAAAATGACATGCTTTCACATGCATTAGAACGGTTAACAGGTTAACGAACACAATGGTTATGAAAAACAAATAAGGTCAAACAGTTTAAGGCTTCAAAAAGGGACCTAAGCATATCATCATATCAGGGTAAGCTTTTTAAGGCTCAATCGGTCCAAACAATGCCCTAATCATTTCCTCAATCATGCACAACCTAGGATTTCGCCTCAAGAGAGTTCAAAAACAATTTCAAGGATAATCAAAACTCTACATGTACATCCATAAACATTCTCAAAACATGCACTCTTATCATTTTCAAAGTTACACTGGCATCTAAGTGAGATGTAAATCATGCATCAAAAGCAACTAAATTGTTTCACATGCATCAAGATCACATAAGGCTTCACTGAAAAGGGGGCAAATAGCAACCTTTCAAATCATGGACAACCAAAAACAACACCAGCATTCTTACAACATGTCATTGATAACTCAATGGAATGCAGTTATTTGGACCCTACCTCTGTACTAAAATGAATGTTTAGTCCTTATTTAAATGCATAGTTGGAGGGTTTTGTGCTTATAATTGTCATATTCTGATTCTAAGCCTTTCTAATGTGTTAATATGCAAAACTATGTTTAAATGATTGTGAATTAGGTAGATTTATATATGTTACTAATTTGGTGTTTTCTCCATATTAGGAAGGGCTCCAAACAAGGTCAAATATGGAGCAATTGAGCTTAAAGAGGAAGAGAAAGCCAAATTAGCAGTTCAGAGGTCAATGCCGCGGCGGAAGGTGTTGAGCGCTGCGACACAGAGAGCATTCCATACTTGGACCCGAGGCAAGAGCGCCGCGACGTAAATAGACTGACCCATTGGGCGCCGCGGCGTGGAGGCGGCCAGCTGAGCCTATAAATAGATTTTTCACGTTTTTCTCTGTGTTCTGGCCGTTTTGGCCATTTCCATTTCTAGTTTCTCTCTTTTAGTTAGTTTTAGTTAGTTTTAGGTTAGATAGTTTGGCTAGATCTTCATTGCTGGTGGATTGGAGTCAAGGATCAAAGGATTGAAGGAGGATTCAAGCTTCAGAGACAAATCTAATGAGCTTCTTTCTCTCTTTTCCCTTTCTCTCTTCTCTTCCTTATCTGTTGTATAGCCATGCTTTGTTTAGGAATATTTTGGATCCTTTTATATATATTAATGATGTGTTCTTCTCTGAGTTTGTGTGGATGTTTGATTATGGTTCAATCATTATCTGTGTTTAATGCTTGTGGTTGGCTGATCACTAATTGTATGATCTTAATATTTACAAATGAACTAGACATAGGGATTTGTTGATATGGATATAGCGTGGTTGATGCATGTTCAGCAAGTTCAATTGGCTTGGATGAGTTGATTCGTTAATAGGATAGGAATATACCTATTGGCCATGTATAGTGGGTGATTGAGAATAGATCGTTCATGAGTAGAAGTTGAGCTGGCTCTCAAGAAAACTTAGTGAGTTGGGCAATTGAAACCAAGGTTGATCGACCTAGACATAGGCTTTTGACTACATCAGATTCTCAAGCTAATCTAATCAATGCATTTATATTTATGAGGAGGATTGCATGTTGTTGGTAGATGTAAAGGGTGAAGGAGAATTTCCTGAAACCTAACCACTTTTATCTTTATAGGTTTTATAGATTAGTTTAGTTTAGTTTATTATTTTTCTTATTTTATGTCCTTGTCTAGAATTGATTAAGCTATTAGTTGGTACTTAGCTTTATAACGTAATATCCTCGTGGGAATGATCTCTTACTCAGATCTGTATTACTTGTGCGACCCATGCACTTGCGGTTAGCAAATGGGCAAACACGTTTTGACCCTAACAAGTTTTTGGCGCCGTTGCCGGGGATAGTTTTTATATTGCTAATATCAACAATGAGTTTGATTAGTTCTAATTCAAGTTGTATATAAGTTGTATATAATCTATGTTTCATTTTTGTTTTGTTAGAGTTTCAAATAAGAAGCTGGGTGATTTCATTCATATGAGGCCCTTGAGGGAATTCGCGACTCCTGGAAAGGATACCCTTGGATCAAGTTTCTGAAGACTACTCTGCGGCACTTCAATTTTGGTGACAAAGTCCTGCTAGGACTATAACTCAGGCACTTCGTGGGAGGGTACCCCATGTTTATGTTTCATTCCTATTTTTTACTTTGTGCATAAATAGGTAGTATGTTAATGTGTTATGTTAATTATGTTAGCATATTAGTATGTTTGTGTTTTGTTAGTTGTTAATGTGTTTTTGTTAATATGTTAGTGTATATAAGTGTTAGTATGTTAGTTTAGTAGTTTATAGTTTTTGTTAGTTGTTATGTTTTAGTTATGTTAGTGTTGGTTTGTTTATGTTTTAAGTGTTGTTTGTGTTAGATTGTATATAGGTTAATATGCTAATTAGGTTAGTTTTATGTTTTTGATTAGTTTTTAAAGTTTTAAGTTTGTTAGGGTTTGTATATAGGTTAGTAAGTTGTTTTTGTGTTTAGATATGTGTGTGTTGTACATTTTTGTAATTTAGTCATTTGAACAAGTTTTGTTGCAGCTAGAGATCCCTAAGAGCCAAACTCAGCAGCAAAACTGTGTTTGCTACTAAATTTAGTAGCTTAGGTAGTCACGCCGCGGCTCCAGGTGTTGAGCGCCGCGGCGCAAGGGGCATTTTCTGCAGAATTCTGCAACTTTTTGTGAGCACCGCGGCCCAAGCATGGGTGCGCCACGGCGCTGACCCCTGTTTTTGCTGTTCTTGTTTTTATTTTTGTTATTTTTTCTGTTTCTTAGTCTTTAATAATGCTCAGTACTAGTCTCAGGTTCAATATAGACCATGTTCATTAATGATATATTTCATCTTAGGTTTGGGAGAATATTTTACATGTTCTGTTACTTTGATGCTTAATGTTAACATGTAATGATATTTTGAGTATGTAGTGGTTTTAGTCATTATATTTTCATGATTATATTCTGTTTTGACTATCACTGATGCCCTGTGACAAGAATTTTCAATTTTCACTTTATGCAAAAGATGTTGTGCATGCTTGAATTAAAAAGTTGAATCTATTTGAATGCCTAACATGTTGCGAGAATGCTGGTGTTGCTTTTGGTTGCTCATGATGTGGAAGGTTGCTATTTGCCCCCTTTTTAGTGAAACCTTATGTGATCTTGATGCATGTGAAACAATTTAGTTACTTTTGATGCATGATTTACATCTCACTTAGATACAAGTGTAACTTTGAAAATGATAAGAGTGCATGTCTTGAGAATGTTTATGGATGTACATGTAGAGTTTTGATTATCTTATAAATTGTTTTTGAACTCTCTTGAGGCAAAATCTTAGGTTATGCATGATTGAGGAAATGATTAGGGCATTGTTTGGACCGATTTAGCCTTAAAAAACTGACCCTGATATGATGATATCCTTAGGTCCCTTTTTGAAGCCTTAAACTGTTTGGCCTTATTTATTTTTCATAACCATTGTGTTCGTTAACCTATTAACCATTTTAATACATGTGAAAGCATGTCATTTTCTTCCTACCCTTATTGTTTATTGAGTATATGATGTATTATTTCTTGAAATGAGTCTAATGATTAGGGGTATGAATATTCAATTCAAAATGAGCCTGAAGGAACCAGATGCAAAACAAAGAAAAGAAAAAGCATTGCTTTGTAGAAATAGAAGAGAAAAGAAAGAAAAAAAATAAAAAAAGAAAAACAAAGAAAAACAAAGAAAAGAAAAGTAAAAGCTTAAGAAAAGTAAAGTTCAAAAAGCATCGCAAATGGTTCTGGCAAGTTTTATAATCTTCCTTTTGAATACCCTGCTAGTATCAGTTTTGACTCATGTCTTGAAGTAGTATATTATGTGTCTCCATGTTTGTATTGTATCTTTCCCGTTCATTTCTATCACCCATACCATTGGCCTAACATTACAAGCTCTAAAGTCCCTTTCGATTCTCAATCTTGTGTGATTTACATTAGTGGAGAGAGAGTTGATTTACAATTTTCTGGATTCTGTGAATCATATGCATGTATGTTTGTAAACTTATCTAGATATGTATGAGTTGATTAGGAGAAGTTTATCTTGCATGTTTGTGATAAATGTGAATTGCATTAAGAGTTTTCTGGCTTGTTAGCATGTTAAGGATTGTATATGTGTGGAGCTGTTTACGGGGCATTTGCACTTCTTGAGGATTGATGCAGCCCTTACACAGTAGTATTTGTTTTTAAATGAGAAAAGAAAATTGAAATATAATTACTGAATGAAAAATTGATTTTAATGTTTAAGTGATTTACTTAGTTCTATTTTGTTTTGCTCGAGGATTAGCAAAATGTAGGTTTGGGGGTGTGATAACTCAATGGAATGCAGTTATTTGGACCCTACCTCTGTACTAAAATGAATGTTTAGTCCTTGTTTAAATGCATAGTTAGAGGGTTTTGTGCTTATAATTGTCATATTCTGATTCTAAGCCTTTCTAATGTGTTAATGTGCAAAACTATGCTTAAATGATTATGAATTAGGTAGATTTATATATGTTACTAATTTGGTGTTTTCTCCATGTTAGGAAGGGCTCCAAACAAGGTCAAATATAGAGCAATTGAGCTTAAAGAGGAAGAGGAAGCCAAATTAGCAGTTCAGAGGTCAACGCCGCGGCGGAAGGTGTTGAGCGCCGCGGCACAGAGAGCATTCCATACTTGGACCCGAGGCAAGAGTGCCGCGATGTAAATAGACCGACCCATTGGGCGCCGCGGCGTGAATATGTGGGCACCGCGGCGTGGAGGCGGCCAGTTGAGCCTATAAATAGATTTTTCACGTTTTTCTCTGTGTTCTGGCTGTTTTGGCCATTTCCATTTCTAGTTTCTCTCTTTTAGTTAGTTTGAGGTTAGATAGTTTGGTTAGATCTTCATTGCTGGTGGATTGGAGTCAAGGATCAAAGGATTGAAGGAGGATTCAAGCTTCAGAGACAAATCTAATGAGCTTCTTTCTCTCTTTTCCTTTTCTCTCTTCTCTTCCTTATCTGTTGTATAGCCATGCTTTGTTTAGGAATATTTTGGATCCTTTTATATATATTAATGATGTATTCTTCTCTGAGTTTGTGTGGATACTTGATTATGGTTCAATCATTATCTGTGTTTAATGCTTGTGGTTGGCTGATCACTAATTGCATGATCTTAATATTGGCAAATGAACTAGACATAGGGATTTGTTGATATGGATATGGTGTGGTTGATGCATGTTCAGCGAGTTCAATTGGCTTGGATGAGTTGATTCGTTAATAAGATAGGAATATACCTATTGGCCATGTATAGTGGGTGATTGAGAATAGATCGTTCATGAGTGGAAGTTGAGCTGGCTCTCAAGGAAACTTAGTGAGTTGGACAATTGAAACCAGGGTTGATCGACCTAGACATAGGCTTTTGACTACATCAGATTCTCAAGCTAACCTAATCAATGCATTTATGTTTATGAGGAGGATTGTATGTTGTTGGTAGATGAAGAGGGTGAAGGAGGATTTCCTGAAACCTAACCATTTTTATCTTTATAGGTTTTATAGATTAGTTTAGTTTAGTTTATTGTTTTTCTTATTTTATGTCCTTGTCTAGAATTGATTAAGCTATTGGTTGGTACTTAGCTTTATAACGTAATATCCTCGTGGGAAAGATTTCTTACTCTGTATCTGTATTACTTGTGCGACCCGTGCACTTGCGGTTAATAAATGGGCAAACACGTTTTGACCCTAACAGTCATGCATTCAAATGGATTCACTTTCTAAGTTCAAGCATGCACAACATCTTTCGCATAATGTGAAAATTGAAAATCTTATCATCAGCACATCAGTGATAGTCAGAATAGAATATAATCATGAAAATATAATGACTAAAACCACTGCACACTCAAAATACCAATACATGTTAACATTAAGTACAAAAGTAATAAAACATGTAAAGATACTCCCCCAAACTAAAATGAAATGTATCTTTAATGAATATGGTCTATAGGGAACCTGAGACTAGTACTGAGCATTACTATATACACACAAATAGAAAAATAACAGAAAAACTAAAAATAGGGGTTAAGCGCCGCAGCGCCCCCATGCCTGGGCCGCGGCGCTCACAAAAAACTGCAGAATTCTGCAGAAAAACGCCCCTTGCGCCACAGTGCGCACTATCCTGAGCCGCGGCGTGACTACCTAAACTGCTAAATTTAGCAACAAACACAGTTTTGCTGCTGAGTTTGGCTCATATGGGTCTTTAGCTGCAATAAAACTCGTTCAAAAAGCTAAATTATAAAAATGTACAACACACACAAATTAACACAAAAACAAAATACTAACCTATATACAAACTAAAACAACTTAAAACTTAAAAACTAACTAAATCAATAAGCTAACCTAATCAACATATTAACCTATATACAAACTAACACAACCAACACTTAAAACATAAACAAACAAAAACTAACATAACTAACACATATATTTACTAAATACTAACAAAAACATATTAACAACTAACAAAACACAAACATACTAATATGTTAACATATAAAACATAAACACAATTAACATACTACCTATTTATGTACAAAGTAAAGACAGGAATGAAACATAAACATGGGGATTCCCTCCCACGAAGGGCCTGAGTTATAGTCCCAGCAGGACTTTGTCACCAAAATTGAAGTACTGCGGATGAGTAGTCTTCAAGAACTTGATCCAAGGGTTATCCTTTCAGGAGTCACAAAGTCCCTCAAGGGCCTCATATGAATGAAATCACCCGGCTTTTTATTTGAAACTAAAACAAAACATAAACGAAAGATAGATTATATACAACTTATATACAACTTGAATTAGAACTAATCAAACTCATTGTTGATATTAGCAATATAAAAACTATCCCCGGCAACAGCGCCAAAAACTTGATTGCTACCGCAAGTGCACGGATCGCTCAAGTTACACAGATACAGAGTAAAAGTTCGTTCCCACGAGGATATTCGATTATAAAGCTAAGTACCAACTAATAGCTTAATCAATTCTAAACAAGGACATAAAAATAGGAAAATAATAAACTAAAGTAATCTAACCTACAAAAGCAATAAACATAAACACAGTTAAGTTTCAGGAAATCCTCCTTCACCTCCTATATCTACCAACAACATGCAATCCTCTTCATAAACACAAATGCATTGATTAGGTTAGCTTGAGAATCTGATGTAGTCAATAGCCTATGTCTAGGTCAATCAACCCTGGTTTCTACTTGCCCAACTCACCAAGTTTCCTCGAAAGCTAGTACAACATCCACTTATGAACGATCTATTCTCAATCACATACTATACATGGCTAATAGGTATATTTCTATCCTATTAACAAATCAACTCATCGTTGAACATGTATCAACCACACCATATCCATATCAACAAATCCTTATGTCTAGTTCATTTGCCAATATTAGGATCATGCAATCGAGGCCAACCAAGAATAAGCATTAAACACAGATAATGATTGAACCATAATCAAACATCCACACAAACTCAGAGAAGAACACATCATTAATATAAATAAAAGGATTCAAAGTATTCCTAAACAAAGCTTAGCTATACAATAAATAAGGAAGAGAAGAGAGAAAGGAAAAGAGAGAAAGAAGCTCATTGATTTGTCTCTGAAGCTTGAATCCTCCTTCATCCTTGTTCCTTGACTCCAATCCACCATCAATGAAGATCTAGCCAAAGCTTTCTAACCTAAAACTAACTAAAACCTAAACTAAAAGAGAGAAAACTAAAAAGCAATGGCTAAAGTAGCCAAGAGAGAGAAAAATGTGAAAAATCCTATTTATAGGCTCAGCTCGCCGCTGTGCGCCCCGGCCCCCATTTACGAGCACCTAGGCCCGCGTTGAGTCGGTTACAGAGTGCCGCAGCCCTCGTTAGTGAGTGCCGCGGCCCCCATTAGTGAGCGCCGCAGCCCCCGCGCCTCGGGTTCAAGTATGGAATTTCTGATGATGCGCTTGCGCGCCGCGGTGCGCACTACCTTGCACCACGGCGGTGACTTGCCAAAATACCAATTTAGCTTCCTCTTAGTCTTTAAGCTCACATGCTTCACATTTAACCTTGTTTGGAGCCCTTCCTAACATGGAGAAAACACCAAATAAGTAACAGATAGAAATATACTTAATCCATAATAATTAAAGCTCAATTTTGCATAATAACACATCAGAAAGCATCAGAATCAGAATATATCAAATATAAGTACAAAACCTCCAAATATGCATTATTAACAAGGACTAAGCATTCATTCTAGCACAGAAATAGGGCACAAATAATTGTATTTTATGGAGTTATCACATCTGGTCTTGGCTCTCAGTAATTCTGAACTGTAGTATTGATCTTTCATCCTTTGTCTCAACTCTTTCTGTTTGTAACAGAAACTGGTGTTCTCAGATTAAAGACATCATCAAATCTGCTATCATCTATACTTTTTGGTTTATTTTGCAGAAACCAAGTAAGGTTTCACAATAAGGTTATCTCTTTCAATTATGCTATTAACTGATTTCAGCTGCTTCTTCTCTGTCGGGTAAGCTATCAACAGGTTATATATCAAATTCTATTGATGATTTTAAAATCCTGAAGCTGTTTGTAGTGGAGGGTTATATTTCTAAATTTCCTAAAATCTTTGAAGTTTGCTAGCATCCTCCTCTTTGTGAGTGGACCAAGTGTAACTCTGATGGAGCTTCTAGAGGAAACCCTGGTTATTCCTCTTGTGGTGGAATTTTTAGGGGCAGCAGAGGTGAGATCTTGGGTTATTTCTTAGATTATTTAGGCATCTCTATCTCTCTTCATGTCGAAATTATAGCAGCTATAATTGCACTTGAAATTGCTTATAAAAGAAGATGACATAAATTATGGTTGGAATATGACTCCAAATTGGTAGTGGATGCCTTTTATAATCTTAACTTGGTACCTTGGAAGTTGAAGAATAGATGGAAGAATTGTATCTATTTAACTCAGTTGATGGATTTTAGAGTTTTTCACATTTATAGGGAGGGTAATTCTTGTGCAGACAAACTTCTCATGGCAATTCTAGTCATTGTTTTACTTAGTGGGATACTACACCTAGTTTTATTTGGTAGGACTCTAATCGCAATAGGTTTGGTCTCCTAAATTTTATATTTAAATGACTGTTTCTTTCTTTTCATGGGTTTTGGTTTGGTCCTCCCATGTTTTTTTTTTGTATTCTTTTCTTTTTCTCTTTCAATAAGATTGTTGGTGTGCTGCAGATGATAGGTAAGGTTTGAGGTGCCAACCTCATTGGGATGTCTTTCCCTATTGTGATGTTTTTGCACATCAACCCATTTGCTTAAAAAAAAATGTTCCTCATAAATCAAGAAAATCTAGGTGATGCTATAAAAAAACATTACAGAGAAGAAGGAAGCTCATCAAAACTCAGATCATCAAAGAAAGATAAGTATAAACCCTCTAAGAGAGAGATAGTATGTTATAAATGTGGTCGAGTAGGACACTATAAGAAAGACTGTAAGGTAAAATAAAAGATTAATAATTTAAAAATCAATGAAGAATTAAAGAAATCTTTAATAAATATACTAATCAATGAATCAGAATCCTCAGAAGATTATAGCTCTGACGAAGAGATAATTAATCAATTAAAAGAAACTTCCTCATCAGATTTAGAAAGTATTGAAGAAAAAGAATGTACAGGTTTAAGACCAGAATTATGTGATTGTTCATCATGTTTAAAAATTGTTAATGTAATTACAAGAGATCAAGCATCTTCATTACTAAGCATAGTAGAAAATATGGAAGAATCCTTGGTAAAGCAAGAATTTATTCAACGGATAAAAGAGTTTTTAGATTATGAAAATAAGAAAAAAGAAGTACAAAAAATAGATATGAAAGAGATATTAGAAAGATTTAAGAAACCATAAAGAAATGAAGTTATGTTAAAAGATTTACAACAAGAGATAAGAAATTTAAAAAGTGAAGTTAAATTACTCAAAGAAAAAGATATTGATTTAGAATTTAAAATATTAAATTTACAAGCACACATAATAGTACAAAATCAAGACACAAGTACTAGTCATGATCAAGAAAATACACAAAAAGATCCTTATATTCATTTATTAAGTCAAGTAAATGTTCATAAATGACATTGTCCGATAAAATTAGTAATAAAAGATGACAGATTTAATTTTATAGCACTAATAGATTTAGGATATAAATTGTGTACAAGAGGGATTAATTCTAACTAAGTATTACGATAAAACAACAGAATCTCTAAGTAGTGCATCTGGAAATAAAATGTTAATTAAATATAAATTAAACAATATTAAGATATGTAAAAATAAAATTTGTTATAAACTTCATTTTTGTTGGTTAAGAATATCTCTAAACAAATAATTTTAGGAAGCCCCTTTTTATCCCTATTATACCCATTTTCGATACCTGAGAATGGAATAATCACTAATGTTTTAGGAAAAGAAATTTGTTTTGAATTTATTAAACCTCTGATGTGGATTAAAAGTTGTAAACCCAAGTGCAGGTTATCTCAAGTAATAAATTCTCGGTGAGTCTGAGGTCGAACCATAGAGACTTGACGAAGAAAAATTAATTAAGGTAAAGTAAATATTTTGTCACAACAAATAAAGAAGATTTACTTGGGTTAGGAGATCCACTCTTGGTAAATAAAATAAGAACAAGATTAATTCTTTTATAACTCAATTAGAATCCACACATAACAGAGGTTCCAATTGGAAGATACATAATTCAAAGTTCATTAAAAATTATATACGTAATTATATTATGCCTCCTTTAATCATCTATTAATACCATCACTCATAAATAGGATCAAACATTTATTGTGCTAAAATCTTATCTACAACAAATCAAGATCTCCACTTTACAAGGAGAGTTTCTAACACCAATACTTGTAAATGGGTTAAAGCATTCATTGTGCCAATCTCTTGTCTACAACAAATCAAGAGATCCACTTTACAAGGAGGGTTTCTAAATTGATTGGAAATAAAATACAATACGTATAATGACTACTTGAAAAATAAATCATTTAAGCACAAGAAAGGAATGAATCTAACCTTACTTTATTACCAAGAGTTTCACCCTTTCACCCAAGTAAAATGAAACTTAGTTACTCATATATAAGAAGAAAGAAAGAGAGAAGAAGAAGAAGAAGAACATAACTTCAATTTAGAACAAAGGAAAACTACAACAACATAATAGCATGATCTTGGCCTCTAGGACCAAGACTCCTAAATGATCTACCAATGGTTCCTTTTATAGAGGATTAAGGATATAAAATGACAAGGGAGCTGAGTCATGGGTGAGTGGATGAGTGGAAAATGAGTGGAAAATGCCAAATGACTTTTGATGAGTGAAAAATTATGGAGATTCTTTGTCTCCGAAATCATTTAGCTCTGAAGTCATTGTATTCGTCATTTTTGAGAAATGTGGTCTTCATGAAAGTTGTAGGTCTGGATTTTAGCTTTCAAATTCCATTAGTTTGGGTCAAAAATCATTTCTACAACTCAAGATATGGTTTGATTACTGCATACTGCTCTGGCCCAGTGACAACTCCTCTGTTCTGACTTCCAAGCCCAATATGACCTATTACACCTCAGATTCTGGACAAGTACTCAACATTAAAGTTGTAGATTTGGGTCTTAGCTATCAACCATCAAAATTTTAGCCCATTTAACATCTTATATCCCGAGCTATATCATGAACAGTATGCATAGGTCAAGCTGTCAGGATCAACACCCTAGTTCTTGCTTCAACTCTAATTTGAGTTATCCAATCATGTGATTAGGCCTTTGAGGTATCATGAAAGTTATAGAACTATCTCTTATCTTTCAAATGCCACCAGAATCACCTCAAAAGACCACCTATAGCCCAAGATATGATCCAAATACAGAAATAGTGTAAGACGTGAATCATGCTGAAAAATTCAATTAAGTCCAATTTGAGTCCAAACTTACAAAACATAAGAAAACTCAATCAATTAAGTACATGGAAAGTGTAAATGACTAAGAATGAGGGTTTATTAATGTATCAAATATGTGATTATCAACCTCCTCTAATAAAAGAATTAAATTTGGTTCAAGACTCTCTAATTTCTAAGATAAATTTAATAAAAAAGAAAACAAAACACAAAAATATGTTCAGTAGAGAAGTTCAATATAAAAGAATTCAAGAACAGATAAGTAAGCCTCGGTTCAAGAAAAGATGAAAAAAAAAATTCAAAAATGATTTGAAAAAGAAGTGTGTAGTGAATTTCCAAATGCGTTTAAAGAATGAAAGAAATATACAGTTACTCTACCATATGAAGAACGATTTAAAGAAATTAACATTTCTACTAAAGCACGCCTAATCCAAATGAATCAACAGTATTTAGAATATTGTAAAAAAGAAATTCAAGAATACTTGGATAAGAATTTAATCAGACCAAGTAAGTCTCCTTGGAGTTGCACAGGATTTTATGTTATGAATGCTTCAGAAATAGAAAGAGGTGCGCCTAGACTAGTAATTAATTATAAACCATTAAACAGTTTTAAGATGGATAAGATATCCAATTCCTAACAAAAAAGATTTAGTAAGTAGAGTTCATCAGGCTAACATATTCTCAAAATTTGATATGAAATCTGGATACTATCAAATTGAAGTAAATGAAGAAGACAAGTATAAAACTACTTTTGTAGCTCCTTTTGGTCATTATGAATGGAATGCAATGCCTCAAGGTTTAAAGAATGCTCCTTCGGAATTTCAAAATATAATGAACAATATTTTGAATCCATACTCAAAGTTTACTATAGTTTATCTTGATGATGTATTGGTGTTTAGTAATTCTATTGATCAACATTTTTATCACTTAGAAATCTTCTTTAACCTCATCAAAGAAAATGGTTTAGTAATTTCTACTAATGTAATGAAATTATTCCAAGCTAAAACTCGATTTCTAGGATTCGAAATAAATCAAGGTACTATTGTAGCTATAAAAAGATCCATAGAATTTGCTAACAAGTTTTCTGATGAAATCAAAGATAAGAACACCCTTCAAAGATTCTTAGGATGTGTTAATTATGTAGCGGGTTTTATTCCCAACATTAGGATAATTTGTGCTCCATTGTTTCGAAGGTTAAGAAAGGATCCTCCTGCTTGGGATACACAAATGACTAGTGCAGTTCAACAAGTTATTGTTTAGGACTCCTAGATCCTCACGCCTCTCTCATAGTTGAAACAGATGCCTCTGATTTGGGGTATGGGGGAGTGTTAAAGTAGAAACTACCCAAGGCTTCTAGAGAACAAGTTGTTAGGTATCATTCTGGAGTTTGGCAACTGGCTCAGCAAAAGTATAGTGTAACAATCACCGTAGGGTATCACATTTAAGACTAATCTTAATATAACTTACCCAAGTTGTAAAAGAATTAATCTTGTAAAATCAATAATTTTAAATTTTCATTTGCGGAATAAGTGAAAATAAATAAAATAAACAAAAACCATAAGTACAACTTATAACTAAAATAAATACACCAGAATATACATAGGTATTTCAAACTTTGTTCCAAAATAATTTACTTAAACACACCAACTCTCAAAAGATGAAATATACAGTATGTACATCAAAATATAACTACTAAACCAAAACCTTTAAAAACTGAACTAAGGATTCGAGCCCTTTGAAGGATCCTCCTCCTCTACGTCATCAAAGAACCCAGGCGAGTACAACGGTCGCCTGACAGGGGTTCTAGCTGAAGACACTATAGAGTCTTCTTGTGGAGTATAAACACTATCACCCCAAAGCTCTCAAATAGGCATCGTGAACTCCAAACGAACAAATACATTCATCGACATAACTGGACCCCCATCCCTAGTTCCACTAAGATTCAGAGTCAAATCCCCAGTATATACAAAACGTTCATTACTCAAATTAAATCTCCAAGCGTCAATTCCACTGTGGAATTGTACTCGGGCAAAACCCAACACTTGGCGCCTTGCTGCCATCCAAACAAACTAAGAAAACTGTTACTGATGGAAAGTAAAATTTCTAGCTTCTTCGTCTCCTCAGTCTTCATCAAACATACACAATAAAACAGATATAACACAGCAAAGAGGTGAGATCTCCTACATCAATACCAGTATGGCAGTATAGAAAATGACAGTAAATATACAAATATAGTATTAACATATTGAATCATATTTTCACATCACAAATAAAATATCAGATGAACATAATTATCATGTTCATATGTTGACCAACTATGCATATGCACACAAACTCATTCCTACTCCATAGAACTAATCATAATTTCGGAGAGAAAGATAGGGAGTACATGTCTGTATATCATCATCCTCAAATCATATGCCAATATATTATATCAATGTGCGCAACATGGTTCATACAAGACACTCACAACTAATCATGAAAAGATTAGTAATTCCATCAAGATCATCAGTGTGTTTGCATAGGATACCACGGCACAGAGGTGCTACCTTCTGGCCACATATGACATTCCACACCCTGACATCTCCAAGATCACTAAAAATCGTAACTACACAATTCTCACCCGCACGAAGGTGTAAATTCAATCTCCTAGGCATATTGCATTGACCAATTAAGCTGATGCACTTTTCAATGCATGATGTATGATTCAAATACACATATAACCATCATTCTCACAATATTTCACGCACACACAAGCTATCTCTTGGCAGTATCACTTTTCAACATAACTGGGCCCACCACAATAGCCCGACAGCAACCTACTGTTATTTCCAATTCTGTAAATATTTTATCGCATTTTCACAATTGCATAACATTTTTTTACGTTTTCAAATTGCATAAATATTTTCTAGCATTTTCATAATCGCAAAAATATTTTCAAACATTTTCTAAATCGCGTAGGGATTTTTAAACATTTTCTCAATCGCATAGCAATTTTAAATCATTTTTTCAATCTGATAGCTTAAAAATCACTATTTTGAAAACAAGTGGCATTTCTCTAATATTTTTCACATAAAATAATTATTTTGGCTTTATTTACCATATTTTATTATTAAAAATTCTTTAAGTAACATTTTCCATTATTTCTCACAAAATTACCCAGAACTTATTCTAAAAATTAGTTTATTTTATTTTTTATGTCTAAAAACCTATCAAATTAATTTTCTATTAATTAAATACCTAAGTCTACACTTAGTAAAATAATTTTGGATCTAGAATATCAAAAATAGGCATGTTGGCCAAATTACACTATATGCATCATAGATCATATTTAATTATTTTCTATCACCTTATTCTTTGTAAAAACCTTTAATCCAATTTCTTATCATTAAATCATTTAATCCATGATTAGGAAAATAATTCAAAACATTTTGCTTCCTTGATGGTGTTGAGGCTGTGAGCCTCCATAGGTTCTTTGGAACCTTCATACTCATCCTCATCACATAAATCACATCATGCCATATACAATAATCAACATGCTTCCATAATCACATATTCAAGCATATAATCAAAGCTATAAATCATACCAACCAAAAATCATCACAAACAAAGCAAACTTAACCCACACAAGTGAATAAATTCTTATGGATTTTTCACCACAAACAAGTCATTCCCTCACCACCAACACTTGGCTGATGAGGTTAATCTCCCTCTTACCTCAAGGAAGACAAAATCCTTCAAGTTGCTTCTCCTAGGAAGTTTCATAAGCCTCCAAAGAAGAAACCTAACAAGCTTAAACCAAGACAAAGTCATAAGCTAAGCTTGAAAAAGAGAAACCATGGATCAATCATGGCTTAGAAACTCAAGAATCAAGTTAGAACCAAGAAACCAAGATTTTACCTTTAGGAGTAGAAAACTCTAGCTTGATTTTAAAGCACCAAATGGATGAACTAGGTGAAACTTACAACATGAAAGGTATTTAGAATCTTGTCTAGGTTAAGAAAATGGTGTTGGATGAAATTATAGGAGATTGGATGTTGGTGTTGGATGTGGAGGCCGAGAGCTTCACAAGAGGGAGAGAATGGAGTTTCTTTGTTGTTTTGGATGAGAGCGAATGAAGTGAAGAGTTTATGTCACAAAGTGATATTGATGAAGTGAAATATCCAATTTTACTTGAGCTTGGCCATGGAGTGCATAGGATAGGAAGGTTAAAACTTATTCAACAAGATAAAAACTAAGCACATGGTTTCACATGGCTTATGTCATTAAGTGATCACTCCTTAGTCACATTAGATGATTAATTTGTTCATGAACATCCTAGAAGCACTAGGTAGCTATGGAGCACATGGAGAAAAGGTAACTAAGTTTTGGTTCATGTAGTTCCTAGTTACACTTAAGTTAACTTAGTTAGTTCACTTAGTTACATGACTAACTATTTAGTTACAAGGCTTAGGTCATGCATTGGTCACACTAAATGAATCATGCATTCTAGAAGACTCTAGAACCTCCTTGAAACCATAGAACTCTAAGGAGTAGCAAACTAAGTTTGTTCCATTTAGTTACTACTTAGGCTTTAAGTTAACTTTGTTAGATTACTTAGTTTCTTAGCTAACTACTCTAGCCATTATTGTTGACCACATCCTATTGGCTTAGAAAAATTAAGTCATTAACATTAACCAGTTCCTATTGGTTCACCAAATTGTGAGTTACAAAGAATTTTCCCAGTCTATTGTCCAACGGACAAAAGATACAGGATCTATTACCCAATGGGTAGAAGCTACTACTCGCAAATCAGTAGATACTGCCCAATAAATAATAAAATGTGATATATTTTTATTTCACAGATAAATTCTAAAAATTAAAAGATCGGGTAATGTATCTCTCAAATTCGGGTTTAGTAAGCTCCCCCAGTTCCAAATAAATCGTCAAAGATTTTTTCCCAGCCCAAAAATTATTATTTTCTTAACTCAGAGTAAATCACACATAGATAAAAAATAGTCATAGAACATTCAAAATAAATTTATAGCACATAGAAATCACAAAATAGTACAATTCAAACATTACTGAGAAACAACAAATTTTGGGGTGTTACATATAGTACAGCTAAAAAAGAAGTTTTATCTATAGTTATAAGTATCACAAAATTTCAAGATGATTTGTTCAATAAAAGGTTTTGTTAAAAAAAACAATTGCACAAGTTGACCTTCTTCTACTATAATTCAAAAAGATGTTAAGAATTTGGTTTCAAAACAGATTTTTGCACGATGGCAATCACTGCTATCTTGCTTTGATTTTGATATTCAGCACATTAAAGGAAAATATAATTATCTTCCTGATTTTCTAACTAGAGAATTCTTGCAGGGTTTACCATGGCATCTAGCTCCTCAAAATCTAAGGCTAAGAAAATAACCCTGGATAAGTATATGCAAATTACTGCAGATAAGGATACTAAGATAAGTACAAGGTCTTCTACCTCCGAAAAAGGGTCCCCTACCCTAGCTCTTGCTCCTAATCCTATTCAGTCTATTCGACCTTTGTCTCCTTTGCCAAACAGGTTCACCCCCTTAACCTACTCACAAACCATAACTAGTACTTCTTCCAGAACTCCTCAAAACCCTAAACAATCATCGCCGCTCCCCACTAACTCTCCTATTACAGAAAAGTGTAAGTATGTTAAGAATATTATCTTTGAACCCATAGTCACCCTTGAACCAGGGTTCTTCTCTCCTCAATCAACCCCTCGAGAAATTGTTTAGAATATGCTTCCTAAAGATTTTCTTTTTGTTCCTCAAGTGTCGCTCAAAAAAGATAGAACCTTTTATGAGCTTATCCTTATTGATACTAGGTCTATTGCCTTAGATCATTATTATAGTACAACTAACCTAAACTATATTGATTTATGTAAAGTAAAGATCCTTAAGGTTCTTGGTTCAAAAGACTGGAATCAAGCGCTCCATACACCCACATCTTTTTCTATAAAATTTGATCCTCAAACTTACACTTATTGGGATTATCAGCAAGCATGGTATAAATTTATGCTCCTCAAACCATATTCACATTCCTAGTTCTTCTGGTTCCAAAAAGGAATTAAAAATTTTCCTTCTTGGTTTGTTGACTAGATATGCATTACCAGACATTGTGTGGATATTCTTCCTCAAATCGCTAAGAACTCTTATGCTCTATTTACAAATAAAATAGACTTTCCTCAAGGTGACAAACTGTTGCATTTTTATGCCGCATTTAGTATTGCATGGATTAATGTTTGGGACTATAATTTTTATCATAAGTATCAGATTCATCATCCTAAATGAGTTGCCCAGGAATTCAGTGTTGAGTGGTGACCTCAGTTTAACATGACATTGGTAAGTACTGAAGCAATTAATCACTGGTTTCTAGTTAATCCCTCCTTGTTAAAGCAAATCATAAGAAACCGTCGCAATTTGAAAAACTTAAGAACAAGCTTCTTCAAGAATTGACCTCTTCTTCTTCAGAACAAGAATTGTTTAGCAAGCTTAAGACAATCATGTCGACTTCTGGTTCGTTTCCTCCAAGTGAAGGGAGTGAAAATAATGACCTTCTCATCGATAATGAAGATGACTGTTATGGAGTGGACCTTTCGGACCTGTAAGGTCCCACATAGATAATTATGGCTAATTATGAAGATTCTCCATTATGACTCCTTGGTATACGTGACCTGTCATCAACATGACCTATCACCTACTCAGGCACATTATGACCAAAATATCGACATGACACATATGCCTCCAAGGCACTACTCTAGTTCATTATACATTTCAAAACAAAAGAGAATAAAAGATCTACAAGTTTAGAATCCACCGACGCTTAATTATTCAAACTTTAACAAATTGGAATCCGAAGACAGGTAAGCTCCTTAATAATGCTTCGGACTTCTCTCATCTAGAAATTTGGAGTTCCTCCTCTTTATAAGCAGCAACTTCTTATTGAAGCAGGCATCGAAATTTTTTTGATTTCATAAGCCTTTGATATGTTAGAAAAACCTTGCATCCAAACCCTTGTATTATGTTTCCTTTGTAAACCTTTGGAATTCAGACTCTTTTTCAAGACTTTGTAATTTTGTATCAATATCTTGTAAGCATTTTGTTTTAATATACAAGTATTTTGATCCTGCTTTTTTTTTATCTCTTTTTTATTTTTGAATGCATATTTTTACTACTGTTGAGCCTACATCGTCAGTCCTGTCACTATCTTCAAATACTTGTTCATTTTGATCAGTTTTGGTTGAATTCATTATAAAATCCTTTTCTTCTTAAGAAAGTACATTATCCCACCAACCTTTGAGTTGGCCCGTAAATCCTATAACAATTAAGAAGGCTGTAATTCTGTCAGCATTATTCTTTCCTTTAAAGGTTGTTGCAGCCATGGTCATTTGTTGAATAGTATCTAAAATTTGTTGTTCGCCTAATCCATCTATAGTCCATTCGTTCATTGCTTCACCAATAAAAGATACATCATCTTGAAAAGATCTTTCTTCATATTGAACATCAGGATATGTAGGTCTTGAATAATAATTCCTAATTGTTGAAACTGGTATATCTTTTCTTAACTTATTAACTTGAAGATTTAAAAGTTCATTTTCTAATTCTTCAATTTTCTGTAATGTATGTATCTTTGGTGTAGATGTTGTTCCTATGGTTAATTGTTCTAATTTTTGTGTTTGGATGCTTACCTTTGAAGACTTGTTTTGATGATAACAAATGGGAACAATAAATGAAGATGATATATAGACCAAGTCTAAGTTTACATTTGATTAGCATTAGGACTTAGGATCTATTGTACGGAGCTCACATTGATATCTCTTTGTTTTTTGAAAGAAAAGGGAAAAATTGTTTTTAAACTCAGTATCCTTGAAAACATCTTTTTGAAACTCTTTTTGAACTGAGTTATTCGAATAAAGCTTTGCTTATTCGAATAACTATCCTCACGTGGTTTGTTTTCTAAAAGATGTTATTCGAATAACTACCCCGCTATTCGAATAACTAAGGTTTTATCTATTTGTTTTGAATAAAAGCTAAGAAATCTATTTTATAAGTGGCTATTCGAATAAAGCTTCCTTATTCGAATAAATGAAGTTTTTCGAACTAAGCTTTGAGTGAGTTATTTGAATAAGTCATACGTTATTCGAATAAAACCTTTCTTTATAAAGTTGAACTATCTTTTTCGAAATACGTTATTCGAATAGATAAGTCTTTATTCGAATAAACGTTCATTTTCACAACTCGGTTTTAATAGAGTTATTCGAATAACAGTTGGTTATTCGAATAACCCATCTCAAATGAGTTTTTCGAAACAGTGTTATTCGAATAAGCCTTTGCTCTATTCGAATAAACACGAAACATTTGTTTACGTAAATGGAAACAGACAAGATTTTCAATCTGTATTAATTGCTATTAATCTTACCCAACAGCTAATTAACCTAGTTTTCCCTATAAATAGCAAGCCTGGGTCACGTTTTCCATTGCCCATAATTTTGAACTATTTTCTGATTACTCTATTTTTGTGAAAACTATTTTCTACGCTCTTCTTGTTTAAAAACTTTGAGATATTTCTGTGAGAGCTCTATTAGCACTTCAATTTGTATTACTTACTCGAGTGAGAGTTTCTTTTCATCTACTTTTTCTCGATATTCGTATCGAGGGTGAGGTATCCCTCAAGGTTTGTATAAGGGTGAGGTATCCTACGGCCGAGACTTTAGCACAAGGGTAGAGTGTCCCTGTGTGTGAAAAGTGCTCTATTTTGTAACGGTAGCAAGCATCTATTGAAGCTTGTATACTTAGTGAAAAATCTCGGCTTTCGAGGACTGGACATAGACCACAAGTAGGTTAGTGGTCGAACCAGGATAAATACTGTGTCTGCTTCTCTTTTCCCTAATCTCTTTATTTTATGCAATTTATTTTATTGCACATTTATTTTTCACTGTTCTTTATTGTTTCTTTTCTTCTTCTCATTCCTTCTAAGCGTTTATTTATTAAGCTTTTGATATTCGTGTTAATTAAAAAGAGGTTTTGCGAAAAAGTTTTAATACTCAATTTACCCCTTCTTGAATACTGGAAGCCACTTGGTAACAAGTGGTATCAGAGCTAGACTCTTGTATAAAGAGCTTAGCAGCTTCAAGAGTATATGGCTTCTTCAAATGGTTTTTCAGAAGGATCTTCCATAAACCGACCACCCTTTTTTAATGGGGATGGTTACGCATATTGGAAGGAAAGAATGAAAATCTTCATCAAAGCTATTGATCTAGATGTTTGGGATGCTGTCGAAAACGGCACGTTTATACCCACACATGAGATCGATGGTGTAAGGACCGAAACACCACGAAATAAATGGTCGATGAAGACAAAAGAAAAGTTCAATTTAATTTAAAGGCCAAAAATATTATTACTACTTTGCATTGGGATATGATGAGTTTTTAGAATTTCAAATTGTAAAAGCTGCTAAAGAAATGTGGGATACTTTGCAAGTTACCCATGAGGGTACTAGTGAAGTTAAGAGATCGAGAATAAATTCTCTAACTCGTGAATATGAATTATTCAGAATGAACCAAGGAGAAAGCATTCAGGAAATGCAAAAGAGGTTCACCCACATAGTTAATCATCTTGCATCTTTAGGCAAAAGCTTTTCTAATGAAGATTTGATTAACAAAGTTTTGAGATGTCTTAGCAGGATTTGGCAACCCAAAGTGACAGCAATATCCGAATCGAGGGATCTGTCCACAATGACTTTAGCTACCCTTTTTGGAAAACTTCATGAGCACGAGTTGGAGTTAAGCAGATTAAGTCAAAGCGAAGAAAACGATAAAAAGAAAAATGGGATAGCACTCAAAGCCACTTTATCAACATTCGACAATGATGATGAAGAGAATGAAGAAAGTTCAGAGAACATAGAGGTAAGTGAAGAAAATCTGAGTTTGTTGGTTAAAAGGTTTGGTAAATTTCTCAGGAAAAAGGGAACGCAAAGAAGACCTCCCTTCCCTCTGAAAAAGACTCACTTTAAAGGCAAAGGAACTTCATCGACCCCAACTTGCTATGAATGTGGCAAACCTGGTCACATGAAAATGGAGTGTCCTATTTATCAAAAGAAGAAGGAGAAATTTGAAAAGAAACCCTTCAAGGAAAGGAAAGGAAGAAAAGCCTATATAACGTGGGATGAAAATGACATAGACTCAACTGACAGCTCAGATAGCGAAGAGGCTCAACTATGTCTCATGGCAAAAGGATATGAAGAAGAAAGTGAAAACGAGGTAAGTTCTAATACTTTATTGTCCTCTTATGATGAGTTACAAGATGCTTTTGAGGAACTACATGAAGAATCTTTAAAACTTACAAAAATTATTTCTTCATCTAAGAAAACAATTTCTTCTTTAGAAAATCAAATTATTGCTTTAAATAAAGAAATAGAAGAATTGAAAATTGAAAATGAAACTTTAGGAATCATTGATGCATGCACAAATCATTCTTCACATGCTTCTACTTTGTCATCTTGTTCTTCATGTCATATACTTGAAAAAGAAAACGAAGACCTAAAGAATACTCTCTCTAAATTCACATTTGGAAGGGATAACTTAAATATTTTATTAGGAAGACAAAGAGTGGTTTTTCAAAAAGCCGGGATAGGCTATAATCCAAAAAATAAACAAAAACTCTATAAAAATTTCTTTGTGCATTCTAGTATTTTAAGTAGTCCTTTTATTAAATGTTTTTACTATGGAAGAAAAGGACATAGTGCATCAACATGTAATGCAAGGAAAAATATAAATACAAAAGTTAGAACAAAAATGGTTTAGGTTCCCAAGGGTACTATACCCAAAACTGACACACAAGGACCCAATAAAGTTTGGGTACCAAAAGTTAAAAACTAAATTTGTGTTGTACGTGTGCTTGAAAGCTAGGAATTCAAATTGGTATCTTGATAGCGGCTGCTCCAAGCACATGACCGGGGACGACTCTAAATTCACCATGCTTATTCCCAAGAATCATGGACACGTCACTTATGGCGATAACAACAAGGGTAAAATTCTTGGAATTGGCAAAGTCGGTAAGAACCCCAACTCCTCTATTGAAAATGTGCTGCTTGTTGAGGGTTTGAAACACAACTTGCTTAGTATTAGTCAATTATGTGATAAAGGAAATAAAGTTATATTTGATTCAAACTGTTGCATAATTGAAGATAAAAATGACAAGCATGTTAAATTCATTGGTCATAGAGTAAACAACATCTATATGATTAGTCTTGATGATATATCTTCAAATGATACGAAATGCCTTTTAAGTAAGAATGATGATTCATGGTTATGGCATAGGAGAATTGCACACATTCACATGAATCACTTAAAGAAGTTAGTCTCTAAAGAGCTAGTAATTGGACTACCCAAGCTTAATTTTATAAAAGATAAATTATGTGATGCATGTCAAAAGGGTAAACAAATAAAGGTCTCTTTTAAAGCAAAAAATATAGTTTCAACTTCTAGACCTTTATAACTTTTGCACATGGATCTGTTTGGACCTTCTAGAACTATGAGCTTTGGTGGGAATTACTATGCTTTAGTGATTGTCGATGATTTTTCTAAGTTTACATGGACTTTATTTCTTGCAAATAAAAATGATGCATTTCTAGCTTTTAAAAGACTTGCCAAAGTTATTCAAAATGAAAAGGGTTTTCAAATCTCTTCTATAAGAAGTGATCACGGTGGCGAATTTGAAAATAATGTTTTTGAAAATTACTGTGATGAACATGGCATTAATTATAATTTCTCTACCCCTAGAACTCCGCAACAAAACGGAGTTGTAGAAAGGAAAAATCATTCTTTAGAAGAAATGGCGAGAACTATGCTTAATGAAATTTGCTTCTTCCTAAAGACTTTTGGGCGATCTTGTAAGTACAGCTTGTTATGTAATGAACCGGGCTCTTATAAGGCCTATTTTAAAGAAAACTCCATATGAGTTGTATAAGGGAAGAAAGCCAAATGTCTCACACTTTCATGTTTTTGGTTGCAAATGTTTTGTTTTAAACAATGGAAAAGATAATTTAGGCAAGTTTGATGCTAAGTCTGATGAAGGTATATTTCTTGGCTATTCAAATCATAGTAAAGCTTTTCGCATTTACAATAAAAGAACTATGACTATTGAAGAATCTATACATGTTGTATTTGATGAAATTGACCAAAGTGGATCGAGAAAGGATCTTGTTGTTGATGATGTTGCAGAAATCTTGGCGGAAACACATTTGGACAGTACAAAAAAGGGAATCAAGGAGAAAGAGGATGAACAAAGACAAGAAGATTCGCAAGCTTTGGAACTTCCCAAAGAATGGCAAACTTCAAAATATCACTCCCTTGATCAAATTATCGGTGATGTATCTAAAGGTGTAAGTACTCGTAACTCCCTTAGAAATACTTGTAATCATTTAGCATTTGTTTCTCAAATTGAGCCTAAAGATTTAATTGAAGCTTTTGATGATGAACATTGGATCTTAGCTATGCATGAGGAATTAAATCAGTTTGAAAGAAATCAAGTTTGGGAATTAGTTGCTAGACCTAATAATCACCCTATAATTGGAACTAAATGGGTTTTTAGAAACAAACTTGATGAAAATGGGTTAATAAATAGAAACAAAGCTAGATTGGTTGCTAAAGGGTATAATCAAGAAGAAGGAATAGATTATGAAGAAACCTATGCACCTGTAGCTAGATTAGAAGCAATTAGAATGTTACTTGCTTACGCTTGCATCATGGATTTCAAATTATATCAAATGGATGTCAAGAGTGCTTTTCTAAATGGTTTTATTCAAGAGGAGGTATACGTTGAACAACCTCCAGGTTTTGAAAATCATGAACTGCCCAACCATGTTTTTAAACTTAAAAAGGCCTTATATGGTTTAAAGCAAGCTCCTAGAGCTTGGTATGAAAGGTTAAGTAAGTTTCTTTTGGAAAATGATTTTTCAAGAGGAAAAGTTGATACTACTCTTTTTATTAAAAATAAAAAGCATGACATTCTTTTTGTGCAAGTATATGTGGATGATATTATCTTCGGTGCTACTAATGAATCCCTTTGCAAAGATTTTGCTAAGTCAATGCAGAATGAATTTGAAATATCAATGATGGGAGAATTGAATTTCTTTCTCGGACTTTAAATCAAACAAACGAACGAAGGGACCTTCATAAGTCAAACAAAATACTGCAAGGAATTGCTCAAGAGATTCGAAATGGAAAACGCTAAACACATGGCCACTCCGATGGGCACGTCTTGCTACTTGGACAAAGATGAAGGAGGTAAATCAGTAGAAATAACGAAATATAGAGGTATGATCGGATCTCTCCTTTATCTTACTGCTAGTAGGCCAGACATTATGTTTAGTGTATGCATGTGTGCTAGATATCAGGCAAACCCTAAGGAATCTCACTTAAGTCTTTGTAAACGTATAATGAAATACCTAGTAGGCACTTCACAAATGAGCTTGTGGTACCCTAAGGGTGCCTCTTGTAGCCTAATAGGCTATTCTCGACTCGATTTTGCTTTGGGTGCAAATTGACGAGAAAAAGTACTAGTGGGACATGCCACTTGCTTAGTAGTTCTTTAGTTTCTTGGCATAGTAAGAAACAAAATAGTGTGGCTTTGTCTATCGCTGAGGCTGAATATGTTGCAGCTGGGAGTTGCTGAGCTCAAATCCTTTGGATGAAGCAACAACTCTTAGACTACGGTCTTCAGCTTGATCACATCCCAATAAGATGTGATAACACTAGTGCAATAAATATCTCTAAGAATCCCATACTGCATTCTAGAACAAAGCATATAGAGATAAGACATCACTTTATCAGATGTCATGTACAAAAAGGGGACTGCATTCTTGAGTTTGTTGAAACATCTAAGCAACTTGCAGATATCTTTACTAAACCTTTAGCAAAAGAAGCATTCTTTTATATTCGAGGAAAATTGGGCATTATTGATCAATCAAATATTTGAATTATTTTTTTTTCTTATTTATTGCTAGTTATTATCATGTTTATATGCCTTCAATTTCATATACGTATATGCTTCTGTGTTAGTTTTATTCGAATAAGCAAGGCTTCATTCGAATAAACTCCTTCACTGATAGTTAATTTGTGTGTTGAACATTAGCCTTATTCGAATAGAATTCAGTTTATTCGAATAAACTGATACCTTTGCTTAACCCTGTGTGTTTTTCATCTCTGATTATTCGAATAACACCTTCCCTATTCGAATAACCAGAAGCCTTCGTTTATCAGTGTTTCTTTCTACCTTCTCGCTTATTCGAATAAATCCTTTTATTCAAATAACCATTCGACCTTCTTTTATCAAGTTTTGGTCTTAACCTCTCGTTTTCGAATAGACCTCGGTTATTCGAATAACCCGAACTGTTTCTATCGGTGTTGGTGATTGGCCTCGTCTATTCGAATAACTCTAATAGTTATTCGAATAAAACTGTTAGCTTGCCAAAACGCTTGGCTTTCCCAGTTGTTTTATTCGAATAGAACCCTTCCTATTCGAATAAACCCTAGCAGTAAACCCTTTTCAACACCTTTCGCTTTCTGTGCGTCTGTCTTTCGGCTTTCCTACACAGGTTTATTCGAATAAACCTCAGTTTATTCGAATAAACACGGGGTTCTTTAAATAAACCCATGCGCCCCAAAACATTTTCACTCTCCATCTTCTCTCGCTCTTCACTCCTTCCTCTCAAACCTTTCACTCTCTGCGTCTCTTCCTCTCTCTCTCTCACCTTCCTCCATGGCTTCCTCCTCCAGGAATGCTCCAAGCACCAACCCTCTTGATCTGAGAAGGCTCTCCTCAAACGAAGAGCATCGTGCACGCTTCATCTCGCACTTCTGGGAGCGAAACTTGGTTCAACCCAAGTACCTGGATCTCTCTTTCTTCCAAAAATGGCGCACCGGGTTTTGACTTTCCGACCCCGCCGCAAAACCAGGGAGTTCTTCAGCTCTGCTCTCACCGGGCCACCATCTATCCAGCCTTGGTGAAGATGTTCTTCTGCAATCTAGCTTTCGACGGCCAGAATCTTCTTTCTGAGGTATGTGATCAAAACATCGTGATCACACCACTGGACTGGTCAACTTTGTTCGGGCTGCAGTTCTCCGGCGCCCTTGTTGAAGAGGATGACACGCCCTTCCTTGAAGACTTTAACAAACTTCAAGCAGTTGAGGACCTGCTGAAACCCGGTACTGCCCAGCCTGATAAGGGTCTCAAGGGTGGAATGCTGAAGAGCCAAGATAGGCTTCTGCATTACGCCTATGCCCACATCCTGGCTCCTCGCGGTGGAACCTACGCTGAGGAAGATATCTTCATGCTGTGGTTCCTGAAAAATGGCCATCAGGCCAACTGGCCTGTGTTCATCATGAGGCACATGATGCGGGCCAAGGGCAAGGAGAAATCTGACTTGCCTTATGGCATTCTTGTCACAACCTTGCTGAGCAAGTATCCTCAGGTCTTGGAGACTGAGCGAGCTATTGCTATGACGCACCACAACGTCTTTGGAGCTCACACCTTATGGAAGATGAAGATGATCCAAACCGATGAAGGCTGGGTGTATCCAAATGAGGTTGCTGAGGACGAGCTTGACCCTGCTGATGCCCCTGCTGCTCCTGCTGACGTACCTGTTGCTGCTCCTGCTCCTGTCACTCTGGAACATATCATGGCCACCTTGCAAGACAATCGAGCATACATGGAACATACCTTCTCTATTCTGTTTGACAGAATAGAAGGCGTTGAACGTGGGGTTGCGGCACTTCGATCTGCTTCACCTACTCCTGCACCAGCTTCTTCACCACCACCTCCGGATGCTTACTTTTAGTTTTCTTTTGTTCTTAGGCTGTTTGTCTTTGGCTTTATGTTGTTTTATTTTCTGGCTTGTGTATTTGACTCTTTATATAAATGAATAAATATTGTTTCCTGTTGATCTTTTGATATGAGTATATCTCCTGTTATGCACTTTGAAATCTGATGAGCCTTACCCCACCTTTTTGCTCATGACAAAAGGGGGAGAAATATTTGATCTTTTCATTTGACTTTAATTGAGAAAAGACAGGTAAATTTAAAAATAGGATTGGATTCAATTTGAAAGGGGGAGCTGCGCACATATCTGATATATATTACCTCTTATTTAAAGAGAGGGAGTAAGCTTTTATACTTTTTGTGAATTCCAATTATATGCACTAACGCTTTTCTCATTGATAGTTTGTCATCATCAAAAAGGAGGAAAATGTGTTTGGATGCTTACCTTTGAAGACTTGTTTTGATGATAACAAACGGGAAGAATAAATGAATATGATATATAGACCAAGTCCAAGTTTACATTTGATTAGCATTAGGACTTTGGATCTATTGTACGGAGCTCACATTGATATCTCTTTGTTTTTTGAAAGAAAAGGGGAAAATTATTTTTAAACTCAGTATCCTTGAAAACATCTTTTTGAAACTCTTTTTGAACTGAGTTATTCGAATAAAGCTTTGCTTATTCGAATAACTATCCTCACGTGGTTTGTTTTCTAAAAGATGTTATTCGAATAACTACCCCGTTATTCGAATAACTAAGGTTTTCAGAAATCTGTTTTGTAAGTGGCTATTCGAATAAAGCTTCCCTTATTCGAATAAATGAAGTTTTTCAGAACTAAGCTTTGAGTGAGTTATTCGAATAAGTCATACGTTATTCGAATAAAACCTTTCTTTCTGAACTTCTTTTAAATACATTATTTGAATAGATAAGTCTTTATTCGAATAAACGTTCGTTTTCACAACTCTGGTTTTAACAGAGTTATTCGAATAACAGGGTGGTTATTCGAATAACCCATCTCAAATAAGTTTTTCAGAAACAATGTTATTCGAATAAGCCTTTGCTCTATTCGAATAAACACGAAGGTTTTGTTTACGTAAATGGAAACAGACAAGATTTTCAATCCATATTAATTGCTATTAATCTTACCCAATGGCTAATTAACCTAGTTTTCCCTATAAATAGCAAGCCTGGGTCACGTTTTCCATTGCCCATAATTCTGAACTATTTTCTGATTAAACTATTTTTGTGAAAACTATTTTCTACGCTCTTCTTGTTTAAAAACTTTGAGATATTTCTGTGAGAGCTCTATTAGCACTTCAATTTGTATTACTTACTCTGAGTGAGAGTTTCTCTTCATCTCTATTTTCTGATATTCTGTATCGAGGGTGAGGTATCCCTACGGGCTGAGACTTTAGCACAAGGGTAGAGTGTCCCTGAGTGTGAAAAGTGCTCTATTTTGTAACGGTAGCAAGCACCTATTGAAGCTTGTATACTTAGTAAAAAATCTCGGCTTTCGAGGACTGGACATAGACCACAAGTGGGTTAGTGGTCAAACCAGGATAAATACTGTGCCTGCTTCTCTTTTCCCTAATCTCTTTATTTTATGCAATTTATTTTATTGCACATTTATGTTTTGCTGTTCTTTATTGTTTCTTTTCTTCTTCTTATTCCTTCTGTGTGTTTATTTATTAAGCTTTTGATATTCGTTTTAATTAAAAAGAGGTTTTGCGAAAAAGTTTTAATACTCAATTCACCCCCCCTCTTGAGTACTAGAAGCCACTTGGTAACAATTTTCTCTTAATTTCTTCAATTGAATTACCTGCTTTTGAACCAAAGTGCATATTCTTTAAATCTGATTCTGGGACATTAATACTTTGTAAATAGGTCTATTAGGATCTAAATTTTAATTAATATTTTGAGTTGTTACATATTCTTTAGGTTTTTCATCTATTCTTTATATTTTGACATAGCATTTGGTTAGAGTAATTAAGTTGTTGATGAACTTTATTAAAATATTCTTTTTCTATAGGTATATTATGTGCTCGTGAAGCTATTGCTTTAAAAGGTGTTGCTTCAACTTCTAACCCTTCCTTAGTTACAACTTTAATAGTTTCTAATGGAGGAAATTATGAAATTTTCACCTTATCTCATTCAGTTTTCTAAGTAGTTGACACTTTATTATTTACTAATATCTCTAGTATTCTTATGTAAGGATTTTGAATATTATTTTCTTTACAATACTTTTCAAACCAATCAAAGAAATATATGTTAATCTGTTGATCTATTAAATATGAGTAAAATTCTTCTCTAAATCTAGTGGTATGTTCTTTACTAAAGGTTTTAAATATCAATCTCTTTTATCTTTGTTATAAGGAGCTTCAAAATCATTACTTATCAATTTCTTATCTATTTCAAAAGATTCTTCTTTGACTAGAGTATTAATTACTTCGGATCAAGTGGATGAGTATTCTGGGGAGTCTGATTTATTAGTTTGCTGATAAATTGGTTGAGGAATATTAGGTTCGAAATTTACACTAGTTAGGTTTATATTAATTGTAGATCCATCTACAAAATGTCTTGAGGCAGCAGAAGTAGTTGAAGGAATATTAATTATTGGGTTTGTAGGATTGTTTAGTTTAGAGGAATTAGACCTAAGCATTCTTATTCTTATATTAGAAACATCTTGAACTATTGATCTTATTCTAGTGTTTCTTATCGGTTGAGGGGGTATTACTTCTGAAAACACCCAATCTTTAGGAATTCTAGACAAGATCTCGTCATGAGATAATCTTTTAGGAGTTAATATTGATGATTTCTTAAGATTTGCTTCCATAATTAGAGTTTCATACTTTGGGGATTGTCTTAATACTTTAAAGTTTTTTCTTTATAAGAAACTTTATAATAAACTCTATACATAACAGACATATGCTTAGTTCCTTCTTGAAAAACATCATCTAATATCTTAACATTTAATTCTAAGGCTTGCTTAGTCATGTAATCATTTAAAGGCATAATATAGTTAGGATAATAGTTAAAGAATATAGGACCATCATGCAAATTGGATTCTAAAATTGCTATTATCTTATCATGAAATTTTCTTAGTCTCTTATCTCTTAGCAATATTAACACAAGATTATCAACTCCTAGTCGGTGTTGTCCTTTAACGGCTACATTAATCATATATGTATAAACTGTTAATTATCCTTAACATGTTGTTCTATAATATTATCTTTTAATAAACTTATTGATTCACAGGATTTTTCCAAAATATGAGTAGCTTCAAACATATGAATTTGATCCTTATCTTAAACAAGAAAATACTTGTCTTATAAATTTCTTTTGGGGGAACATTGGGAATTGCCTAGTTTTGAAGATTATTTTCAATATTAGCAATTACTAATTCATTTTGTTGAACATGATCTTGATCTACTTCTAATCTAGAAGATGTAGATTTATACTGTGAGGATCCTATGTTGAAAGCCTTCCCATACGGAAGGAGAGGTCACTTAGAGTTCTAAATATCCTAGACATAACGAAGGAATTCTCTTACTGGGACCACCACACACTTGTGCTAGACCACCTAACATGCCTTCTCCGGCACAAACACGGCTGACCAACGTACGGACCGAGGGCTGACTAACGCTAAGTCTTTCTCCCTTCCTTAAGCTCCAGATATTCAAAACCTCTTACGAGGTTCTGATACCATTAGTGACAAGACCGATGACATAGGCTCAACAGTAGTAAAAATATGCATTCAAAAATAGAAAAGAGATAAAAAAATCAGGATCAAAATACTTGTATATTAAAACAAAATACTTACAAGATATTGATACAAAATTACAAAGTCTTGAACAAGAGTCTGAATTCCAAAGGTTTACAAAGGAAACAAAATACAAGGGTTTAGATGCAAGGTTTTTCTAACTTATCAAAGGCTTATGAGAGCAAAAAAAAATTTGATGTCTGCTTCAATGAAAAGTTACTGCTTATAAAGAGGAGGAACTCCGGATTTCAAGATGAGTGAAGTCCAAAGCATTATTGAGGAGCTGACCTATCTTCAGATTCCAATTTGTTGAAGTCTGAATAATTGAGCGTCAGTGGATTACGAATGGTTGAAATTCATATAATGAACTGAGTGGGCTATAGGTCACGTACACCAAGGAGTCATAATGGAGAATCTTCATAATTAACCATAATTTTCTATGTGGGACCTTACAGGTCATAAAGGTCTACTCCATAACAGTTGTCTTCATTATCGATGAGAAGGTCATTATTTCCATTTCTTTCACTTGGAGGAGATGAACCAGAAGTAGACATGGTTGTCTTAAGCTTGCTTAACAACTCTTGTTCTGAAGAAGAAGAGGCCAATTCTTGAAGAAGCTTATTCTTAAGTTCTTCAAATTGCGATGGCTTCTTATGATTTTGCTTTAACAAGGAGGGATTAACTAGAAACCAGTGATTAATTGCTTCAGTACTTACCAATTTCATGTTAAACTGAGGCCACCACTTAACACTGAATTCCCAGGCAACCCATTCAGGATGATGAATCTGATACTTATGATAAAAATTATAGTTCCAAAGATTAATCCATGTAATACCAAATGCAGTATAAAAATGCAACAGTCTGGCACCTTGAGGAAAGTCTATTTGGTTTGTAAACAAAGCATAAGAGTTCTTAGCGATTTAAGGAAGAATATCCACATAAGGTCCGATAATGCACATCTAGTCAGCAAACCAAGAAGGAAAGTTTTTAATTCCTTTTTGGAACCAGAAGAACCAGGAACGTGAATATGGTCTAAGGAGCATAAATTTATATAATGCTTGCTGATAATCGCAATAATTGTAAGTTTGAGGATCAAATTTTATAAAAAAAGATTTGGGTGTATAGAATGCTTAATTCTAATTTTTTGGACCGAGAACCTTAACGATCTTTACTTTAGAGAAATCAATATAGTCTGAGTTAGTTGTACTGTAATAATGATCGAAGGCAATAGACCCAGTATCAATAAGGATAAGCTCATAAAAGGTTCTATCTTTTTTGAGCGACTCTTGAGGAACAAAATAAAAATCTTTAGGAACCATATTTTGGACAATTTCTCAAGGGGTTGATTGAGGAGAGAAGAACCCTAGTTCAAGGGTGACTATGGGTTCAAAGATATTGTTCTTAACATACTTACACTCTTCTGTAGTAGGAAAGTTGGTGGGGAGTGGTATGATTGTTTAGGGTTTTAAGGAGTTTTGGAAGAAATACCAGTTATGGTTTGTGAGTAGGTTAAGGGGGTGAACCTGTTTGGCGAAGGAGACGAAGGTCAAACAGACTGAATAGGATTAGGAGCAAAAGCTAGGGTGGAGGACCCTTTTTTGGAGGTAGAAGACCCTGTACTTATCTTGGTATCCTTATCTGCAGTAATTTGCATATACTTATCTAGGGTTATTTTCTTAGCCTTAGATTTTGAGGAGCTAGATGCCATGGTAACCCTGCAAGAATTCTCTAGTTAGAAAATCAAGAAGATAATTATCTTTTCCTTTAATGTGCTGAATATCAAAATCAAAGCAAGATAGTAGTGATTGCCATCGTGCAAAAATTTATTTTGAAACCAAATTCTTAACATCTTTTTGAATATATATATGGAGCGTATATGGTGAGATGAGTGTTTATTGTAAGAGGTGAGATGAGTGAGTCTTGACCATTGGATTTTACATGAATGGTCAAGATTAGAACATAAATGCATATGACTTTTTTAAATGGTTACATGACCTTTAAGTAACTTTAATCTTGACTATCCATGTATGGTTATATAGTCAAGATTTACTCATCTCACAATAAAAACTCCTCTCACTAGATATGTCTCATAACAGAAAGGATCGACGACATGGGCTCAATAGTAATAAAGTATGCATTCAAAAATTCAAAGAAGAAAGATCAGAAATCGGGATCAAAATATTCTTATATTGAAATAATACTTACAAAGGTTTTGATACAGCGATTAAAAATCTTGATCAGAGAACTCATTCCAAATGTTACAAATGGAAAACAATAATGCTTGAAATACAGACAAGTGTTTGATACAAAGTGTTTAGAGAAAATAAGTAAGCGTGCAGGCAAATGATGATGAATAACTGATGAGCTTCTCCTTAAATAGATGAGGAGTCCTCGAATTTCTTTGCGTCTGAAGTCCACATTATTAAGGAGCCATGATGGAATCAGATTTCAAAATTTTTGAACCCAAAATAATTTTTCGAGTAAGGAGACAAAGCAACATGAGGAATCTTGCTTTTACTTTGATTATTTTGTCTTCAACGTCTTTTCTTTAATAATGATGTTCTTGACTACTTTTCTTTATCAGATAGGTCATGAGTATCATGATGAGGAATCTTTGTAATGATCATGGTAGGCCCCTTACATGTCGAAGAGGTCCACTTCGTAACAATCATCTTCATTGAGAATATCATTGTCACTTTCTTCATTGGGAGAACTTTGATTCTAATCAGATGTAGACATGGAGGTCTTCATCTTGCTTAGCAATTCTTGCTTTGATGATGGACTTGCCAATTCTTGGAGAAGCTTTTTCTTAAGCTCTTCAAAATTGGATGATTTCTTTTGGTTTTTTCTTAACATAGTTGGATTAACATTACACCACTGATTAACGGCTTCAGAATTTACTAATCTCATGTTGAAGCTGGGCCACCATTTCACGTTAAATTCTCGAACGATCCATGATGGGTGTTGAATTTGGAATTTGAGGTAAAAATTATAGTCCCATATATTGATCCATGTTATTCTAAAAGCTACATAAAAATGTAATAATCTTGATTCTTGTGGAAAATTTGTTCATTCACGAAACAGATTGTAAGAGGCTTTAGCTATTTGAGGAAGTATATCCTTACATGGTCCTATAATGCATAGCCAATTTGCCAACCATGAAGGAAATACCTTTATGCCCTTCTACCATACTTACATTCTTGGTTTTTCTGGTTTTAGAAGTGCATAAAGGTATTTCCTTTATGGTTGGCAGATTGGTTATGCATCACAAGACTATGTGAGGATATACTTCCTCAACCAACTAAAGCCTATTACGATCTATTTCGCGAACAAATAGATTTTTCACAAGGATTAAGATTATTACATTTTATGTAATTTTTGGAATAACATGGATTAATACATAAGACTATAATTTTTACCACAAGTTCCAAGATCAACACCTAGCATGGATTGCTCGAGAATTTAGCGTGAAATGGTGAACCAGCTTCAACATGAGATTAGTAAATTTTGAAATCGTTAATTAGTGGTATAATGTTAATCCAACTATGTTAAGAAAAAATCAAACGAAATCATCCGAATTTGAAGAGCTTAAGAAATAGCTTCTCCAAGAATTGCTAAGTTCATCATCAGAGCAAGAATTGCTAAGCAAGATGAAGACCTCCATGTCTACATCTGCTTCGAATCAGAGTGCTCCCAATGAAGAAAGTGACAATGATCTTCTCAACGAAGATGATTATTACGGAGTGGACCTCTCCAACATGTAAGGGACCCACCATGATAATTACAAAGATTCCTTGTAACACCCTCCTTAGGACGTCACACTTCGTGTTACTCAATTATCATATCACCCCTTCGTTATGAATCGTGCTTGTAATATAAATACGAGTTATAAAATTTCTTGGTGATAGTAAGATAAACATAGCGGAAATTAAAATATTACAGCATCATTACAATAAAATTTTACATTATATATACATAAATCGTAGTACTGTCACACTTTAATATTTACAAATTGGACATCTAAAAATATTTACACATTAATTAAATTACATAATGCCCAAGTAACTCTAAACATGCAGAACCCTCAAACGGGTTCTCCTCAGACTCCTCAACAGGGAGGAATCCAACTTGACACAAAATATACAATACTAACCGTACCAGGAGTACGGTAGTAAGCTCCCTATTACTGTTTATGTGAGAAATACATTTTCCAACAAGCTCGACGCACTATGCCTCCGGTTCCCATAAACCTTACGAAAACTCAGTATCTCCATCTCTTTAGAATTCAACTTCCTTCTCGAAAATATGATCTTCCTTGCGTTCTCACTCAATGTCTTGCTCAATCTCTTTACAATTATAAATACAATACAGAAATAGACAGACAAAGAGGTGAGATCACCTACGCCAATACTAGTATGGTAGCAATGAAGATAAACACATACAAATTCTCATACCATACATCATACATATTTACAATTATATCATCAATATCATTTATCTAACACACATCATTTATCATCATAATTCATACAATAATTCATAATTACGTCCATGTCCTTATCAATATTCACTTATTCAATAATTCAGTTATCAAAATCAATAATTATGATAATACCCTCAGTATCTCTCGTATATGCATCTAGACTCATGTACCTAGACTCAATTTTCCTACTCCATGGAGCTAAAACTCGAGGTCGGAAAGAGTGATCGAAAAGAATCATACGCACAACATGCCTCGGACCACGTGCTCATTCTCTTTGCTCATTTAGCATTTGCACATCTAGCATATGCATCACGGTCTTTATCGGATCTCGATTATGGATAGTGTCTCGGTCCTGGATCATCGGTGTGTTGCATCGGTCTAACCTACGATCAGAAGCTTTATTCTCTGTCCATTGTAGGCAACCCGCACCCCGATGCCCCTAAGGTCAACGAGTGACCTACACTACGCACATCGCACCCACTCAGGAGGTGTGTTCTTTCCTTCTTTCGGCAATTAGTCTTATTCAGCCCATCAGACTTTTTCAATGTACATTCAAATGCACCTTTCTCAGTTAAATTCATTCTCTCATCTTCTCAATTCAATTTTCTTTATCTCATATTCGGGGTCCTCATATAGGCCCAATAATATTATTACTGTAATTTCATCGCGAAACCATATTTTTTTGCATTTTCTCAAATCACGTATCAATTTTTTATCATTTCTCAATCATGTGAAATACTCTTCACACGTTTTAAATCAAGAATACTAGTTTTCTCAGTTAACACCAAAACTCAACTTCATTTTTCATATTTGCATTATAATCCTCATCCAAATAATATTTTCTAACAGTCCTCATAAAAGTCACATTTACGAAATAGTCCCTTGAAAAATTCATATTTTACTGAAATCATCCCTCATAAAATTCATATTTACAAAATAGTCCCTCAAAAATTCATATTTACAAAATGGTTTTTCATAAAATTCCTTTTTACTGAAATAATCATTCATAAAATTCATAATTTACAACATAGTTCCTCATAAAAATCCTATTGACGAAAAATAGTCCTTCATAAAATCACATTTACGAAATAGTTTCTCATACAAATTATATTTATGAAATAGTCCCTCAAAACCATATTTACTAAATAGTCCCTTATAAAAATCATATTTACAATATAACCATTCAAAAATCAATAGTTACAACATGTCCCCATTAAACACAAAAATTACAATATTGCTCCTATAAAATCATAATCAGTATTGTTTCTCCAAAATCATTTCATCTTCTTTGTATTCGACTCTTCCAAATTCAATTCTTTTTCTTTCAAATTCTAAATTCTCGGTTTAATCCATCATATTATTCACATCCTAATTTACACATACACTTACATGCATTCGGTTTCATACATACCAATATTTATCAAAACAATAAACATATTATCACACATGCAATCATAATTTCAAAGCCATAAACACCACAATCACAAACATAAAATCACCAACAACACAATCACAACTAAAGAAGTAATTAAACAATAAGTGAATAAACCCTTAGGGGTTTTTCACCGTTTCACAACCATCTCCACACCACCAAAACTTGGTTGGTGAGGTTAAATCTCCCTCTTACCTCTTGAAGAACCTCCAAAGCTCCTTATATGTCTTCTTCAAGCAAACTCCCTCCACCAAGAGCTTCTTCAAGGCTTCAAACTTGAGCTTTGAAGAACAAGATAAAAAAAAAATAGATGATTCAAGCTTTTTAAGCTCTTCTCCTTCTCCTTGTTTTCGTACAAGCCACAACAATTCCTCCAAGAAAGTAAGATAGAAATTGGATTTTGAAGCACTTAGAGTGGGATTTTGTGAAAACTTTCTAAATGAAAGTGTTTAGATTGGTGTTTGGATTTAGGAAGTGGTGAGAATGAAAATTACAAGTGATGGATAGTGTTCGTAGGATACCTGGCCGAACCAAAGAAAAGAAAAGGAAGAAAACCGATACTTCTGTTCGTGAGATTTTTGAGAGAAAAGATGGATGCTTTTTGATGAGAGAGAAAATGAAATTGTGGGAGAGTGAAATTTATGAATCTTTCTTTGCCGTGGGATAAGCTTAAATAAAGTTTAGGATTTACATGAAGTAAAATATCTTATTGAATGCACGTGGTGATGTCATTCATTTGACTTTCAAGGTTATTGGATTGTTCAAGAACCTTGTAGAACCTCCTTCAAGCTACTACGTGGCGACGTAGAACCCCTCCAAATTGCTGCATGATCGTGAGTTTCAAGGAAATTTTTGACGAAAAATGACATAACAAAATTCGGTAAGATGGGAGAACATCATTTCCCCAAGAATGGTTAAAATCAAGTGTTGTCGGATGAGAACTCATCGAATGGTGATTATGTCAAACGAAAAATGAAAGGCTGTCGGATGAACTTGAAAAGGTCAACAAATATCCTAATTCGTCGGACAGGTGTTGACGTTGAAGAAATCTTCCAATTGTCGAATCGATGAAATATTATATGGTCAGAAGATCAAATTCGACGGATTTTGACATTAGAGAAGTTTTTCTACTGAAATCAAGAATTCTTACTCGACGGTCATTAGCACCATAACTTGACGAATATTATCATTCAAATTCGACGGACATTAGCATCCTCACTCGACGAAAATTGACATTCTAACTCGACGGACATGAGCATCCTCACTCGACGGATATTAACATTGCCTAAATGGTCTGAATATCAAATTCGACGATAAATGTTTGTCCAACAATGAGCAACCTTCGACATAAAATAGTGTTCGACAACGAATAGTAGTACTATTTATGATTAGTTAGGTCGATTACATAGCAGTCATCTTCATTTTGATTTGGAGAATCGTCCGACAAGATTGAGGGAAAAAGATAACCATATTTTGACTGATTCTCTGCCAACAGCAACATCTATCGTTTTGTCGAATTTGAGGAAGTCTTTCATGTATTTGAATAAATAGTCTTTGTCGGAAGAGGCAGCCATAACAGCCAAAATCTTTGATTTCTGATTCAAGAATTGAGAATCAGTTTCATCCAGTCTTGAGGTATTTTGGGTTTTGTCGAACTACCGATTGATGTTGTCGGGAAAATGCTCTGAAGGTGTCGGATTCAACTCACTATTTAACTTATGCTTGCATTCAGTAATTAAATCCGACGGGATCAAAATGTTAGGAAAATTTCTTCAAGTGATTGGATCTTGTCCAAATTTTGTCGATGTCAAGACCTTCAAAAATCTTGGATTGTCGAATGAGTTACGTGAGATTGATCTTTTGGATCCCTGTAAGGCTTGAGAAAGACCAAGTCTATCGACAGGAGTATATTCATAAAACCGTCGAGCTTTGTTTGTCGGAATAGGCTTGAAATAAAGTCAGTATCGACAAGAATCTATTCTCAAAAGAAATTGTCGAATTCGGTTTGTCGACACAGGTTTTGAAATGAAAACCATTTGGGAAAATGTTGAGGAACTTCTGTCGGATTGGGATTTTCAGAATTTTGGTCGAATTAGAATTCTAGAAATTTGGTCGATTGGTTATTATGGCAAATTATAGTCGGATCGAATAATTCATTGCAATAGCAACTATGCATCAAGCAACATATATTTATCAGTAAAATAGAATTATTTTACAGATAAATTCTAAAAATTAATAGATTCTTTTACTGTATTACTCAGTTAAATTTGGTTAAGTAAGATCCCCCGTCTCTAAATAATCAGACAATAATTTCCCCAGCCCGAAAATTATTATTTTCTTGACCAGGAGCAAATCATACAGAATAATCACAAATAGTATCAAAATAATCAAATTATTTTTATAATGCGCAGAAAACACAAAGTAGTGTAATTCTGTCAGCTCTTGCAACATAGTCTAAAATTTGGGGTGTTACATTCCTCATCATGGTACTCATGGCCTATCTAACAAAGGAAAGTAGTCAAGGACAATATTATTAAAGAAAAGACGCTAAAGAAAAAATAATTAAAGTAAAAGAAAGATTCTTCATGCTGCTTTGTCTCCTCACGCAAAAATTATTTCGGATTCAAAAATTTTGAAATATGATTCCATCATGGCTCCTCAATAATATGGACTTCAGACGCAATGAAATTCAAGGACTCCTTATCTATTTAAGGAGAAGCTCATCGGTTATTTATCATCATTTTCCTGCACGCTTACTTATTTTCTCTAAACACTTTGTATAAAAAACTTGTCTATATTTTAAGCATTCTTGTTTTCCATTAGTAACATTTGGAACGAGTTCTCTTATCAAGATTTGCAATCATTGTATCAAAACCTTTGTAAGTATTATTTCAATATAAGAATATTTTGATGCTGATTTCTGATCTTTCTTCTTTGAATTTTTGAATGCATATTTTTACTATATATCAGGACCGACGACATAGGCTCAAAATATGCATTCAAAATAGAGAAGAGAGAGATCAGAAATATGGATCAAAATACTTTATTAATAATTTCACAATACTTACAGAATACTTGATACAAATTATAAGTTCAAGTTCTTGAACGAAAGGCTGAAGTCCAAAGGTTTACAAAGGAAACAAAAGTAAAACAAAATACAAAAGTTTTAATACAAGGTGTTTACAGAAATTTTTCCACTAAAACTTTGATGCCTCCTTCCGAAAGATGCTTTGGCTTATATAAAGGAATGACCCCGGATTCCAAATGAGATGAAGTCCGAAGAATTATTGATTATCGGTGGAATTCAAATGAATTGAAGTCTGTATTCTTATCAACTTTGAAGGGAGGACAGGGGTCCCATGAGGAATCTTTATAATTAGCTAGGCGATGAATTACTTTGTCATAATGATCTGGATGGGGGACAAAGGTCCCAGAGCTTTAATATGGAGTCTTTATAATTAACTGTGTGGGCCTTTACAAGTTGGAAAGGTCTATACCATAGTAGTCATCTTCATTATCACCAAGAAGGTCGTTGGTTTCACTTCTTTCACTGGGGGGAGACGAACCAGAGGTAGATATGATTGTCTTGAGTTTGCTTAACAATTCTTGTTCTGAGGAAGAAGAGGCCAGTTCTTGAATAAGCTTGTTCTTAAGTTCTTCAAATTGTGATGGCTTCTTATGATTTTTCTTAACCAAAGAAGGATTACCAAGGAACCATTAATTAACCGCATCAATACTTACCAATTTCATGTTAAACTGAGGCCACCATGTAACACTAAATTCTCTGGCAACCCATTCTAGATGAGGAATCTGGTATTTATGATAAAAATTATAATCCCAAACATTAATCCATGCAATTCTAAAGGTAGCATAAAAATGTAAAAGTTTAGAACCTTGAGGAAAATTAATTTTTTGAATAAACAAATTATAAGAATCCTTAGCAAGCTAAGGAAGAATATCAACACAAGGACCAGTGATACACATCCAATCGGCAAACCATGAGGAAAAGTTTTTTAACCCTTTCTGGAACCAAAAGAACCAAGAGTGGGAATATGGCCTAAGGGCATAAATCTGTACCAAGCTTGCTGATAATCCCAGTAAGTACAAGTTTGAGGATCAAATTTTATTGAGGAAGATTTTGGAGTGTGAGGAGCTTGATTCCATTCTTTCGGGCCTACAACCTTAAGGATTTTTACTTTAGAAAAATCAATATACTCGGGATTGGTAGCACTATAATAATGATCTAAAGAGATTGATTCAGTATCAATGAGGATGAGTTCATAAAAAATTCTATTCTTTTTAAGTGACTCTTGAGGAATAAAATGAAAATCTTGGGGAAGCATATTCTGAATGATTTCTCGAGGGGTCGAGTGAGAAGAAAAGAATCCTAGTTCAAGGATAATTATAGGTTCAAAAATATTTATCTTAACATATTTGCATTCTTCTGTGGTGGGAGATTTAGTGAGTAGCGGTGAAGGTTGTTTTGGTTTTTGAGGGGTTCTAGAAAGAGTACCAGTAATGGTTTGTGAGTAAGATAAGGGTGTAAACCTATTAAGTGAAGGAGGTGAGGGTCGTACAGACTGAATAGGATTAGGAACAGAAACTAGGGTGGAAGACCCTTTTAAGGAGGTAGATGACCTTGTACTTATCTCAGTGTTCTTATTTGCAGTAATTTGCATGTACTTATCTAGAGTAACTTTCTTAGCCTTTGATTTTGATGAAGAGCTAGCGGCCATTGTAGCCTTGTAAAAATTCTCTAGTTAAAAAATTAGGAAGATAATTATCTTTTCCTTTAATATGTTGAATATCAAAATCAAAACAAGATAACAGTGCTTGCCATCTAGCAAAAATCTGTTTTGAAATCAAGTTTTTAACATCTTTTTGAATAATTGAAGGAGCGGCTTTACAATCAATTTTTAACAAAAACCTTTATTAAACAAATCATCTTGCTATTTTGTGATACTTAGCACTATAGATAAAACTTCTTTCTTAACAGTACTATATTTTTGTTGAGACGGTTGCCAAACTCCGGAGTGATATCTGACGACCTGTTCTTTGCTTTAACACTCCCAATACCCCAAATCAGAGGCATCTGTTTCTACTATGAGAGAGGCTTAAGGATCTAGAAGTCCTAAACAAGGAATAGTTTTAACTAAATTCTTAACTAGTTGAACTGCATTAGTCATCTGAGTATCCCAAGCAGGAGGGTTTTTTCTTAGCCGTCTAAATAAAAGAGTACAAATTATTCGTATATTAGGAATAAAATTTGTTATATAATTAACACATCCTAAAAATTTCTGAAGAGTATTCTTATCTTTGAGTTCGTTGGAAAACTTATTTGCAAATTCTATGGACCTTTCTATGGGAACAATAGTACCTTGATTAATTTCGAATCCTAAAAATCTAGTCTTAGTTTGGAATAGTTTCATTTTCTTAGCAGAGATTACTAATCCATTTTCTTTAATAAGCTTAAAGAAAGTTTCTAAATGATTAAAGTGTTGATCAATAGAGTTACTGAATACTAATACATCATCCAGATATACTAAGGTGAACTTTGAGTAAGGATTCAAAATATTGTTCATCATATTTTAAAATTCTGAAAGGGCATTTTTTAATCCTTGGGGCATTACATTCCATTCGTAAAGTCCAAAGAGTACTACAAAAGCAGTTTTGTACCTATCTTTTTTAGTTACTTCAATTTGATAGTATCCAGATTTCATATCAAATTTTGAGAATATATTAGCTTAATGAACTCTACTTACAATATCCTTTTTGTTGGGAATCGGATATCTTATCCATCTTAGGACCTTATTTAAGGGTTTTTAATTAATTACTAACCTTGGAGCACTTCTTTCTATTTCTAAAGCGTTTATCACATAAAATCCTGCACAACTCCAAGGAGACTTACTTGGTCTAATTAAATTCTTCTATAGATATTCTTGAATTTCTTTCTTACAATATTCTAAGTATTGTTGATTCATTTGGATAGGTCTTGCTTTAGTAGGGATATTAATTTCTTCAAATCCTTCTTCATACAGTAAAGTAACTGTATACCTTTTCTATTCCTTAAAAGCATTAGGGAATTCACTACATACTTCTTGTTCAAATTTCTGTTGAATGTATTTTATCTTATCTTGAACTTGGGGTTTACTTATCTGTTCTTGAATTCTTTTATATCAAACTTCTCTACTTAACATATTTATGTGTTTTGTTTTCTTTTCTATTATGTTAATCTTAGAGATTAGTGAATCTTGAACCATATTTAATTCTTTGATTAAGGGGGGTTTTATAAATTCAAAACATATTTCTTTTCCTAATGCATTAGTAACTAATCCTTTTTCAGTTACTGAAAATGGGTATAGTAAAGATAAAAAGGGAGTACCTAGAATTATTTGCTCAGAAATATTTCTTACTAATAAGAATGAGGTTTTATAACAAATTTTATTTTTACATATCTTAGCATTATTTAATTTATATTTAATCTGCATTTTATTTCCAGAAGCATTACTTAGAGATTCTGTTGTCTTATCATAATACTTAGTTGGGATTAATCCTTCTTGTACATAATTCATATCTGCTCCTGAATCTATTAGTGTTATAAAGTTAAATCTTTCATCTTTTATTACTAATTCTATCGGACAATGTCATTTATGAACAATTACTTGACTTAATATATGAATATAATGATCTTTTTCGGGGTCTTGACTAGTACTTGTATCTTGATTTTGTACTATGATTTGTGCTTACAAATTTAGCATTTTAAATTCTAAATTAGTATCTTTTTCTTTTAGCAATTTAACTTCATTCTTTAAATTTTTTATTTCTTCTTTGTAAATCTTTTAGGGTAACTTCATTTTTTTGAGGTTTCTTAAATCTTTCTAATACTTCTTTCATATCTATCTTTTGTACTTCTTCTTTTTTTCTTATCTTCATATTCTAAAAATTCTTTTATTTGTTGAATGAATTCTTGCTTAACAGATGATTCTTCTATATTTTCTACTATGCTTAATAATGATGATGTTTGATCTCTAGTAATTACATTAATAGTTTTTAAACATGATGAACAATCACATAATTCTGGTCCTAAGCCTGTACATTTTTTTTCGTTTTCACTTGCTGATTCAGATGAAGGGAAATCTTTTAATTGATTAACCATTTCTTCTTGAACTATATTCTTGTTCGAAAGATTGATTCATTAATTAATATATTTATTAAAGATTTCTTTAATTCTTCATCAATTTTTAGATTATTAATTTATTTTTTTTTACTTTATAGTCTTTCTTATAATGTCCTACTTGGTCACATTTATAACATATTATCTCTCTTTTAGACTTAAATGGTCTATACTTATCTTTCTTTGATGATCTAGGTTTTGATGAGCTTGCTTCTTCTCTATAATGTTTTTTATAATATCTTCTAGATTTTCTTGATTTATGAGGAACATGTTTTTGAACTCTTTTTTATCTACTTGGAGCTTTAACTCTTTCTATTCTCCACTGGGAACAAAACGATCCTAGTTCTTTCCTAGTAATTTTAGCTTCATTCTTAATCTTATGTTGAAGTTTTAGATCTAAACATACTTGTAATCCAGTTTCTATAATATAATTAGACAATTGACTAAACGTAAGTTGATTGTAAGGAATTGCACCTTCATTTTGATTCTGAATCATTACTTTTACTTTTTTTGCAAACAATTTAGGAAGTCCAGCGATAAATCTTTCTTTCCAATAATCAGCTAAAGCATCACTTCTTAAATATAGCTTAGACAGAAACATATCCTTGTACCATCTATAATCAGACATGGAAGGACATTATAAATTAATAATTTGATCTGCCATTCTTTGCTGAAATTTTAAAGGTTCTCCTATAAAATGCTTTGTTATTGTATACAAGAGAGTTGTCACAGCATCTTCAAATACTTGTCCATCGGGATCAATTTTTGTTGAATTCATTATAAAATCTTTTTCTTCTTGACTTAACACATTATCCCACCAACCTTTAAGTTGGCCTGTAAATCCCATAACAATTAAGGAGGCGGTTATTCCATCAGAATTATGATAGGACACAATGACGTCGTTTGATCCATGTAGCTGACCCCATATAGTAGGAAAAGGCTTAGTTGTTGTTGTTGTTGTTTAAAAGTTGTTGCAGCCATGGTCATTTGTTGAACAGTGTCTAAGATTTGTTGTTCTCCTAAACCATCTATGTTCCATTCATTAATTGCTTCACCAGTAAAGTATACAGAATCATGAAAAGGTCTTTCTTTATATTGAACATCAGGATATGTGGGTCTTGGGTAATAATTCCTAGTTTTTGAGACAGGCATATCTTTTCTTAACTTATTAACTTGAAGATTTAAAAGTTCATTTTCTAATTCTTCAATTTTTTGTAAAGTATGTATCTTCGGTGTAGAACTTGTTCCTATGATTAACTGTTCTAATTTTTTCTTAATTTCTTCAATAGAGTTATCAGATTTTGAGCCAAAGTGTATATTTTTTAAATCTGATTCTGGAACATTAATTACCTTATAGATGGGTCTATTAGGATCTAAATTTTTGTTAATATTTTGAGCTGATGTATATTCTTTAGGTTTTCCACTTATTTGATTATCTATTCTTTCCAATGTTTTAGATATAGTATGGAGCATTTGAATAGATTAATTAAGCTGTTGATGAACTTTATTAAAATCTCCTTTTTCTATGGATAAATTAAGGGCTCGTGAAGCTATTACCTTAAAAGGGGTGGCTTCAACTTCTAATCCTTCTGTTGTGGTTACCTTAATAGTTTCTAATAGGGGAAATTCTAAAATTATTACCTTATCCTTTTCTATTTTCCAAGTAGTTGATATTTTATTATTTACTAATATTTCTGTTATTCTTATATAAGGGTTTTGAACGCTATTTTCTTTACAATATTTTTCAAACCAATCAAAGAAATATATGTTAATCTGCTATTTTATTAAGTATGAATAGAATTCTTCTCTAAATTTAGTAATTTGTTCCTTACTAAAAGTTTTAAAATACCAATCTCATTTATCGTTATTATAAAGAGCTTCAAAATCATTACTTATCCATTTTTTATCTATTTCAAATGGTTCTTCTTTAGTTAATACATTAATGACTTGGGATCTAGTGGGTGAGTATTCTGGTGATTCTGATTTATGAGTTTGCTGGTAAATTAGTTGAGGAACATTTGGTTCGAAATTTACACCAGTTAAGTTTATATTAATAGCTGATCCATCTACTGAATGTCTTGAGGAAGTAGGAGCAGTTGAAGGAATGTTAATTATCAGATTTGTAGGAGTGTTTAGTCTAGATGAATTAGACCTAAGCATTCTTATTCTTATATTAGAATCATCTTGAACTATTGATCTTATTCTAGTATTTCTTATCGGTTGAGGGGGTATTACATCGGGAAAAACCCAATCTTCAGGGATTCTAGACAAGATTTCTTCATGAGATAATGTTTTAGGAGTTAGTATCGATGACTTCTTAAGATTTGCTTCCATAATTACAGTTTCATACTTTGGGGATTGTCTTAATGCTTTAAAGTTTTGATCTTCATAAGAAACTTTATAATGAACTCTATATATAACAAACATATGCTTAGTTGCTTCTTGAAAAACATTATCTAATATATTAATATTAATATTTAATTCTAAAGCTTGCTTTGTCATATAATCATTTAATGGCATGGTATAATTAGGATAACAGTTAAAGAAAATACGACCATCATGCAAATTAGATTCTAAAATAGTAGTAATTTGATCATGAAGTTTTCTTAACCTTTTATCTCTTAACTAAATTAACACAGAATTATCAATTCTTAGCCTATGTTGCCCTTTGGCGGCTCCTTGAATTAACCCTATATGTATAAACTGATAATTATCCTTAACATATTGATCAATAATATTATTTTTTAATAAACTTATTGATTCACAAGGCTTTTCTAATATGTGAGTAGCTTCGAACATTATGGATCTGATATTTAGGTCTGAATAAAGAAGTACTAGTCTTATAAATATCTTTAGGAGGAACATAAGGAATTGCCCAATTTTGAAGGTTGTTTTCAATATTAGCAATTTCTAATTCCTTTTCTTGAACCTGATCTTGATCTACTTCTAATCTAGAGGATGTAGATCTAAACTGTGAGGAACCTATACTGGAAGCTTTCCCGCTACGGAAGGAGAGCTCGCATAAGTTTCTGAATATCCTAGACATAATGAAGGAATTCTCTTACCGAGACCACCACACACTCGTACGGGACCACCTAACCTGTCTTCTCCGGCACAAACACAGCTGACCAACGTACGGAACGAGGGCTGCCCAACGCTAAGTCCTTCTCCCTTCCTTAGGCTTTGGATACTCAGAACCTCTTATGAGGCTCTGATACCATTAACTACAAGACTGATGACATATTTTTACTACTATTGAGCAATATGTCATCGGTCCTGTCGTTAATGGTATCAGACCCTCGTAAGAGGTTCTGAGTATCCGAAGCCTAAGGATGGGAGAAGGACTTAGTGTTGGTCAGCCCTCGTTCTGTACGTTGGTCAGCCGTGTTTGTGCCGGAGAAGGCAAGTTAGGTGGTCCCGTACTAGTGTGTGGTGGTCTCGGTAAGAGAATTCCTTCATTATGTCTAGGATATTCAAAAACTTAAACGAGCTCTCCTTCCGTAGTGGGAAGGTTTCCAGCATAGGTTCCTCACAATTTAGATCTACATCCTCTATATTAGAAGTAGATCAAGATCAGGTTCAAGAAAATGAATTAGAAATTGCTAATATTGAAAACAACCTTCAAAATTGGGCAATTCCTTATGTTCCTCCTAAAGATATTTATAAGACTAGTACTTCTTTATTCAAACCTAAATATCAGATCCATATATTCGAAGCTACTCATATATTAGAAAAGCCTTGTGAATCAATAAGTTTATTAAAAAATAATATTATTGATCAACATGTTAAGGATAATTATCAGTTTATACATATAGGGTTAATTCAAGTAGCCACCAAAGGGCCACATAAGGTAGGAATTGATAATCCTATGTTAATTTTGTTAAGAGATAAAAGGTTAAGAAAACTTTATGATCAAATTACTGCTATTTTAGAATCTAATTTGCATGATGGTCCTGTTTTCTTTAAATGTTATCCTAATTATACCATGCCATTAAATGATTATTTGACTAAGCAAGCTTTAGAATTAAATGTTAAGATATTAGATAACATTTTTCAAGAAAGAACTAAGCATATGTTTGTTATGTATAGAGTTCATTATAAAGTTTCTTATAAAGATCAAAACTTTAAAGCATTAAGACAATCCCCAAAGCATGAAACTGTAATTATGGAAGCAAATCTTAAGAAGTCATCGATACTAACTCCTAAAAGATTATCTCATGAAGAAATCTTGTCTAGAATCCCTGAAGATTGGGTTTTTCCATATGTAATACCTCCTCAACCGATAAGAAATACTAGAATAAGATCAATAGTTCAAGATGGTTCTAATATAAGAATAGGAATGCTTAGGTCTAATTCATCTAGACTAAATACTCCTACAAATCTGATAATTAACATTCCTTCAACTACTCCTACTTTCTCAAGACATTCAGTAGATGGATCAGCTATTAATATAAACTTAACTGGTGTAAATTTCGAACCAAATATTCCTCAACCAATTTACTAGCAAACTCATAAATCAAAATCACCAGAATACTCACCCACCAGATCCCAAGTCATTAATGTATTAACTAAAGAAGAACCATTTGAAATAGATAAAAAATGGATAAGTAATGATTTTGAAGCTCTTTATAATAAAGATAAAAGAAATATGGTATTTTAAAACTTTTAGTAAGGAACAAACTACTAAATTTATAGAAGAATTCTATTTATACTTAATAAAACAACAGATTAACATATATTTCTTTGACTGGTTTGAAAAATATTTTTAAAAAAGTAATGTTCAAAACCCTTATATAAGAATACCAGAAATATTAGTAAATAATAAAATATCAACTGCTTGGAAAAAAGAAAACGATAAGGTAATAATTTTAGAATTTTCCCCATTAGAAACTATTAAGGTAACCACAAAAGAAAGATTAGAAGTTGAAGCCACCCCTTTTAAGGCAATAGCTTCACGAGCCCTTAATTTATCAATAGAAAAAGGAGATTTTAATAAAGTTCATCAACAGCTTAATTACTCTAATCAAATGCTTCATACTATGTCTAAAACATTGGAAGGAATAGATAATCAAATAAGTGAAAAACTAAAAGAATATACATCAGCTCAAAATATTAACAAAAATTTAGATCCTAATAGAACCATCTATAAGGTAATTAATGTTCCAGAATAAGATTTAAAAAATATACACTTTGGCTCAAAATCTGATAACTCTATTAAAGAAATTAAGAAAAAATTAGAACAGTTAACCATAGGAATGAGTTCTACACCGAAGATACATACTTTACAAAAAATTGAAGAATTAGAAAATGAACTTTTAAATCTTCAAGTTAATAAGTTAAGAAAAGATATGTCTGTCTCAAAAACTAGGAATTATTACCCAAGACCCACATATTTTGATGTTCAATATGAAGAAAGACCTTTCCAAGATTCTGTATACTTTACTGGTGAAGCAATTAATGAATGGAACATAGATGGTTTAGAAGAACAACAAATCTTAGACACTGTTCAACAAATGACCACAGCTACAACAGCTTTTAAAGGAAAAAAATAATTCTAATAGAACAACCACCTCCTTAATTGTTATGGGATTTACAGGCCAACTTAAAGGTTAGTGGCATAATGTGTTAAGTCAAGGAGAAAAAGATTTTATAATGAATTCAACAAAAATTGATCCTGATGGACAAGTATTTGAAGATGCTGTGACAACTCTCCTATATACAATAACAAAGCATTTTGTGGGAGAACCTTTAAAATTTCATCAAAGAATAGTTGATCAAATTATTAATTTATACTATCCTTCCATGTTTGATTATAGATGGTACAGGGATATATTTCTGTCTAAGCTATATTTAAGAAGTGATGCTTTAGCTGATTATTGGAAAGAAAGATTTATCGCTGGACTTCTTAAATTGTTTGCAAAAAAAGTAAAAGTAATAATTCAGAATCAAAATGAAGGTGCAATTCCTTACAATCAACTTACGTTTGGTCAATTGTCTAATTATATTATAGAAACTGGATTACAGGTATGTTTAGATCTAAAACTTCAACATAAGCTTAAGAATGAAGCTAAAATTACCAGGAAAGAACTAGGATCGTTTCTGTTCCCAGTGGGGAATAGAAGGAGTTAAAGTTCCAAGTAGACAAAAAAGAGTTCAGAAATATGTTCCTCATAAATCAAGAAAATCTAGGAGATATTATAAAAAAACATTATAGAGAAGAAGCAAGCTCATCAAAACTTAGATAATCAAAGAAAGATAAGTATAGACCATCTAAGTTTAAAATAGAGATAGTATGTTATAAATATGGCCATAGTGTGGCCGAGTAAGACATTATAAGAAAGACTGTAAAGTAAAAAAATAATAATAATCTAAAAATTGATGAAGAATTAAAGAAATCTTTAATAAATTAATTAATTAATGAATTTGAATCTTTTGAAGAAGAATATAGTTCCGAAGAAGAAATGGTTGATCAATTAAAAGATTCCTCTTCATCTAAATCTGAAAGTGAAAACGAAAAGAATGTACAGGCTTAGGACCAGAATTATGTGATTGTTCATCATGTTTAAAAACTATTAATGTAATTACTAGAGATCAAGCATCATCATTATTAAGCATAATAGAAAACATGGAAGAATCATCTGTTAAGCAAGAATTCATTCAATAATTAAAAAAATTTCTAGAATATGAAGATAAGAAAAAAGAAGTACAAAAGATAGATATGAAAGAAGTATTAGAAAGATTTAAGAAACCTCAAAAAATGAAGTTACCCTAAAAGATTTACAGCAAGAAATAAAAAATTTAAAGAATGAAGTTAAATTACTAAAAGAAAAAGATACTGATTTAGAATTTAAAATGCTAAATTTGCAAGAACAAATCATAGTACAAAATCAAGATACAAGTACTAGTCAAGACCCAGAAAAAGATCCTTATATTCATTTATTAAGTCAAGTAATTGTTCATAAATGGCATTGTCCGATAGAATTAGTAATAAAAGATAAAAGATTTAACTTTATAGCACTAATAGATTCAAGAGCAGATATGAATTGTGTGCAAGAAGGATTAATCCCAACTAAGTATTATGATAAGACAACAGAATCTCTAAGTAGTGCCTCTGGAAATAAAATGCAGATTAAATGTAAATTAAATAACGCTAAGATATGTAAAAATAAAATTTGTTATAAAACCTCATTCTTATTAGTAAGAAATATTTCTGAGCAAATAATTTTGGGTACTCCTTTTTTATCTTTACTATACCCATTCTCAATAACTGAAAAAGGATTAATTTCTAATGCAATAAGAAAAGAAATTTGTTTTGAATTTATAAAATCGCCCTTAATCAAAGAATTAAATATGGTTCAAGATTCTCTAATCTCTAAGATTAACTTAATAGAAAAGAAAATAAAACACATAAATATGTTAAGTAGAGAAGTTCAATATAAAAGAATTCAAGAACAGATATAGTAAACCCCAAGTTCAAGATAAGATAAAATATGTTCAACAGAAATTTGAAAAAGAAGTCTCTAGTGAATTCCCTAATGCTTTTAAGGAACGAAAAAGGTATACAGTTACTTTACCGTATGAAGAAGGATTTGAAGAAAGTAATATCCCTACTAAAGCAAGACTTATCCAAATGAATAACAATACTAAGAATATTGTAAGAAAGAAATTCAAGAATATCTAGATAAGAATTTAATTAGACCAAGTAAGTTTCCTTGTAGGTGTATAGGATTTTATGTGATGAACACTTCAGAAATAGAAAGAGGTGCTCCTAGGTTAGTAATTAATTATAAACCCTTAAATAAGGTCCTGAGATGGATAAGATATCTGATTCCCAAATTTTGTAAGTAGAGTTCATCAAGTTAATATATTCTCAAAATTTGATATAAAATCTGGATACTATCAAATTGAAGTAACTTAAAAAGATAAGTACAAAAATGCTTTTGTAGTACCTTTTGGACATTATGAATGGAATATAATGCCCCAAGGATTAAAAAATGCCTCTTTAAAATTTCAAAATATAATGAACAATATTTTAAATCCTTACTCAAAGTTCACCCTAGTATATCTGGACGATTTATTAGTATTCAGTAACTTTATTGATCAACACATTAATCATTTAGAAACTTTCTTTAAGCTTAATAAAAAAATGGATTAGTAATCTCTGCTAAGAAAATGAAACTATTCCAAACTAAGACTAGATTTTTAGGATTCGAAATTGTAACACCCCAAATTCTGACTATGTTAATAGTAATAGTATAATTACATTGTTTTGTATTTTTTGTGTGTTATAAAAATAATTTGACTGTTCTGAGATCATTTTTTATCATTTTGTGTGATTTGCTTTGAGTGAATAAAATAATAATTTTCTTGACCAAAAAAAATTTTTATTTTAATTATTCGGAGTGGGGATCTTACTAAACCCAATTGATTGATATATATATTAATATTTTAATTTTTAAGATTTAACTATGCAATAAAATAATTTAATATTATTATAATATTATTTTATTTGACAAGATGCCATCTTGTCTTAAAAATAGTAGAAATCTGCTTCAAATTGATCATGGACCCGAAAAAGTCTGTGGAACCGCGTTTAGAGTAGCAGTCAACGATTCTGACTGGACAAAATTTTGAACTAATAGGAACAAGCCAAACTTTAAACTAATAAGAAGCGGTCAAACAAAGAGGCAAAGACTTCTTTGTGGACCATTAGATGTAAAGCTTGTTTTAGAAGCTTTGATCTTAACCATTGATCCGATCAATGGTGTGAAATGAATCCTGATAAGACCTCTAAGTAATATCCACCGTAGATGAGATCAATGGATAGGAAACCAAGTTGATTTCAATGGCTAAGATGAAGTCAACAATAGTGGCTTGACTTTGCTTAGTAACTAATTAAACCTAATTTGGTTAATCTAATGGCCTAATTAACAAGCTAAGTAAACTAACCTAATTATTAATTAGTTATAATCTAATTCTTAATTAGATATCCTAATTTTAATTAGAGGTTATGATATATGTAATTATATGTCTAATTAATCAATTATGTAATTAGAATGTTAATTAAGATTGATTAGGAAACTTAACCTAACTAATTAACTAATTAATTAGCAAGCAATTAGACTTGAATTAAAAGCAAATTAAATCCCTAACCCCACTAGACACCCACAGCCAAGAGGCCATTTTCCACCAAGTTCCATAAGCTTCTAGGGCAATCTTTGTGACATAAGCCATGTGCTTCAAATATGAACACAAAATATGATATTTTACTTCATGCAAATCTCTTAATCTCTCCAAGACTCACATGGCAGACCACTCTCAAATTGCTATCAATATTCACTTTTCTCTCTCACCAAAAAGCTTTCATCTTATTCTCTCAAAATTCCAAGAATACTAAGCACCATTTTCCTTCATTTTTCTCTTAAGTGGTTCGGCCCCTACACCTATAAACACCATCACTCTTCTATTTTTCACTCTCATCATTTCCTAAAGCTAGACAACCTCCTAAACACTTTCCATTTAGGAAGTTTTCCCAAAATCTCACTCTAAGTGCTTCAAAATCCAACTTTTATCTTACTTTCCTAGAGGTAAATTTGTGATTCTTTGGTTTTAATTCAAGTTTGTGATTTTCTGAACCATGTTTGTTCCATGGTTTATCATTATTAAGCTTTGTATGTGATTTTACTAATTGTTTTAGAATTGTTAAGAATTGTTTGTGAGCCACACGAAATCGAGGAGAAGAAGAGGAGCTTGAAAGACTTGTCTTCAAGAGGTAAGAGAGATATTTTACCTCACCAACCAAGTTTTGGTGGTGTGGGGATGGTTTTGTTCGGTGAAAAACCCATAAGGGTTTATTCACCTATTGTTTGATGCTCTTTGATTGTGTTTGTGATGTGTATGATTTTGTTTCTATGCTTGCATGAGTGATAATATGCTTGAAGCTTTGATATTATGTGTGTATGTATAATTACGAAAGCATGAGGATGTATGTATAATTTAGGATGTGAACAACATGATTAAACGATTGTATGAATGCTCCAAAGAGCAATGAGGCTCACGGCCATACCATGGAAAAGAAGACCAAAGTCCTTAAACTGGGGGATTAAAATGAGAATTTAGAGATCTAAATGAATTTGGAAAAGTTTGAGTATAGCAAAGTAAAATGATTTTTATGTGAAGTAAAGAAAAGAAATAACAATTTTAGAGAAACAATACAATTACTAATTTTTAGAGGAGTTATACCATAAATTTTTATAAAAAGAGGGACTAAATTATAAATATTATTTAAATGAGGGGTCATTGTATAAATACTTATTTTTAGAAGGGTCATATTGTAAATATTATTTTTAGAGGGATCATATTGTAAATATTTTATAAAAGAGAGACTATTTTGTAAATATAAATTTTATGAGAGACTATTTCGTAAATATAAATTTTATGAGGGACTATTTCATAAATATGAATTTTATGAGGAACCATTTCATAAATATGAATTTTATGAGGAACTATTGTAAAAATATTATTTAAATAAGGACTATAATGTAAATATTAAGTTTTAAGGGGCTATTATGCAAATATGGAAAAATAAAGTGAATTTTTAGTATTAAATGAGAAAAATAGTATTTTTTTGATTTGAAACGTATGAAAAATATTTACGCAATTGAAAAAGGTGACAGAATTAAGTCGCGATTGAGAAAATGTGAAAATATGACTATGCAATTAAAATACAGTAATAATATTGCTAGATTATTGTGTGGACCCCGAATATGTGATATGAATTGGAAATGTGAATAGTGCATAGTACATGCATTGGAAAGGTCTGATGGACTGTATGAGGCTAGTTGTCTAGGAAAGACTATACCTCTTGAGTGGGTGCGATATGCATAGTGCAAGTCACTAGTTGACCTTGGGGGCATTAGGGTGCGGGTTGCCTACAATGGGCAGTTGGTAGCTCTTCTGTGTCGTAGGTTAGACCGACGCAACACACCAATGATCCTCACCGAGACACTATTCTTAATCAAGATCTGATAAAGACTGACGTGTATATGCTAGATGTGCAAGAATGAGCACGTGGTCTCAGGCATGTTGGTACCGACAAATATTTTTGATCACTCTCTCTGACCTGTGTTGTAGCTCCATGGAGTAGGAAATTGAGTTTGTGTGCATACATGTAGTTATTGAAGGTATTATCGTAATTATGTTTATGATAATTGATTTATTGGATATTTGATTATTGGGAATGGCATGACTGTAATTATTGTATATTATATGTTTTGTGATGATAATGATATTAGTGACATAACTGTAATTATGGTATGATAGCTGTATGAAATATTGTATGTATTTATCTTCATTGCTAGTTGCTACCATACTGGTAATGACGTAGGTGATCTCACCTCTTTGTATGCTTGTTCTGTATTATATTTATATTTGTGAAGACGTCGAGCAAGAAGTGGAGCGAGAAGCTGAGGAAGAGCAGATTCCCGTAGAGGACGCTGAGTTTTGAGACGATGAAGATGCCTAGTTTCCTTGGCTACATGAGGTTCACGTTTCTAGGAGGAGAGGAGGCGTGGCATGTCGATTTAGATAGAGAGAGTATTTACTATATAGGAGACTTAAATATTAGATTGAGTAGATTACATGTAGGACATCCGTACTTTAGTGTTAACATATATATGCACCTAGAGTTTCCAATTTCTATTAGGCAGTATTGAGGGGCTTACTATTGTACCCCTAGTGAGGTCAGTGTTGTGCCGTCTGCTCGGACACCTGTCTGTAGGACTTCACATCATAATGGATTCCTATATGCTGAGGAATCTGAGGAGGACCCGTCTGAGGGTCCTGCTGTCTAGTAGGACTTGGGTAGTATCATAGTTTAAATTAAAGTTTAAAGTTTAAATGTTTTGAAAGTCTAGTTTGTAATTATTTAAGTATGATAATACTAAAGGCTTGTATGTATATACAATGTAAATTATTTGTAACAATGTTGTTATGTTTTTATTTTCTGCTAAGTTTATCTTATTATCATCAAGAAATTTTATAACTCGTATTTATATTACAAGCACGATCTCTAATGAAGGGGTAATATGGTAATTAAGCAACACCAAATGTGACGCCCTAAGGAAGGTGTTTTAGTTGGTATCAGAACCTAAGTTAGAGTTTTTTGGGTTTGTGGTTAGGTCTGTCTTGTCTAAGTCGTGTGATTCTCTATAATTCTTTTTCGAAAGAAAAATAATATTATTTGAAGACTGACTCTTACTTTTCTTTGTGTTGTTCAGTCTGATTGATAGAACGAAATGGCTCAACGCGGAAGAGGATGCATGAATGCTAGGGTAGCAGCTGGAAATGCTGGCGATGATAGAATATGGCTGCAGCTGTAGCAGCAATACAACGGATGGCTGAGGTTGTTGCACAACAGAACCAAAGAGCAAATGATGATGCTCATAGCTTGTCAGAATTTCGGAGGAACAATCCACCGAAGTTCCACGGAGAGTTTGATCCAGAGAAAGCTGATCTTTGGATCAAGGAATTGGAAAAGATATTCGACAGCATGGGATGTACTGATGAGCGAAAGCTTACTTTCGCCACGTTTGTGCTAGTCGGTGATGGAGAGGCTTGGTGGGCAGGAGCCTGGAGATTAATTCAAGCTGAAGGGAGAGTTGTGACTTGGCAGCTCTTTAGGCAGAAGTTTCAAGGGAAGTATTTCCCAGCCAGTGTTCGACATGCTAAGGAAATGGAATTCCTTAGTCTGAGACAAGGAGCGATGACCGTGAGTGAGTACGCAGCAAGGTTCAAAAGCTTATCTAAGTTTTTGAGGTACTTTCAAATGCATCCAGATGAGGAGTGGAAGTGTAGGAAGTTTGAAGAGAGGCTGAGGCTTGACATCAAGTGAGCTTTAGCAACTTTGGATATTGATCAGTTTCCAGTATTGCTAGATAAATGCCGAAATGTGGGAGAAATTGATCATCTCCGTGAAGCGAGAAATAAGAATTTTGGACCAACGCGGTTCCAAAGGGGAAAGAGTAGCGGTGGCAACCATTACCAACAGAAACCATATACTAAACCAGTAGTAAGTCAGAATCGGCAACAATCATTTGGAGGAAGTTCAAGTGGTAGTAGAGCAGTTTCAACTGGAACTTCTGCACTTAAATGTTTTAAGTGTGGGAAAGGACATCTCACCAGGGACTGTCAGCATAAGGGGGTGATTTGTTATCGATGTGGGAAGCCTGGACATTTCTCTAGAGAGTGTGATCAGTAAAAGGCGGAACCATCAATGGGCAGTGTTTGCACTGCAAGGCCATAGGCGGGTGGTCGAGTGTATACTATGAGCGGGGAGGAAGCCGCTAAATCCGAGGACTTGATAATGGAGGAGTGTGCTATTGAAGGTAATCCTTTAACAGTATTATATGATTCGGGAGCAACACATTCTTTCATTGCATGTGATTGTGTGGAGCGTTTGGGATTAACTGTGACTACGTTGCCGTATGATTTGAGTGTTAGTACTCCTACTGATAAGCCTGTGATAACTACAAAAGTATACTTGAATTGCCCTGTATGTGTTAGAGATAGAATCTTTCATGTGGATTTGATCTATTTGCCTCTTTCCAAGATTAATGTAATCTTATGAATGGATTGGTTATCTTCTAACCATATCCTAATAGACTGTGCTAGTAAGACATTAGTTTTTCCTAAGGTTAAGGATTCTAGATTCCTAACAGCTACTCAAGTAGAGGCTTGTTTGAAGGAAAGAGATCAAGGGTACTTGTTGATGTCTTCTCTGGAGGTTCAGTGTGAATACGTTCTGAAGGATATTTTCATCGTGAATGAATTTCCTGAGGTATTTCCTGAAGATATACCTGGACTACCACTGGAAAATGAGATTGAATTCTCTATTGATTTAGTGCCTGGAGCTGGACCTATATCTATGGTGCCTTATCGGATGTCGCCGAGAGTTGGCGAGCATAAAATGCGAAAGTTGTTTTGAAAAGAAGCTTTGAAGGATATCCGTTGGTCCCCAAGCAATTGGATGATTTATTGGAGAAACAGTTTATGAGACCAAGTGTATCACCTTGGGGAGCTTCAGTATTGTTGGTAAAGAAGAAGGATGGGACTTCTCATCTATGTGTAGACTACTGGTAATTGAACAAGATTATAATTAAGAATAAGTATCCACTACCAAGGATCGATGATCTGATGGACCAATTACGAGGAGCCGCAATATTTTCTAAGATTGATTTACGTTCTGGTTACCACCAGATACGTGTGAAGGTGGAGGATATCCCAAAGACTGCATTTCAGACACGATATGGGCATTACGAGTATCAAGTGATGCCTTTTAGTGTGACTAATGCACCTGCGATATTTATGGACTTCATGAACTGGATTTTCCATTCGTACTTGGATAAGTTTGTTGTCTTTATTGATGACATCTTGATTTATTCTCAAAGTCAGGAGGAGCATGCTGAACATCTCAGAGTGGTTCTCCAGATTTTGAAGGAGAATAAGTTGTATGCCAAGTTGTCCAAATGTGAATTTTGGTTGAGCAAAGTATAATTTTTGGGGCATGTCATATCGGCGAATGGAATTGAAGTTGATGCTTCAAAGGTAGAGACAGTTGTTGAATGGGAAAGACCAAAGACTGTATCAGAGATCCGTAGTTTCATCGGATTGGCCGATTACTATCGACGATTTATTGAGGGGTTTTCAAAGATTGCAGGACCTCTTACCCAACTTACACGAAAGAATCAACTGTTTGCATGGACTGAAGCATGTGAGGAAAGTTTTCAGGAAATGAAACGATGACTGACTACTTCATCGGTTTTGATTCTGCCTGATCCGAACGAATCTTTCGAGGTATATTGTGATGCTTCGTATCAAGGATTGGGTTGTGTCCTTATGCAGAACCGTAAGGTTGTGGCGTATGCATTGAGGCAGTTGAAAGTGCATGAGAGGAATTATCTGACTCATGACTTGGAGTTAGCCATAGTAGTGTTTGCATTGAAGGTATAGAGACATTTTCTCTATGGGGCAACGTCCACTGTTTTTAGTGACCATAAAAGTTTGAAGTATCTGTTTGACCAGAAAGAGTTGAACATGAGACAAAGACGTTGGATCGAGTTTTTGAAAGACTATGACTTTCAATTACAGTATCATCCCGGAAAGGCGAATGTCGTAGCAGATGCTTTAAGTAGGAAAGCACTTAATGCTTCTGTTATGATGATGAAGGAGAAAGAACTAATAGAAGAATTTTGGGATATGCGATTATCTGTGAAGTTGACACCGGGGAAGATATGTTTGAGCATGATCACTATTTTGAATGATTTGATGGATAAAATACGAGAAGGACAAAATAGTGATCAGTATTTGCAAGAAGCAAAGGAAGCAAGAAGTCAAGGAGCAGAATTGGAATTTAGCGAAGGTGTTGATGGAATTCTGAAGTTCAAAGGGAGAGTTTGTGTACCAAATGATACAAAACTTAGAAGATCGATTTTGGATGAAGCTCATAGAAGTAAGTTGAGTATGCATCCGGGAGCCACGAAGATGTATCAAGATTTGAAACGGCTATATTGGTGGCATGGAATGAAGAGGGATGTGGCTGAATATGTATCATCCTGTTTAATTTGTCAGAAGGCCAAAGTGGAACATCAGAGACCATCAAGAATGTTGCAACTTTTGCCTATTCCTGAGTGGAAATGGGATGACATAGCAATGGATTTCGTCACGGGACTATTGAAAACTCGAAAGGGTCACAATTCTATATGGGTAATTATTGATCAGCTTACAAAGTCGGCGCACTTTTTACCGATTAATATTAAGTGCTCAATGGAAAAGTTAGCTCAAGTGTACATCAATGAAATTGTCATACTTCATGGTGTACCATCCAGTATTATTTCTGATCGAGATCCGCAATTCACATCAAGATTTTGGAATCGTTTGCAAGAAACGATGGGAACAAAGCTACGTTTGAGTTCTGCTTACCATCCACAAACAGATGGTCAGTCAGAAAGGACGATTCAGTCATTAGAGGACTTGTTGAGGCCTTGTGTTCTAGAGCAAACTAGTTGTTGGGATGAATTTCTACCATTGATAGAGTTCACCTACAACAATAGTTTCCATTCGAGCATAGGGATGGCACCCTATGAGGCATTATATGGGAGAAGATGTAGAACACCGTTGTGTTGGTACCATGATGGTGAAAGTAATGTGGTAGGACCAGAATTTGTGCAGCAGACTACTAAGAAAGTGAAGATGATCCAAGACAAGATGAGCACAACTCAGACGTGGCAAAAAAGTTATGCAAATAAAAGATGAAGACTGCTTGAATTTGAAGAAGGTGACCATGTATTTCTACGTGTGACGCCTATGACTGGAGTTGGACGAGTAATTAAGTCGAGGAAGCTCACTTTGAAGTTTATCAGACCGTATCAGATACTTTGTCGAGTAGGTCCAATAGCTTATCAAGTTGCACTACCACTGTTCTTATCAAATCTTTATAATGTATTTCACGTATCACAACTACGAAAATATATTTCTGATCCGACTCATGTCATCGAACCAAACACCGTACAATTGAAAGAGAACTTGACCTATGAGACGTTTCCAATCAAGATTGAAGATCGAAGAATAAAGCAGCTTTGAGGAAAGGATATCACATTGGTTAAAGTGGTATGGAACGATGTAAGTGGTGAAGCCACATGGGAGTTGGAAGAGAAGATAAGAGAGCAGTATCCATTTTTATTTTGAATATGTGTCAAGTTTCGAGGACTAAACTTATTTTTAGAGGGGGAGAGTTGTAACATCCCAAATTCTGACTATGTTAATAGTAATAGCAGAATTACACACTGTTTTTTGTATTTTTCCACGTGTTTATAAAAATAATTTGACTTGTTCGAGATCATTTTTGATCATTTTGTGTGATTTGCTTCGAGTCAAGAAAATAATAATTTTCTTGACCGAAAAAAAATCTTATTTTAATTATTCGAAGCTAGGGGATCTTACTAAACCCAATTTTGATTGATAAATATATTAATCTTTTAATTTTTAGGATTTAACTGTGTAATAAAATAATTTTATATTATTATAATATTATTTTATTTGACAAGTGACTCTATTGTCTTAAAAATAGTAGAAATCCCATTGGTGATGATTGACTTCAAAATGATCATGGACCCAAAAAAAACCATATGGACCCGTTTAGAGTAGCGATCCAACGATTACCTTGCTCCAATTGACAAAATTTTGAACCAATAGGAACAAGCCAACAAAGGTGGCTTGAAAACTTTAAACCAATAAGAAGTGGTCAAACAAAGAGGCAAAGACTTTTTTGTGGACCATTAGATGTAAAGATTGTTTTAGAAGCTTTGATCTTAACCGTTGATCCGATCAATGGTGTGAAATGAATCCTGATAAGACCTCTAAGTAATATCCACCGTAGATGAGATCAATGATAGGAAACCAAGTTGATTTCAATGGCTAAGATGAAGTCAACAATAGTGGCTTGACTTTGCTTAGTAACTAATTAAACTTTGCTTAGTAACTAATTAAACCTAATTTGGTTAATCTAATGGCCTAATTAACAAACTAAGTAAACTAACCTAATTATTAATTAGTTATAATCTAATTCTTAATTAGATATCCTAATTTTAATTAGAGGTTATGATATATGTAATTATATGTCTAATTAATCAATTATGTAATTGGAATGTTAATTAAGATTGATTAGGAAACTTAACCTAACTAATTAACTAATTAATTAACGAGCAATTAGACTTGAATTAAAAGTAAATTAAATCCCTAACCCCACTAGACACCCACGACCAAGAGGCCATTTTCCACCAAGTTCCACAAGCTTCTAGGACAATCTTTGTGACATAAGCCATGTGCTTCAAATGTGAACACAAAATAGGATATTTTACTTCATGCAAATCTCTTAATCTCTCCAAGACTCACACGGCGACCCACTCTCAAATTGCTATCAATATTCACTTTTCTCTCTCACCAAAAAGCTTTCATCTTATTCTCTCAAAATTCCAAGAACACTAAGCACCATTTTCCTTCCATTTTCTCCTAAGTGGTTCGGCCCATACACCCATAAACACCATCACTCTTCTATAATTTTCACTCTCATCATTTCCTAAAGCTAGACAACCTCCTAAACACTTTCCATTTAGGAAGTTTTCCCAAAATCTCACTCTAAGTGCTTTAAAATCCAACTTCTATCTTACTTCCCTAGAGGTAAATTTGTGATTCTTTGGTTTTAATTAAAATTTGTGATTTTCTGAACCATGTTTGTTCCATGGTTTATCATTATTAAGCTTTGTATGTGATTTTACTAATTGTTTTAGAATTGTTAGGAATTGTTTGTGAGCCACACGAAATCGAGGAGAAGGAGAGGAGCTTGAAAGACTTCTCTTCAAGAGGTAAGAGAGAGATCTAATGTAACACCCTCCTTAGGGTGTCACATTTGGTGTTGCTTAATTACCATATTACCCTTTCATTAGAGATCGTGCTTGTAATATAAATACGAGTTATAAAATTTCTTGATGATAATAAGATAAACTTAGCAGAAAATAAAAACATAACAACATTGTCACAAATAATTTACATCGTATATACATACTAGTCTTTAGTATTGTCATACTTAAATAATTACAAACTAGACTTTCAAAACATTTAAACTTTAATTTAAACTATGATACTGCCTAAGTCCTACTAGATAGTAGGACCCTCAGACGGGTCCTCTTCAGATTCCTCAGCACATAGGAATCCATCATGATGTGAAGTCCTACAGACAGACGTCCGAGCAAATGACACAACACTGACCTCACTAGGGGTACGATAGTAAGCCCCCCAGTACTGCCTAATAGAAATTGGAAACTCTAGGTGCATATATATGTTAACACTAAAGTACGAATGTCCTAGATGTAATCTACTCAATCTAATATTTAAGTCTCCCATATAGTAAATACTATCTCTATTTAAATCGACATGCCACGCCTCCTCTCCTCCTAGAAACGTGAACCTCATGTAGCCAAGGAAACTAGGCATCTCCATCGTCTTAAAACTCAGCGTCCTCTACGAGAATCTGCTCTTCCTCAGTTTCTCGCTCCACTTCTTGCTCGACGTCTTCACAAATATAAATATAATACAGAACAAACATACAAAGAGGTGAGATCACCTACGCCATTACCAGTATGGTAGCAATGAAGATAAACACATATAATATTTCATACAACTATCATACCATAATTACAGTTATGTCACTAACATCATTATCATCACAAAACATGTAATATACAATAATTACAGTCATGCCATTCCTAATAATCAAATATCCAATAAATCAATTATCATAAACATAATTACGATAATACCTTCAATAACTACATGTATGCACACAGACTCAATTTCCTACTCCATGGAGCTACAACTCAGGTCGGAGAGAGTGATCGAAAAGATTTGTCGGTACCAACATGCCTCGGACCACGTGCTCATTCTTACACATCTAGCATATACATGACAGTCTTTATCAGATCTTGATTAAGAATAGTGTCTCGGTTAGGATCATTGGTGTGTTGCGTCGGTCTAACCTACGGCACAGAAGAGCTACCAACTGCCCATTGTAGGCAACTCGCACCCCAATGCCCCCAAAGGTCAACTAGTGACTTACACTACACATATCGCACCCACTCAAGAGGTATAGTCTCTCCTAGGCAACTAGTCTCATACAATTCATCGAACCTTTCCAATGCATGTACTATGCACTATTCATATTTCCAATTCATATCACATATTTGGGGTCCACACAATAATCTAACAGTATTATTACTGTATTTTAATCGCGTAATCATATTTTCACATTTTCTCAATTGCGACTCAATTTTGTTGCCTTTTCCAATCGCGTAGCAATTTTTTTCAACGTTTCTCAAACGCGTAAATATTTTTCATACGTTTTAAATCCAAAAAATACTATTTTTCTCATTTAATACTAAAAATTCACTTTATTTTTCCATATTTGTATAATAGCCCCTTAAAACTTAATATTTACATTATAGTCTTTATTTAAATAATATTTTCACAATAGTCCCTCATAAAATTCATATTTATGAAATAGTCCCTCATAAAATTCATATTTATGAAATAATCTCTCATAAAATTTATATTTATGAAATAGTCCCTCTTTTATAAAATATTTACAATATGACCCCTCTAAAAAATAATATTTATAATATAACCCTTCTAAAAATAAGTATTTATACAATGACCCTCATTTAAATAATATTTACAATTTAATCCCTCTTTTATAAAATTTATGGTATAACCCCTCTAAAAATCAGTAATTGTACTATTTCCCTAAAATTGTTATTTCTTTTCTTTACTTCACATAACAATCATTTTACTTTGTTATATTCAAACTTTTTCAAATTCATATAGATCTCTAAATTCTCATTTTAATCCCTCAGTTTAAGGACTTTGGTCCTCTTTTCCATGGTATGGCCGTGAGCCTCATTGCTCTTTGGAGCATTCATACAATCATTTAATCATGTTGTTCACATCCTAAATTATACATACATCCTCATGCTTTCATAATTATACATACACACATAATATCAAAGCTATAAGCATATTACCACACATGCAAGCATAGAAACAAAATCATACACATCACAAACACAATCAAAGAGCATCAAACAAATAGGTGAATAAACCCTTATGGGTTTTTCACCGAACAAAACCATCCCCACACCACCAAAACTTGGTTGGTGAGGAAAAATCTCCCTCTTACCTCTTGAAGTCAAGTCTTTCAAGCTCCTCTCCTTCTCCTCGATTTCGTGTGGCTCACAAACAATTCCTAACAATTCTAAAATAATTAGTAAAATCACATACAAAGCTTAATAATGATAAACCATGGAACAAACATGGTTCAGAAAATCACAAACTTGAATTAAAACTAAAGAATCACAAATTTACCTCTAGGGAAGTAAGATAGAAGTTGGATTTTAAAGCACTTAGAGTGAGATTTTGGGAAAACTTCCTAAATGGAAAGTGTTTAGGAGGTTGTCTAGCTTTAGGAAATGATAAGAGTGAAAATTATAGAAGAGTGATGGTGTTTATGGGTGTAGGGGCCGAACCACTTAGGAGAAAATGGAAGGAAAATAGTGCTTAGTGATCTTGGAATTTTGAGAGAATAAGATGAAAGCTTTTTGGTGAGAGAGAAAAGTGAATATTGATAGCAATTTGAGAGTGGGCTGCCGTGTGAGTCTTGGAGAGATTAAGAGATTTGCATGAAGTAAAATATCCTATTTTGTGTTCACATTTGAAGCACATGGCTTATGTCACAAAGATTGTCCTAGAAGCTTGTGGAACTTGGTGGAAAATGCCTCTTGGCCGTGGGTGTCTAGTGGGGTTAGGGATTTAATTTGCTTTTAATTCAAGTCTAATTGTTTGCTAATTAATTAGTTAATTAGTTAGGTTAAGTTTCCTAATCAATCTTAATTAACATTCCAATTACATAATTGATTAATTAGACATATAATTACATATATCATAACCTCTAATTAAAATTAGGATATCTAATTAAGAATTAGATTATAACTAATTAATAATTAGGTTAGTTTACTTAGCTTGTTAATTAGGTCATTAGATTAACCAAATTAGGTTTAATTAGTTACTAAGCAAAGTCAAGCCACTATTGTTGACTTCATCTTAGCCATTGAAATCAACTTGTTAATTAGGCCACTATCATCAACGATGGATATTACTTAGAAGTTTTATCAGGATTCATTTCACACCATTGATCGGATCAACCGTTAAGATCAAAGCTTCTAAAACAAGCTTTAGATCTAATGGTCCACGAAGAAGTCTTTGCCTCTTTGTTTGACCACTTCTTATTGGTTTAAAGTTTTCAAACCACCTTTGTTGACTTGTTCCTATTGGTTCAGAATTCTGTCCAGTCAGAATCATTGACTGCTACTCTAAACGCGGGTTCCACAGACTTTTTCGAGTCCATGATCATTTTGAAGCGAGTTTACTCTATTTTTAAGACAAGTATGTCTTGTCAAATAAAATAATATTATAATAATATAAAATTATTTTATTGCATAGTTAAATTCTAAAAATTAAAAGATTAATATATATATCAATCGAATTAGGTTTAGTAAGATCCCCATTTCAGAATAATTAAAATAATATTTTTTTCGGTCAAGAAAATTATTATTTTTTTGACTCGAAGCAAATCACACAAAATGATCAAAAATGATCTCAGAACAGTCAAATTATTTTTATAACACACAGGAAATACAAAATAGTGTAATTCTGCTATTATTATTAACATAGTCAGAATTTGGGGTGTTACATAAATTAATCAAGGTATTATTGTTCCTATAACACCCCGATTTTTGAGATAAATACAATATTATCCTAAAATGTACTGTTTTGTGAATTCTGTGAGTAGTAAATTAAATTTGACTATTTCGTGAGTGTATTTGATTGTTGTATGTGATTTGCTCTGAGCCAAGGAAATAATAATTTTTTGACCGAAAAAATCTTATTTTAATTAATTAGAGTTGGGGGATCTTACTAAATCCAATTCTGATTTATATATATATTAATCTTGTAATTTTTAGGATTTAATCTTGTGCAATAAAATAATTTTATATTATTATAATATTATTTTATATTACAAGATCTCATCTTGTCTCAAAAATAAGTAAAAATCGCTTCAAAATGATCACTGATCTTTAAAAGTCTATGGGACCCACGTTTAAAAAAGCGATCAACGATTACACCGACAATTTCTAAACCAATGGGAGTGAGTCAACGAAAGTGGCTTGACTATTTTGAACCAATAAGAATAGGTCAAAGAATGAAGCATGGACTTTGATGTGGACCGTTGGATGAAGACTTAGTTAGGAAGCCTTTAACCATAACCGTTGATCAAATCAATGGTGTGGATGTGAACTTGATTAGCAAGCCTTGAATATTGGTCATAGATCTAATCAATGGATAGGAATTAAAGATGAAATCAATGGTTAGAATTAAGTCAAACATAGTGGCTTGAATTTGATTAATAGCTAATTAAACCTAATTTGGTTAATCTAATTACCTAATTAGTAAACTAAGTGAACTAGCTTAGTTCTTAATTAGTTATAATCTAAATACTAATTAGATATCCTAATATTGTTTAAAGGTTATAATATATGCTAAAATATATTAAACTAATCAGTTATATGATTAGAATGTTGATTAAGTGTTAATAGGATAATTAACCTAACTAATTACCTAATTAATTAGCATGCAATTAGGAGTAAATTGAAAACAATTAAGTCCCTAAAATCCTAAAGAGCCACACGGTTTTCAGCAGCTAAGGAGGCTAGGTGGTCAAGTTCTACATGGTTCTTGAACCATCCATGACATAAGCCATGTGCTTAACTAATGTAACACCCTTGTGGGGATGTCACATTTATGAATGCAATGCAATAAAACAAAATAAAACTCTTACCTAAGTTGTAAAATATTTGATACTTAAATAACATTTGTGGTAAAAAAATTTTCATTTTATACTTATAACATTAAATAAAATAACACGAAACACGAAATATAACAAACATAACCACACTGTAATATACATGAGTTTTTCTTTAGTACACATAATTTACAACTACAAGTATTTAACAAAGCAGTAAAAAGTTGACATAAACTACGACATAGTATTGCCCAAGTGCATCTCGAAAGATTTCTAACTCTCCGATGGATCATCCTTAGAAAGATCATCAAAGAGCTGACATCTTGGAGACCTCACAGCGCTACGGACACGAATCCGGGCTATTGACTCACTACTGAGATCACTAGGCGCATGGAATACTCCCTGTCAGTAACGCCTAAGAGTCAGTGGCAACTCTAGATGTAAATATAACATAGTAGTGAATATGCCATCTCCATCATACTCTCTACACAGGGACACAGTCAAACGTCCCACGTAGACAACTGTCCCTCTATCCAATCGCATACGCCAGGCCTCAGAACCTCCGTGAAACTCAAGTCTCACAAACCCAAAAAATCCCGGCAATGCCATGATCTCAAGATCAGTCTTGATGATAAGGGTGGTCTGTTGGCTCCTCTTCCTCGTACAGCTCGCCCGGCTACTGTATCTCAAGAGGTTATTCCTCCTCTTCCTCAAACTCTTTACGGAAATAACATAGTAATGTCAAGAAAACATATAGAGAGGTGAGATAATCTACACCATTACCTGCATGGCAATAAAGACAACGACAATACAGCACATGACAATACAATACATATTAAAATAACACATACCATTATATCATGCATAATATATTAAAGCAATAAATCATACATTTTATCACAGCTTATGGTAAGCAGTAAAATGCAGATAATGCATGAACACACACTGACTCGTTCCTACTCCATGGAGCTAAACACGGATATCTGAGAGAATGATCCGAATAGAAACTAAAAATACTTTATGGCTGCCCAACCAAACTATTGCACTGTCTAACGTCATGTCTATAGCCTATAGTCCAAACATCGTGTAGTAGTATACAGTCCAACATCGTGCACTACAGGCATAGTACTTAGTAGTCTCCAAGATCTTGATTAAGAATAGTGCTCGTTAAGATCATTAGTGTGTTGCCGGTTATCACGCCCCAAAGGAGCAACCCACTGTCCCCATGTGGAATTCTCCGCACACTAATACCTCCAAGTTCATATAATGAACCACACTACGCCTATCACACCAAAACACGGTGTAATTCGTCTCGTCAATCAATCACCAATTATCAACCAAATTGGCACAACACTCTAAGCATGATCTAAAATTACAAAAATATCCTTAATATCCATATTTTATGATAATTACGAAAATACCCTTAGTCACAATACACCAAAACATAGCCTGTCCCACCTGACAATACTATCTCACAACATGTCTGGGTCCACCACTTTGGCCCGATAGCAAAACTCATTGTTTAATCGCGTAAGAATTTTATCACATTTTCACAATCTCATCATTTTCACAAACGTTTTTAAATCGCATAAAGATATTTTGATGTTTTTGAACATCGTGTAATGTTTTTAAATCATTTTCTCAATCGTATAAGATTTTTAATTCATTTTCTTAACCGAATATCTTAAAATCATCATTTTAAATGTGTAGACTATATCTAGTACATTTTAAAATACGTAGAATATTTTCCTTGTGTTTTAAATATAGTATGAAATCTTTTCATTTTATTCGCCTGATTTTAGTAAATTTTGACAGCATTTTACCTATAAAATCAGTATAAGGTATTTTAAATGTTTTCCTCTAAATTCTGTTTATTTTAATTCTACCCATCAGTTACACTTTGAAACTTGCTAACGCGCTTCAAAACTTATCGAGTGAGCTCTATGTTAGTATTTTTCAAGCATTTGCTTTGATTTTTACTTAAACTAAATTCTGCTAAGTTAGGTTTCTAGAACCAAATTTATTCTTTTTGTTTTCACAAAGATTCATTGGAATCAGTTTATTTTGTAAATCTGTTACCTAACCTATCTTAGAAAATAAAATGGCATTCAATCATACATTAAATGGCATGTTGGCCATAATTAAATCAAAATCATTCTTAGATTTATTTATTTACCTAGATTCTTTAAATCAGTGATTTAGAAAATGGTTAAGAACATTTTGGTTCTCTGTTTGATGGTAAGGTCGTGAGCCTCAATGTGTTCTTTGGAACACTCATGCAAATCGTTACATGTTATTCACATCCTACTTTAATAAATATACAATTATGAACACATACAACTATAAACACATACAATATACATATAATATATTTTAAAGCTATAAACATGCATAGCAAAAATAAATCACAACTAAGAAAGCATTTAAACAATCACACAAATAACAAAAATAATAAAACAACCACACAAATGAATCCTTATGGATTCTTTATACACAATCAAATCCATTTTCCCATCACCACTTAGGGTTGATGAGCTTAAATCTCCCTCTTACCTTTTTAAGACAATAATCGATTAGTCTCCTCCTTTTCCTTGTTTTCTTTAAAATCAACACAAAATCCTAATAATTCTCAAACAATTAGTAAAAACACATACAAGGATTCCTAATGGAAAGCCATGGAACAATCATGGTTAGAAAAATTAAAAATCAAAATTTAATCCATAGAATCAAGACTTACCCTTAGGAAAGTAAGCAAAATGTTTGATTTTGGACTAGATTGAGTAGGTTTTTGGCAAAACCTTGTGAAGGAAAAGTGTTTAGAATATGATTTGGGTTTAAGAAAAGCTAAGAGGTAAAATTATAGAAGATTGATGGTGTGAGTTTGGGTGTTGGCCGAAAATGGGAAAGAAAATGGAAGAGAAAGTTTGCTTGGGTTTTGGTGTTTTGAGAGAAAATAGAAAGCTTGATTAGGATAAGTGTGAAAATGAAATTGAAGAGTGTAAAATGAGGGGCTGCTTTGTGAGGTTGTTTGTGAGTGAGGTTGAGTGTTTGATTTGGATGGTAAATATCCAAGTGTGTTCACATTAGTTAAGCACATGGCTTATGTCATGGATGGTTCAAGAACCATCTAGAACTTGACCACCTAGCCTCGTTGGCTGCTAAAAATCGTGTAGCTCTTTAGGATTTTAGGGACTTAATTGTTTTCAATTTACTCCTAATTGCATGCTAATTAATTAGGTAATTAATTAGGTTAATTATCCTATTAACATTTAATCAACATTCTAATCATATAACTAATTAGTTTAATATATTTTAGCATATATTATAACCTTTAAATAATATTAGGATATCTAATTAGTATTTAGATTATAACTAATTAAGAACTAAGCTAGTTCACTTAGTTTGCTAATTAGGTAATTAGATTAACCAAATTAGGTTTAATGAGCTACTAATCAAATTCAAGCCACTATGTTTGACTTAATTCTAACCATTGATTTCATCTTTAATTCTTATCCATTAACTAGATCTATGGCCAATATTCAAGGCTTGCTAATCAAGTTCACATCCAAACCATTGATTTGATCAACGATTAAGGTCGACTGGTGTTAGAAGAGTTATCAAGTCTAGAAAGCTTACACCTAAATTCATAGGGCCTTATCAAATTATTCATCGGATTGGTCCTGTAACTTACCAAATAGCTTTACCGCCTTTTCTATCCAATCTACATAATGTATTCCATGTGTCTCAGCTGAGTAAATACATTCCCGATCCAACCCATGTTATACAGCCAGATGACGTGCAGTTGAAGGATAATTTAACGTATGAAACACTTCCTGTTAAGATCGAGGACAGGAGAGTGAAACAACTTCGAGGGAAGATGATTGAGCTAGTGAAGGTGATGTAGAATGATGTAACAGGGGATGCTACTTGGGAGCTAGAAGATAGGATGAGGGAGCGATACCCTCATTTATTTTGATGTACGATGAATTTCGGGGACGAAATTCTTATTAGTAGGGGAGAGTTGTAACACCCCAACTTTTGGGATAATTACAATATTGTCCTGAAATGTACTGTTTTGTAAATTCTGTGAATAGTAAATTAAATTTGACTGTTTCGTGAGTGTATTTGATTGTTGTATGTGATTTGCTCAGAGCCGGGAAATAATAATTTTAAATTGAAAAATCTTATTTTAATTAATTAGAGTGGGATCTTTCTAAACCCAATTGATTGATATATATATAATCTCATAATTTTTAGATTTAATTGTGTAATAAAATAATTTTATATTATTATAATATTATTTTATATTACAGTACCTATTATCTCAAAAATAGTAGAAATCTGCTTCAAAATGATCACGGATCTTTAAAAGTCTATAGGACCCGCGTTTAGGAAAAGCAGTCAACGATTCTAATTGGACAATTTCTAAACCAATGGGAGCGAGTCAACGAAAGTGGCTTGACTATTTTGAACCAATAAGAATAGGTCAAAGAAGGAAGCATGGACTTTGATGTGGACCGTTGGATGAAGACATAGTTAGGAAGCCTTTAACCTTAACCGTTGATCAAATCAATGGTGTGGATGTGAACTTCATTAGCAAGCCTTGAATATTGGCCATAGATCTAATCAATGGATAGGAATTAAAGATGAAATCAATGGTTAGAATTAAGTCAAACATAGTGCCTTGAATTTGATTAGTAGCTAACTAAACCTAATTTGGTTAATCTAATTACCTAATTAGCAAACTAAGTGAACTAGCTTAGTTCTTAATTAGTTATAATCTAAATACTAATTAGATATCCTAATATTGTTTAAAGGTTATAATATATGCTAAAATATATTAAACTAATTAGTTATATGATTAGAATGTTGATTAAGTGTTAATAGGATAATTAACCTAACTAATTACCTAATTAATTAGTATGCAATTAGGAGTAAATTAAAAACAATTAAGTCCCTAAAATCCTAAAGAGCCACACGGTTTTCAGTAGCCAAGGAGGCTAGGTGGTCAAGTTCTACATGGTTCTTGAACCATCCATGACATAAGCCATGTGCTTAACTAATGTGAACACACTTGGATATTTACCATCCAAATCAAACACTCAACCTCACGGCAGCAGCCCCTCATTTTACACTCTTCAATTTCATTTTCACACTTATCCTAATCAAGCTTTCTATTTTCTCTCAAAACACCAAAAACCCAAGCAAACTTTCTCTTCCATTTTCTTTCCTATTTTGGCCAACACCCAAACTCACACCATCAATCTTCTATAATTTTACCTCTTAGCTTTTCTTAAACCCAAATCATATTCTAAACACTTTTCCTTCACAAGGTTTTGCCAATTACCTACTCAATCTAGTCCAAAATCAAACCTTTTGCTTACTTTCCTAAGGGTAAGTCTTGATTCTATAGTTTAAATTTTGATTTTTAATTTTTCTAACCATGATTGTTCCATGGTTTTCCATTAGGAAGCCTTGTATGTGTTTTTACTAATTGTTTGAGAATTATTAGGATTTTGTGTTGATTTTAAAGAAAACAAGGAAAAGGAGGAGACTAACCGATTATTGTCTTCAAGCGGTAAGAGGGAGATTTAATCTCATCAATCCTAAGTGGTGATGGGAAAATGGATTTGATTGTGTATAAAGAATCCATAAGGATTCATTTGTGTGGTTGTTTTATTATTTTTGTTATTTGTGTGATTGTTTAAATGTTTTCCTATTTGTGATTTATTTTTGCTATGCATGTTTATAACTTTAAAATATATTGTATGTATATTGTATGTGTTTATAGATGTATGTGTTTATAATTGTGTAATTATTAAAGTAGGATGTGAATAACATGTAACGATTTGCATGAGTGTTCCAAAGAACACATTGAGGCTCACTTACCATCAAAACAGAAAATCAAAATGTTCTCAACCATTTTCTAAATCAATTGATTTAAAGAATCTAGGTTTATAGCTTTAAAATATATTGTATGTATATTGTATGTGTTTATAGATGTATATGTTTATAATTGTGTAATTATTAAAGTAGGATATGAATAACATGTAACGATTTGCATGAGTGTTCCAAAGAACACATTGAGGCTCACGGCCTTACCATTAAACAAAGAACCAAAATGTTCTCAACCATTTTCTAAATCATTGATTTAAAGAATCTAGGTAAATAAATAAATTTAAGAATGATTTTGATTTAATTATGGCCAACATGTCATTTAATGTATGATTGAATGCCATTTTATTTTCTAAGATAGGTTAGGTAATGGATTTACAAAATAAACTGATTCCAATGAATCTTTGTGAAAACAAAAGGAATAAATTTGGTTCTAGAAACCTAACTTAGCATAATTTAGTTTAAGTAAAAATCAAAGCAAACGCTTGAAAAATACTAACATAGAGCTCACTCGATAAGTTTTGAAGCGCGTTAGCAAGTTGCAAAGTGTAACTGATGGGTAGAATTAAACTAAACAGAATTTAGAGGAAAATGTTTAAAATACCTTATACTGATTTTATAGGTAAAATGCCACCGAAATTTACTAAAGTCAGGCGAATAAAATGAAAAGATTCCATACTATATTTAAAACACAAGGAAAATACTCTACGTATTTTAAAATGTATTAGATATAGTCTACACATATTTAAAATGATGATTTTAAGATATTCGGTTAAGAAAATGAATTAAAAATCTTACGCGATTGAGAAAATGATTTAAAAACATTACGCGATGTTCAAAAATGTCAAAATATCTTTATGCGATTTAAAAATGTTTGTGAAAACGATGAGATTATGAAAATGTGATAAAATTCCTACGCGATTAAACGATACAGTGAGTTTTGCTGTCGGGCCAAAGTGGTGGACCTGGACATGTTGTGAGATAGTACTGTCAGGTGGGACAGGCTATGTTTTGGTGTATTGTGACTAAGGGTATTTTCGTAATTATCGTAAAATATGGATATTAAGGATATTTTTATAATTTTAGATCATGCTTAGAATGTTGTGCCAATTTAGTTGATAATTGGTGATTGATTGACGAGATGAATTACATTGTATTTCGGTGTGATAGGCGTAATGTGGTTCATTATATGAACTTGGAGGCATTAGTGTGCGGAGAATTCCACATGGGGACAGTGGGTTGCTCCTCTGGGCCGTGGTAACAAGCAACACACTAATGATCTTGATGAGCACTATTCTTAATCAAGATCTTGAGGAGACTACTAAGTACTATGCCTGTAGTGTACGATGTTGGACTGTGTACTACTATACAATGTTTGGACTGTGGGCTATAGACACGACGTTAGACAGTGCAATAGTTTGGTTGGGCAGCCATAAAGTATTTTTAGTTTTTATTCGGATCATTCTCTCAGATATCCGTGTTTAGCTCCATGGAGTAGAAACGAGTCAGTGTGTGTTTATGCATTATCTGCATTTTACTGCTTACCATAATCTGTGATAAAATGTATGATTTATTGCTTTAATATATTATGCATGATATAATGGTATGTGTTATTTTAATATGTATTGTATTGTCATGTGCTGTATTGTCATTTTCTTTATTGCCATGCGGATAATGGTGTAGATTGTCTCACCTCTCTATATGTTTTCTTGACATTACTATATTATTTCCGTAAAGAGTTTAAGGAAGAGAAGGAACAGCCTTTTGAGATACAGTATCCGGACGAGCGACAGCCAGGCGAACTGTACGAGGAAGAGGAGCCAGCAGACCACCCTTATCATCAAGAATGATCTTAAGATCATGACATTGCCGGGATTTTTTGGGTTTGTGAGACTTGAGTTTCACGGAGGTTCTGAGGCCTGGCGTATGTAAGTGGATAGAGGGACAGTTGTCTACGTGAGACGTTTGACTGTGTCCCTGTGTAGAGAGTATGATGGAGATGTCATATTCACTACTATGTTATATTTACATCTAGAGTTGCCACTAACTCTTAAGCGTTACTGACAGGGAGTATTCCATGCGCTTAGTGAGCTCAGTAGTGAGTCAACTGCCCGGACTCGTGTCCGTAGCACTGTGAGGTCTCCAAGATGTCAGCTCTTCGATGATCTTTCTGAGAATGCTCCATCGGAGGGTAAAAAATCTTTCGAGATGCACTTGGGCAATACTATGTCTTAGTTTATGTCAACTTTTTACTGCTTTGTTAAATACTTGTAATTGTAAATTATGTGTGTACTAAAGAAAAACTTATATGTATATTACAGTGTGGTTATGTTTGTTATATTTCGTGTTTCGTGTTATTTTATTTAATGTTATAAGTATAAAAGGAAAAAAAATTTACCACAAATATTATTTAAGTATCAAATGTTTTACAACTTGGGTAAGAGTTTTATTTTATTTTATTTTATTGCATTCATAAATGTGATATCCCCTCAAGGGTGTTACAGTTCCCATAGAAAGGTCCATAGAATTTGCAAATAAGTTTTCCAACGAACTCAAAGATAAGAATACTCTTCAGAGATTTTTAGGATGTGTTAATTATGTAGTAGATTTTATTCCCAATATACGAATAATTTGTGCTTTTTTATTTAGACGGCTAAGAAAAAACCCTCCTCCTTGGGATACTCAGATGACTAATGCAGTTCAACAAGTTAAGAATTTAGTTAAAACTATTCATTGTTTAGGACTTCCAGATCCTCAAGCCTTTCTCATAGTAGAAACAGATGCCTCTAATTTGGGGTATGGGGGAGTGTTAAAGCAGTTATTACCTGAGTCGTCCAAAGAACAAGTCGTCAAATATCAATCCGGAGTTTGTCAACCAGCTCAACAAAAATATAGTACTGTTAAGAAAGAAGTTTTATCTATAGTGCTACGTATCACAAAATTTCAAGATGATTTGTTTAATAAAAGGTTTTTGTTAAAAACTGATTGTAAAGTTGCTCCTTCAATTATTCAAAAAGATGTCAAAAACTTGGTTTCAAAATAGATTTTTGCTAGATGGCAAGCACTGTTATCTGGTTTTGATTTTGATATTCAACATATTAAAGGAAAATATAATTATTTTCCTGATTTTTTAACCAAAGGAATTTTGCAGGGCTACAATGGCGGCTAGCTCTTCATCAAAATCAAAGGCTAAGAAAGTTACTCTGGATAAGTACATGCAGATTACTGCAGATAAGAACACTGAGATAAGTACAAAGTTATCTACCTCCTTATAAGGGTCTTCCACCTTAGTTTCTGTTCCTAATCCTATTCAGTCTATACGACCCTCGTCTCCTTCACCCAATAGGTTTACACCCTTATCTTACTCACAAACCATTACTGGTACTCCTTCTAGAACCCCTCAAAAACCAAAACAACCTTCACCGCTACTCATTAATTCTCCCACCACCAAAGAATGCAAATATGTTAAGAAAAATATTTTTGAACCTATAATTACACTTGAACCAGGATTCTTTTCTCTCACTCGACCCCTCGAGAAATCATTCAGAATATGCTTCCCTAAGATTTTCATTTTGTTCTACAAGTGTCATTTAAAAAGAACAGAATTTTTTATGGACTCATCATCATTGATACTGAATCAATCTCTTTAGATCATTATTATAGTGCTACCAATCCTGAGTATATGGATTTTTCTAAAAATCCTTAAAGTTCTAAGTCCGAAAGAATGGAATCAAGCTCCTCACACTCCAAAATCTTTTTCAATAAAATTTGATCCTCAAACTTATAATTACTGGGATTATCAACAAACTTGGTACAAATTTACGCTCCTTAGGCCATATTCCCACTCTTGGTTCTTTTGGTTCCAGAGAGGGTTAAAAAACTTTCCCTCATGGTTTGCTGAATGGATGTGTATCACTGGTCCTTGTGTTGATATTCTTCCTCAGCTTGCTAAGGATTCTTATAATTTGTTTACTCAAAAAATTGATTTTCCTCAAGGTTCCAGACTGTTACATTTTTATGCTACCTTTGGAATTGCATGGATTAATGTTTGGAATTATAATTTTTATCATAAATACCAGATTCCTCATCCAGAATGGGTTGCCAGAGAATTTAGTGTTAAATGGTGGCCTCAGTTCAACAAGAAATTGGTAAGTATTGATGCGGTTAATCAATGGTTCCTTTATAATCCTTCTTTGGCTAAGAAAAATCATAAGAAGTCATCACAATTTAAAGAACTTAAGAGCAAGCTTCTTTAAGAACTGGCCTCTTCTTCCTCAAAACAAGAATTGTTAAGCAAACTCAAGACAACCATGTCTACCTCTGGTTCGTCTCCCCCAGTGAAAGAAGTGAAAACAATGACTTTCTTGGTGATAATGAAGATGACTGCTATGGTGTAGACTTTTCCAACCTGTAAAGGCCCACACAGTTAATTATAAAGACTCCATATTAAAGCTCTTGGACCTTTGTCCCCCATCTAGATCATTATGACAAAGTAAGTCATCGCCTAGCTAATTATAAAGATTTCTTATGGGACCCCTGTCCTCCACCCAAAGTTGATAAGAATGCGGATTTCAATTCATTTGAGATCCAACAACAAAAGTTGATAAGAATGCGAATTTCAATTCATTTGAAATCCACCGACAATCAATAATTCTTCGGACTTCATCTCATTTGGAATCCAGGGTCATTCCTTTATATAAGCCAAAGCATCTTTCAGAAAGAGACATCGAAGTTTTAGTGGAGAAATTTCTGTAAACACATTGTATCAAAACTTTTGTATTTTGTTTTACTTCTGTTTCTTCTGTAAACCTTTGGACTTCAGCCTTTCGTTCAAGAACTTGAACTTGTAATTAGTATCAAGTATTCTGTAAGTATTGTAAAATTATTAATAAAGTATTTTTATCCATATTTCTGATCTCTTTCTTCTCTATTTTGAATGCATATTTTTACAACTGTTGAGCCTATGCCATTGGACCTATCATTATATATATATATATATATATATATATATATATATATATATATATATATATATATATATATGAATGCATATTTTTACAATGTTGAGCCTATGCCATTGGACCTATCATTATATATATATATATATATATATATATATATATATATATACACAAAACTACTTTTGTAGTTCCTTTTGGTCACTATTAATGGAATGTAATGCCTCAAAGTTTGAAGAATGCTCTTTCAGAATTTCAAAATATAATGAACACCATTTTGAATCCTTCCTTACGGTTTATCATAGTATATCTAGATGATGTATTGGTGTTTAGTAATTCTATTGACCAACACTAAGTCATTCTCCTTTTCTTAGGCTTCGGATACTCAGAACCTCTTACAAGTCTCTGATACCACTATCGTTCAAGACAATAAGTAAAGTTCATCAAGCTAATATATTTTCAAATTTTGATATGAAATATGGATACTATCAAATTGAAGTAACCGAAGAAGATAGGTACAAAAATGCTTTTGTAGTTCCTTTTGGTCACTATGAATGGAATGTAATGCCTCAAGGTTTGAATAATGCTCCTTCAGAATTTCAAAATATAATGAACATCATTTTGAATCCTTACTCACGGTTTATCATAGTATATCTAGATGATGTATTGGTGTTTAGTAATTCTAATGACCAACGCTAAGTCCTTCTCCCTTCCTTAGGCTTCGGATACTCAAAACCTCTTACAAGGTTCTGATACTGATACCACTATCAATCAGGATCGACAACATGGGCTCAACAGTAGTAAAAATATGCATTAAAAATAGAAAAGAAAGAGATCATAAGTCTGGATCAAAGTACTTATATATTAATTTCAAAATACTTACAAGATGCTTGATACAAAATTACAAGTGTTGAGCAAGAAACTGAACTCCAATGGTTTACAAAGAAAAATAGAATACAAAGTACAAGTGTTTACAAAACTTTAAAACTTAGAAAAAAATTTTGATGCCTACTTCAATGAGAAGTTGCTGCTTATAAAGAGAAGGGACTCCGGATTCCAAAAAGAGCAAAGTCCGAATCATAATTGAGGAGTTGAGCTGTCTTCGGATTCCAAGTTGTTGAAGTCCAAATAATTGAGTTGTCGGTGGATTTCAAACGGTTGAAATCCACATAATTATCTAAGTAGGAGAAAAGTGGGGAACAAGGGTCCCAAAGTCATAAAGAGTCTCCATGATTAGCAATACGTCAAACTGTCATAATGAACTGATGGGAGACAAGGGTCCCAAGGCCATAATGAGGAATCTTTCATAATTTCTTTAGTGGGTCCCTATATATTAGAGAGATCCACTCCATAGTAGTCGTCTTCACTATCAATGAGGAGATCATTATTTCCACTTCCTTCACTCGGAGGAGATAAACCAGAAGTAGACATAGTTGTCTTGAGTTTGCTTAACAATTCTTGTTCTAAGGATGAAGAGGCTAGTTCTTGAAGAAGCTTGTTCTTAAGTTCTTCAAATTGTGAGGGCTTCTTTTGATTCTGCTTAACTAAAAAGGGATTGGTTAAATTCCACTAATTAACGGCTTCTGTGCTTACTAATTTCATGTTGAATTGAGGCCACCATTTAACACTAAATTCTCTAGCAATCCAATCAAGATAAGGAACTTGATATTTATGATAAAAATTATAATCCCATACGTTGATCTAGGCAATACCAAAGGCAACATAAAAATGTAATAATTGAGCACCTTGAGAAAAATTTGTTTTATCAGTAAATAAGGTATAAGAATGCTTAGCAAGTTGAGGAAGGATATCTACACAGGGACCAGTAATACACATCCAACTCGCAAACCAGGAAGGAAAGTTCTTAAGTCCTTTTTGAAACCAGAAAAACCATGAATGAGAATATGGTCGAAGGAGCATAAATTTGTACCAAGCTTGTTGATAATCTCAGTAAGTATATGTTTGAGGATCGAATTTTATAGAAAAAGACTTTAGAGTATGAAGAGCTTGATTCCAGTCTTTTGGGCTGAGAACCTTAAGGATCTTTACTTTAGAAAAGTCAATATATTCAGGGTTGGTTGCACTATAATAATGATCTAAAGAAATGGATTCAGTATCAATGAGAATAAGCTCATAAAATTTTTTGTTCTTTTTGAGTGACTCACGAGGAACAAAATGAAAATCCATAGGGAGCATACTTTGAATGATTTCTCGGGGTGTTGATTATGGAGATAAGAATCCTGATTCAAGGGTAACAATAGGTTCAAAGATGTTCTTCTTAATATACTTACACTCTTCTGTTGTAGGAGAGTTAGTGGGGAGCGGTGATGATTGTTTTGATTTTTGAGGAGTTCTAGAAGAGGAACCAGTTATGGTTTGCGAATAAGTTAAAGGAGTAAACCTGTTTGGTGAAGGAGATAAGGGTCATACAGACTGAATAGGATTATGAGCAAGGGCTACGGTAGAAGACCCTTTTTAAGGAGGTAGAAGACCTTGTACTTATCTCAGTATTTTTATCAGCCGTAATTTGCATGTACTTATCCAAAGTAATTTTCTTAGCCTTTGATTTTGATAAGGAACTAGTGGCCATTGTAGCCTTGCAAAAATTCTCTAGTTAGAAAATCAAGAAGATAATTATATTTTTCTTTAATATGTCGAATATCAAAATCAAAGCAAAATAGCAGTGCTTGCCATCGAGCAAAAATCTGTTTTGAAACTAAGTTCTTAACATCCTTTTGAATAATCGAATGAGCTTTTAACAAAAACATTTTATTAAACAAATCATCTTGAAATTTTGTGATACTTAGCACTATAGCCAAAATTTCTTTTTTAACAGTACTATACTTCTGTTGAGCCAATTGCCAAACTCCAGAATAATACCTAACAACTTGTTCTTTGGATGACTCTAGTAAAACTTGCTTTAACACTCTCCCGTACCCCAAATCAGAAGCATCTATTTCTACAGTGAGAGAGGCTTGAGGATCCGGAAGTCCTAAACAAGAAATAATTTTAACTAATTTCTTAACTTGTTGAACAGCTTGAGTCATCTGAGAATCCCAGGTAGAAGGATCCTTTCTTAATCTTCGAAATAGTGGAGCACAAATTATTCTAATATTTGGAATTTAGTCTGCTACATAATTAACAAATCCTAAAAAAACGCTGGAGAGTATTCTTATCTTTAAGTTCATTAGAAAACTTATCAGCAAATTCTATGGATCTGTCTATGGGAACTATAATTCCTTGATTTATTTCAAATCCTAAAAACTTAGTCTTTGTTTGAAACAATTTCATCTTCTTAGCCAAAATTACTAAACCATTTTCTTTAATAAGATTAAAGAAGATTTCTAAATGATTAAAGTGTTGATCAATAGAATTATTAAACATAAATACATCATCTAGATATACTATGGTAAACTGTGAGTAAGGATTCAAAATGGTTTTCATTATATTTTGAAATTCTAAAGGAACATTCTTCAAAGCTTGAGGCATTACATTCCATTCATAGTGACCAAAAGGAACTACAAAAGCAGTTTTGTACCTATCTTCTTCGGTTACTTCAATTTGATAGTATTCAGATTTCATATCAAATTTTGAAAATATATTAGCTCGATGAACTCTACTTATCAAGTCCTTTTTATTGGGAATCAGATATCTTATCCATCTTAGAACCTTGTTTAAGGGTTTATAATTAATTACTAATCTGGGAGCGCCTCTTCTATTTCTGAAGCGTTCATACCATAGAATCATGCACAACTCCATGGAGATTTACTTGGTCTAATTAAATTGTTATCTAAATATTCTTGAATTTCTTTCTTACAGTATTCTAAGTATTTTTTATTCATTTGGATTGGTCGTGCTTTAGTAAGTATGTTAATTTCTTTAAATTCGTTCTCATATGGTAAGGCGACCGTATATTTTTTTCGTTCTTTAAAGGTGTTAGGAAATTCACTACAAACTTCTTTTTTAAATTTTTGTTGAATATTTTTTATCTTATCTTGAACCTGAGGTTTACTTATCTGCTCTTGAATTCTTTTATATTGAACTTCTTTACTTAACATATTTATATGCTTTGTCTCAAAAGCTAGGAATTATTACTCAAGACTCACATATCCTAATGTTCAATATGAAGAAATACCTTTTCAAGATTCTGTAGTCTTTACTGGCGAAGCAATTAATGAATGGAACATAGACAGCCTAGGTGAACAACAAATATTAGACATTGTTCAACAAATGACCATGGCTGCAACAGCCTTTAAAGGAAAAAATAATTCTAATAGAACTACCGCCTCCTTAATTGTTATGGGATTTACGGGCCAGCTTAGAGGTTAGTGGGATAATGTGCTAAGTCAAGAAGAAAAAGATTTTATAATGAATTCGACTAAAATTGATCTTAATGGACAAGTATTTGAAGATGCAGTAACAACTCTCCTTTATACAATAATAAAGCATTTTATAGGAGAACCTTTAAAATTTCAACAAAGAATCGCAGATCAAATTGTCAATTTATATTGTCCCTCTATGTCTGATTATAGATGGTATAGGGATATGATATTGTCTAAGTTATACTTAAGAAGTGATGCATCAGTTGATTATTGGAAAGAAAGATTTATTGCTGGACTTTCAAAATTGTTTGCGAAAAAAGTAAAAGTAATTATCCAAAATCAAAATGAAGGTACAATTCCTTATGATCAACTTATGTTTGATCAACTGTCTAATTATGTTATAGAAACTGGGTTGCAAGTATGTTTTGATCTTAAACTTCAACATAAGCTTAATAATGAAGTCAAAACTACTAGGAAAGAATTAGGATCATTTTATTCCCAGTGAGAGATAGAATGAGTAAAAGCTCCAAGTAGACAGAAAAGAGTTCAAAAATATGTTCCTCACAAGTCAAGAAAATCTAGATGGTATTATAAGAAACATTATAAAGAAGAAGCAAGATCCTCAAAGAAAGATAAGTATAAACCTGCTAAGTCTAAAAGAGAAATAGTATGTTATAAATGTGGTCGAGTAGGGTATTACAAAAAAGATTGTAAAGTAAAACAAAAAATTAATAGCTTAAAAATTGATGAAGAATTAAAGAAATCTTTGATAAATATATTAATTAATGAATCTGAATCCTCTAAAGAAAATACAGTTTTGAAGAAGAAATGGTTAATCAATTAAAGAATTCCTCTTCAACTGAATCAGAAAGTGATAACGAAAAAGAATGTACAGGATTAGGACCAAAATTATTTGATTGTTCATCATGTTTAAAAACTATTAATGTAATTACTAGAAATCAAGCATCTTCATTACTAAGCATAATAGAAAACATAGAAGAATCATCTGTCAAGCAATAATTCATTCAACAAATAAAAGACTTTCTAGAATATGAAGATAAGAAGAAAGAAGAAGTACAAAACCTCAAAGAAGTATTAGAAAGATTAAAGAAACCTCAAAAAAATGAAGTTACGATAAATTATTTACAGCAAGAAATAAGAAATTTAAAAAATGAAGTAAAATTACTTAAAGAAAAAGGTATTGATTTAGAATTTAAAATGTTACAAACACAAATAATAGTTCAAAACCAAGAAATGAGTGCTAATCATGATCCAGAAAAAGATCATTATATTCACCTATTAAGCCAAGTAATTGTTCATAAATGGCATTGTCCAATAGAATTGATAATAAAAGATGAAAGATTCAATTTTATAACACTAGTAGATTCAGGAGTAGATATGAATTGCGTGCAATAAGGATTAATTCCAACCAAATATTATGATAAAACAACAGAATCACTAAGTAGTGCTTCTGGGAATAAGATGAAAATTAAGTATAAATTATCAATGGGCATCTTTATTGAGAACTAGGGCCTTTTTAAATCGAATTCAAGTAAAGAATTAATTTGGCCTGGCATAAGATACTGCTTGCCTTCTACTTTGGAGAATTCTAGCTGGTTGCTTGGTAATGGTGTTACAATCAACTTTTGGACTAATCAATGGTTGTTTAAGTCGATTACTAACTTGATTGGTATCCTTTCGGATTTGCAAAGCTCACTTAAAGCTAAAGTGAGTGACTTCATTATTAATGATAGGTGGTCTATTCCTGCTCCTCTGTTGTCTAATTTCCCTGTCCTTAATGCTGAAATTAAGCAGGTTATCATTCCAAAATTGCCTTGTGAAGATAGGTTGATTTGGTCCAGAACTGATTCTAGAATAATGACTTTCAAATATGCTTTTCTTTTTCATAATCCTGTGGGGCAAGTTATTCCTTGGACTAAGCTAATTCAAAAAAGTTGTATTCCTCCATCAAAGTCCTTCATCATTTGGAGAATTATACATAACCGGATGCCGACTGATGAGAATCTTTGGTCTAGAGGATGCATTGTGGTTTCTGTTTGCAATCTTTATGGTAAAGCAGCAGAGTTCTTGTTTGCTCCTTTGCTCGACATGTATGGAACTGGTTTGGTAGCATCTTAAATACCAATATTGATTGCTTCAGCATTCTTTCAGTTCTTTCTTTATGCAGCAAGGGCTGGAGTTTGCAGGTGCAGGATATTATGGTAGTTGGGTTATAAATATTCTGTGGACTATTTGGTATTGCAGAAATAAAGCTAGGTTCGATAACAAGCAAGTCCATGTGCAGACTGCTATAAATCTAATAATTTCTTATGTGTCTTTAGCTGGCAACACTAGTGCAGGCCGAATGTCTTCTTCAATTGCTGAATTCATGTTAATGAAGTCCTTTTTGGTTGATGGTCACCCTTCCGGTGCTACTAATATTAAATAGGTCATATGGTATCCTCCAATTTGCAATATGATTAAGTGTAATACAAATGGAGCTGCAAAAGGTTGTCTAGGCCCTACTGCTTGTGGTGGGATTTTCAGAGATAGTAGTGCTGCTTTTCTTGGATGCTTTTCTGCAAGCATTGGTATTAATAATGCTTTTCAAGCTGAGTTAATTGGAGCAATGTGGGCTATTTAGATAGCATTTAAAAAAGGTTGGCATTTCCACTGGCTGGAGTGTGACTCTCAACTTGTGATCTCTGCTTTCCACAATAGCAACTTGGGTCAGGTTGATATCCCCCCATGTTTCCTTGTTTTCTTTTATCTGTTTTTAATAAATTTTTAGTGTGCTGCAAATGATTGAAAGTGGTTGGGGTGCCAACCTAGTTGGGATTTCAGTTATTATTGTGATGCTTTTGCATGCCATTTTGTTTAAAAAAAAAAAATAACGCTAAGATATGTAAAAATAAAATTTGTTATAAAACATCATTTTTATTGGTTAAGAATATTTCTGAACAAATAATTTTAAGAACGCCCTTTTTATTCTTATTATACCCATTTTCAGTAATAGAGAAAGGATTAATTACTAATGCTTTAGGGAAAGAAATCTGTTTTGAATTCATTAAACCTCCTCTAATTAAAGAATTAAATATGTTTCAAGACTCTTTAATTTCTAAAATCAATTTAATAGAAAAGAAGACAAAGCATATAAATATGTTAAGTAAAGAAGATCAATATAAAAGAATTCAAAAACAGATAAGTAAATCTCAGGTTCAAGATAAGATAAAAAGTATTCAACAAAAAATTGAAAAATAAGTTTGTAGTGAATTTTCTAATGCCTTTAAAGAACGGAAAAAATATACAATTGCCTTACCAAATGAGGATGGATTTAAAGAAATTAACATACCTACTAAAGCACGACCAATCCAACTGAATCAACAATACTTAGAATACTGTAAGAAAGAAATTCAAGAATATTTAGATAAGAATTTAATTAGACCAAGTAAATCTCCATGGAGTTGTGCAGGATTCTATGTTATGAACGCTTCAGAAATAGAAAGAGGTGCTTCCAGATTAGTAATTAATTATAAACCATTAAATAATGTTCTAATATGGATAAGATATCTGATTCCCAATAAAAAGGACTTAATAAGCAGAGTTGATCGAGTTAATATATTTTCAAAATTTGATATGAAATCTGGATACTATTAAATTGAAGTAACCGAAGAAGATAAGTACAAAACTGCTTTTGTAGTTCCTTTTGGTCACTATGAATGGAATGTAATGCCTCAAGGTTTGAAGAATGCTCCTTCAGAATTTCAAAATATAATGAACACCATTTTGAATCCTTACTCACGGTTTACCATAGTATATCTAGATGAAGTATTGGTGTTTAATAATTCTATTGATCAACACTTTAATCATTTAGAAATCTTCTTTAATCTTATTACAAAAAATGGTTTAGTAATTTTGGCTAAGAAGATGAAATTGTTTCAAACAAAGACTAAGTTTTTAGGATTTGAAATTAATCAAGAAACTATAGTTCCTATAGACAGATCCATAGAATTTGATGATAAGTTTTCTAACGAACTTAAAGATAAAAATACTCTCCAGTGTTTTTTAGGATGTATTAATTATGTAGCAGACTTTATTCCAAATATTAGAATAATTTGTGCTTCTTTATTTCGAAGATTAAGAAAGGATCCTCTTGCCTGAGATTCTCAAATGACTCAAGCTATTCAACAAGTTAAGAAATTAGTTAAAACTATTCCTTGTTTAGGACTTCCAGATCCTTAAGTCTCTCTCACTGTAAAAACATATGCTTCTGATTTGGGGTATGGGGGAGTGTTAAAACAGATTTTACCAGAGTCATCCAAAGAACAAGTTGTTAGGTACTATTCTGGAGTTTGGCAACTGGCTCAACAGAAGTATAGTACTATTAAAAAAGAAATTTTGGCTATAGTGCTAAGTATCACAAAATTTCAAGATGATTTGTTTAATAAAAGGTTTTTGTTAAAAACTGATTGTAAAGCTGCTCCTTCGATTATTCAAAAGGATGTTAAGAACTTGGTTTCAAAACAAATTTTTGCTCGATGGCAAGCACTGCTATCTTGCTTTGATTTTGATATTCAACATATTAAAGGAAAAGATAATTATCTTCCTGATTTTCTAAATAGAGAATTTTTGCAGGGCTGCAATGCCACTAGTTCCTCATCAAAATCAAAGGCTAAGAAAGTTACTTTGGATAAGTACATGCAAATTACAGCTAATAAGAATACTTAGATAAGTATAACGTCTTCTACCTCCTTAAAAGGGTCTTCTACCCTAGCCCTTGCTCATAATCCTATTTAGTTTGTACGACCCTTATGTCCTTCACCAAACAGGTTTACTCCTTTAACTTATTCGCAAACCATAACTAGTTCCTCCTCTAGAACTCCTCAAAAATCAAAACGATCATCACCACTCCCCACTAAATCTCTGACAACAGAAGAGTATAAGTATGTTAAGAAGAACATCTTTGAACTTATTGTTACCCTTGAATCAGGATTCTTTTCTCCACAATCAACACCGCGAGAAGTCATTCAAAGTATGCTCCCTAAGGACTTTCATTTTGTTCATCATGAGTCACTCAAAAAGTAAAGAATTTTTTATGAGCTTATTCTCATTGTTGCTGAATCCATTTCTTTAGATCATTATTACAGTACAACCAACCTTGAATATATTGACTTTTCTAAAGTAAAGATCCTTAAGGCTCTCAGCCCAAAAGACTGGAATCAAGCTCTTCATACTCCAAAATCTTTTTTCTATACAATTCGATCCTCAAACATATACTTATACTCCTTAGACCATATTTACTTAAGAACTTTCCTTCCTGGTTTGCGGACTGGATGTGTATTATTGGTCCCTGTGTAGATATCCTTCCTCAACTTGCTAAGCATTCTTATACCTTGTTTACTGATAAAACAAATTTTCCTCAAGGTGCTCGACTATTACATTTTTATGCTGCCTTTGGTATTACCTGGATCAACATTTGTGATTATAATTTTTATTATAAATATCAAGTTCCTCATCCTGAATGGGTTGCCAGAGAATTTAGTGTTAAATGGTGGCCTCAATTCAACATGAAATTGGTAAGCATAGAAGCCATTAATCAATGGATTTTAACCAATCCCTCTTTAGTTAAGCAGAATCAAAAGAAGCCCTCATAATTTGAAAAACTTAAGAACAAGCTTCTTCAAGAACTAGTCTCTTCATCCTCAGAACAAGAATTATTAAGCAAACTCAAGACAACTATGTCTAATTCTGGTTCATCTCCTCCTTGTGAAGGAAGTGGAAATAATGATCTCCTCATTGATAATGAAGACGACTGCTATGAAGTGGATCTCTCTAATCTATAGGGACCCACAAAAGAAATTATGAAAGATTCCTCATTATAGCCTTGGGACCCTTGTCCCCCACCAGTTCATTATGACAGTTTGACGTATTGCTAATCATGGAAACTCTTTATGACTTTGGGACCCTTGTCCCCCACTTGTCTCCCACTTGGATAATTATGCGGATTGCAACCATTTGAAATCCACCGATGATTCAATTATTCGGACTTCAACAACTTGGAATCCGAAGACATCTCAGCTCCACAATTATGATTCGAACTTCACTCCTTTTGGAATCTGGAGTCCCTTCTCTTTATAAGTAGCAGCTTCTCATTGAAACAGGCATCCAAAAAATTATCTAAGTTTTAAAGTTTTGTAAACACTTGTACTCTGTATTCTGTTTTCTTTTGTAAACCATTAGAGTTCAGATTCTTGTTCAACACTTGTAATTTTGTATCAAGTATCTTGTAAATATTTTGAAATTAATATATAAGTACTTTAATCTGGACTTATGATAACTTTCTTCTCTATTTTGAATTAATGCATATTTTTACTACTGTTGAGTCTATACCGTCGATCTTGAATGATAGTGGTGTGTGTGTATGTGTGTGTGTGTGTATATATATATATATATATAAGTTTGTAATATTTTATATTTATAATAGTATAATTTAAAAATAAAAAATATATGAACCTTTTTATTACTTGCATCACCTCACATACATAAAGTAAAAAATCTAAGCGATATATTTTTGTTTTACTTTTTTTTTGTCATTAGAAAATCAATAATGATCATCTTACACCCTTAAAAAGAGATGTAATACTATTTATACTATTTTTAAGGGATATAATTGAATGAAAAAAAGTGATAGAAAAAAATATGTATAATAAATTATATTAGATGAGATGTAAAAAAATATATATATACTATTTGATATAAGAATATAAGTGTTATTAGATAATGAATCATCGAAAAAATTTATAAAATTTAACTAATAATTAACTCACATATCTAAATTCATACATATACACCAACTCACACACCTACACCTGGAGAGGGAGACAATGTGATGCAAATGAGCAAATGAGCAAATGAGAAATTTAATCTCAAAATTTCGTATTCAACTAGATAAGTCTTTATCAATTAGTTAGCACCTTCATATTTTTTGTTTTATTAAATTAATATAATTAGTTATTTATATGAAGAAATACTATTTTATTTTTATGTTAAATAAAAAATATAGCGTCAGAATGCTATATATATAATTGTAATAAGAATTAAATAAGTTGGAATGCTTTTCTTTTTTTTTGGGGTACTTGGTTGAAATGCTTAACATTAGAATGCTTTACGAGTACATTGGAGTTAATTAGTTAGATTAAAATATTAATAAATGAAACTTTTAACCTTCCAGTAATTTCTATTTGTCTTATTCTGAGTTTCAAACTCAATCGACTTTGCTTCTATCCTCAGCGTCTTTCACTCTTTCAGTTTTCATTTAGACAAAATATTGCCTTTCTATCTTTGCCTTTCTACCATTCACCGCATTTCCATAAAATTCTTAGATTATTATTTTTTTGAGCTGAAAATTCTTAGACTATTATTATTGCTACCTAGGAAGGCCTGAAGACTTAGTTAACCATTAAAGCATAAAGTAGCTACAAAACGAATGAGAAGGCCTTTTGCCATGTTGCCCCTATTGGCCCTCTCATGGGCAACATCATTTGATGCTTAAAAAAATAAAATAAAATAGTGCCTTTTTTGACCGAGCCTGACAGTAGAGATAAAAAGGTTAACAATTATGATATTTATACAATTTAAAATAAATAATTTTAAAATAATTCAGATAAATAGTAAATATTTTCAAAATAAATAATAATTTTAATTATTTATATAATAATATTTTTTTATCATATATAATGAATTAAAATTAAAATTTATTATATTTTATACAAAAATTATTATGTAATAATCTTTATATCATGAGATAATTGTGTTAAATTTAATTTTTAACTCATTATATATAATAGAAGAATATCGTTATATAAATAATTAAAATTACTACTTATTTTAAAAATATTTATCATTTATTTAAATTGTCATAAAGTTATTAATTTGAATTGTAAAAAAAAATAATTTCCAAAGGCTAAACTAAACTGTTTTCAATTTTTAGAATTAGAATTATGAAGTTAATAAATCATGTTGATGAGCTAACTTGGTTCACGAGCCAGCTTGGACTTTGTGAGATTCAATTGAGACGAAAATAGAAATGCCCTATGGTAGAGTGATTTTCCATGAAAATATTAGGCCAACATCACAAGCAAAAGAAAATTCGAGATTTTTTGGTTTTTGATCAAGTATTGATCATAGAGAAATCAAAGAAAGAGAAAAAAAATCCATTATTTACTCTGAAAATTTGGTGAAATATTATTCCTTATAAAATTTCATATTTCTTGTATCAGCACTGCCGTTTTATCCATTGCACTAGTATATATAAGTTTTCACTCAGTATTATATTGAAGAATATAATTCTAGATAACTAATATATATCTAATATTATTATTAATATATACTAAATTTTTTTTTGATGAAGCTTAATATATACTAAATAGTAACATTGATATTAAACTAAAAAATAGATATAATATAATATAATATAATATAATTTAACGTATTTATTAAGGTAGTACTGTAAAATACTTTTCCAAATAGGACAATAATTGTAATATATTAGATGTTTGTTGTTCATTACTACAAATTAATATTTTTAATCAATTTTAAGTCTTTACTTTAGAGAACACAACATAAAGTTGATCATAATTAAAAATTGAGTAAGGCAAATATAATTCAACGTAAGATAGAGATTGTCTTTAACTTTCGTTAATCTATATTGCAAAAAAGATAGTTAACGGTTAGAAAAGAAATTGTCAAGATTTTATTACTCCTCTCTTGAATTTATATTCGTTTTTTGAAATAAAAATTTATTTTTTAAATTAAAAAAATGACTTGCTAAGTAAGCCTAAGCATATATTTTTGTCTGTTCAATTAAATTCCAGTACTCTAACTTTATTACTATTTTAGTTATGTCATAAATAAATTTATTATTCTATCCAATAAAATAATTCATTAGAATAAAAAAATGAAGATCAATTAAAATCATTTTTTACTATCATTACAACTTGCAAAATCAAAATTAGAATATTCTAAAAATTATAGTATTATAAAATGATAGTTTCTAAAAGGTATTTTACTAATGTGCATTTTTCTATATTTCATTAAAAAATTAATATTATATATCACTAAATCCATTCAAATATATATTTAAAAACTGAATAAATAGTTATTGCATCATTAAATAAGCAAGACTTTTAATTTGTTTATTTAATAAAATATGTAGCCTTCAACGCTTGATGGATTCAAGTATATCAACACTTGTTTCCTTTAAGTAAGATCATGAGTTTAATTTTGTGAATTAAAAAAAATTAACGCTAAGAAAATTTTACACATTTGTGATCCTATTCGACTTTAGTTTGAGTTAGTCAAAGTCCAATGCGATTTTTATATACATGGAGTTTACACCAAAAATAAAATGAAATGTGGCATTTTTTTAATTTTTTTATAAAATGTAAATTTTATTTGGCTCTCTAAAAAAGATTAAAAATATATTATATAAATTTTATTTGGTTCTCTAAAAAAGATTAAAAATATATTATTCATATATTTAATTATGTTTAGAATTATTTTATGATTTTTGTGTGAATTTAAGGTTATACCCTAAATAATAAAATAAGTCCAATAATATGAGTTCTGCTTAATTTCTTGTTTTATAATTAATTCATAAAAATTATTTTTCCTATTTGAGATTTTACTCATAAAAGGTATTTACATTTAAAAAGTTTAGAATTTAAATTTTAAAATTAAAAAAAACTAAAAGGTGGAGAAAATGAAAAGTTTAGAAATATGAGAGGCTATAAAGAGTAATGAATCAAAACTTAAATAACTTACTAACATGACAATCGTGTACAAAGTAACATTTAAAGATAACATGTACTAGAACTTTTGAATAGATAAATGAAAAATTATCATTATATATCTTTAAAAAAGGTAAGTATATTTTTATATTATTTTTAAAAAATGATTGAATGAAAAAAAATAATAAATATATATATATATATAATAAATAATATTAAATGAAGTATGAAAAGAAATACATATAATATTTGATATAAGAATATAATGGTGATAGATAAATAGATATATTTTTTTAAAATTTACTCTCAAAAAAAAAAATCTTTATTACCCTCAAATGCTCAAACCAAACATTGTGAGAAATTTACTAACCGATCGTGCCCGTGATAATTCAGATCAGGAGCTCTCGCTTGCGATCTTCATGCACTGAATTTCGAATGCTCTGATCTATCAAATAAAATGGTCAGAACGGAGGAAGAGGCGTATCCTAGGCTGATGTAGGGCCATGATTCCCAGATCTGGAGAATTGTTAGAGTGAACTTGAATGTAAGTTAGTTTTACTATTTACAAGCCATAGACACTTAATTTCTTAAAGTAAAGATGGAATGATGGATCAAATGCTATTCCATAACAAGGAGAAGACAAAGAAAACTAGAGGATGCAATTATGCAAGCATACCGCATAAAAAGCGCTCTCCTGTTGTCCGAAATTAACCCAAAGCCAAACGAAGATCTCCGTTGCTTAAGGAATTAGGATCTCCTTGTCCCCTTTGTACTTTGCATCAAACTTGAATTTCACTTCAGGGCAACACAACTGAAGAGGATTTCCATTTCAGGTAACTCAAGTGGGCTTAGCAGTAGGATTTATATTTTAAGCTTCACTTTCCAAAGGCTCACTTTTTCGTTTTTGTCTTTTACAGCTAGGTTCACTTTATTAAAAAAGAAACAATTTTGATATTTGTATATTTAAAATTTAATACTCAACTTATATTTTTATCATATTAATACATCATACATTTATTTTATTTTAAAATATAATATACATTAATATTTATTTACACTTTTATTGATATATGATATTTATATGATATGTCAAATTTAGTGATATAAAAAATATTTTTTTAAAAAAAGTGAACTAGTGATGGAGGATATTAACTTTACAAAAAAAATTAAGTGCTTTAATGTTAAATAGAGATATGTACCTAATATCTTAAGTAAAGAATTATATAAGTGTGTTTACATTATATCTTAATCTAAAATGGTAAGATATTATGTTTAAGAATTTTTTTATTTATATAATCTTTAATTTGTTTATTTCTTTTAATATCAAATTTCTTTTCTAAAATCTGACCCTTATTTGAAATTCTTAAGATTAAGGTAAAAAATATTCTTCTTGCTACATAACTATATAAACTATTATTATTATTATAAAATACTAATAATATATTTTTTAAATTTTTTTAATATTTATTTTATTATTAATTCATCTTATATATTTAATAGAATTATTATAAAAAATATTAGTAACATTTACTTTTAAATTAATAATAAAATAATATTTAAAAAATATGTTAGTAACATTTCTCTTATTATTATTATCTCTTATTTTTGTTTTATATTTAATATTATAATTGAAATAATATATATTCAATGATGCGTAGACCCTTATATCATTGTGACAATTTTACTGAATTTTACATTGCACCTAATAATTCATAAAATTTTGGACTGTTCTCAATTTAGGTACGCATTGATAATCGGTTCACTTTTCATTTCATACTAGACGCAGCTAACTATATAAATTATTAAGAAATTGGTGCCTTTGTTTCAAGATTTGACATTTCTCATAATGTAAATTTGAGAATAAGGAATTTTTATATTTGGTACAAGTTTTAAAAAATTATTCTTGAGTATTGTTTACATTTTCATGTTTTGTCTAATTTTATTTTCATAATAAGGGAGGGGGTATGTTATTTTTTCATAATATAGAAATAAAAATACCTGTCATTAATTTAAACTCCCACATCCTTCCACTTTCTTTTCCATACTTTTAAAAACTATTTTCAAGAATAACAAATAATAAACAAACATATTTTTTAATTTATTAAGAAATAACATTTTTAGTTATAGCATTTTTAAGAATGTAATTATATATCTTAAAACAAACACTCTCTTATTATATTGAGTCTATTGGCAAATGAGGTCAAGGCGGTGGAAAATCACTTCTTTTTTTTTAACCAAAAATTTATTACTGAGAGTGATTGTCTTATTTTAAGTTAGAATAAGTCTTTAAATTCAACGAGTATTTATGAGAATACTTATTAATAAGTTTACAACAACGCACTTTAATAGAAGAGAAATTATAATATATTTTTAAAGCACAATAAATATATACTTCAAGAAGTATTTTTATCATTAATTTTAAATAAATTTTCATAAAATTTAAGCTATCAATTTAAATTAATGATAAAAATTTATCCTAAAACATACAATTAATATACTCCAAAAACATGCAATTTAATGGAAGGACAAAACTTAGCTCAAGTTCCTTATATTCTTACTATCCAGTTTTCAAATTAAATAGTGACATGTGTAAATTTTTTCTAACTCAACAACACACACTAAAATTACTAAACGGTGTTAACAAACTCCTCCGTTAGTTTCTTTCTCCCCCTTGCTACCTCCTCTCTTTGGAGTTGGATTGCCTCTCTTGCAGACATGGCAGACACTAGCACCGTGAAACTCATCGGAGCTTCTCCACCATCCAGACTCTCCATCACCTTTGCCATTTCAGGTAAATTTCTTCTCCCTTGTCTCTCTCGCATGCCCCATAATGTCTGAATGTCTCATCCCATTTCTTTCCAACACCCACCGAAACCCTTCTAGAATTTGAGCTCTAATGTAATAGCTACTGCAAACCAATTCATGTTTCAGAGAGTGGGGACGAGAACTTAAGTTAGAATTGAGCTCTAATGTATATCTAAGGATCCATGGTTGGACAGAGCATTTCAGGTGTTTGATAAAATGTCCTAATTAATTTGTATATATGATAACTGATCAATAGTTACAAAAACTAATTAGTATGTACTTAATTTAGGATTGGGTGTCTTTAAACTTTGTTCTACCAATTTAGCTCTCCTCCATGAGGAACAATTATAGTCTTCATTTTCGGGTTGAACTAGTTTAAGTTTGAAGAAAGATGACAATACAAGCTATGAAGCAAAGCTGAGAATAAAAGATTTTGGGTTTTTATTGGAATAAAAGGAAAACATATATGAAGTTATAACCAAAGCTGCTTGTGACATACAAAACTCTGATTTCTGACAGAGATTTCCAATTTTATGCAGTGTTCAATTGAACTCATACAACCTTAGATTATAGGTCATGATCAAAATAATTTTTTTTTATGGTTTCATCTTCAATGATCCCAAACTGGAAAGCCTTCACTTATTATTCAATATGTTATATAAATTTACATCCAATGTTTCTTCCTTTTGCCCCACATCACTAGATGAATATTACTGGCCCTAGATAAATTATTCTAGTTGTGCTTAATGTTCATTTAATTATGCAGATAACTTTTGCTATTATTAATTTATTTATTTGTTGAAAGGTTACTGGTTTTGATCGGATTGAGTTCTAGGAAATACTTTTACAATTACAATAATGGAAGCAACCAAAGATCTTTTTGGGACGAATTCATTAAGTGAATATTTGAGATAATATTAAGCTAGTGGACATCTTATTTCATGGTAGGTTTGAGTCTCTTTTATACCCGGTCAAAAGACCAAAAAAAATTAAATTATAATTTGGATTTGTATTTATAAAAAGATAACTTAGAATGACAAGTATTATCTTTTAAAAAAGGGAATAAAATAAAAAGCTTGAGATGTTGAAATTGGGTCTAAGGTGAAATCATTGAAACATAAGCTACTTGCTCATCCAAATTATCCATATTTTTGTTGAATGTTTAAATTTTATACAAACACGCTTTTTTTTCCTTTTGCTGATTTCACATATATTTATTTTTAGTTTGTAACATCCTTCTTTTGAATTTCAGAACCATGCTTAGAACCTTGGCTCTTTAATAGAATAGTAACTCAAGGAAATGACTTAAAATCATCAATTTTGGAGGATATGCTTGCAAACTGTTACAAATCTTGCCAGAAGTAATAGTTGTAATTTGCTTTAAAGAATGAAGACCTTAAGATCTATCAGAACTTAATGATGAAAGCTCTGTCAGATCAACATCAATTTGTCAAATTAAGGAATGAGCATTAGAGGAGGTTCTTTGATCATTGCAAGTCATTGTAGAAAGCAAGTGGTGTTGCCATATTTGTCTCTGCCATATAAAGAGAAGTCTTTGGTCATAAAAGAGAAGTTCTTTACAACAACATTCCTTCAAGATGTTTAGACTCTTTTGTCTATCTAAAGACAGAGTTGACTGATTTGTATATGTAAAAGGAGAATATTAAAGCTCAAATGAGCATATTGTTGTTGTAATCTAACAAATTATATTTGTCAATAAAATTCTGTTTGATTGTGTTAATTGTTGAAGTCTCATATCATATTTATTAGTAAGTATTCTACTATAAACAAGATGTTAATACAAAAGTATAGAGATAATCATATACCATAAAAGAAGTTTTCAAAAATAACAATACAAAACCACAAAAGTATTTTATGACCATGTGTCATAGAATCAAAACAATATCTGAGTCCTAAACTCAAACTAATTGACAATATAAGAGGATTGTTCCATTATATTTGAAGAGATTGTCTCTTGTAATGCTATATAATGGGAAAGGTCTTGGATACTTGTCACATCTTCTTAAAACTTGACTCCTCATCCTTGTCAAAAAAAACTGTTTGGGTCTGAAATATCCAAACAAACAAAAAATTAGTAAACTTGCTAAAATAAAATGCTAACATGATGTTAGTTCATAATACTATAAGATTCAAACCTGTGTCATATCAATATCAGCAGGTATATGGCTAACTTGATTAAAACTTGATTCCTTAGCCTTCTCACAATAAATTGTCTAGGTCTGAAAAATCCAAACAAAAATAAAATAAAATTAGCAAATTGTCTAAAATAAAATGCTAACATGATGCTAGTTCATGATATTGTAAGGTTCAAACCTGTGCCATATCAAAATTTGCAGGCATAAGGCTAACTTGATTAAAACTTGATTCATTAGCCTTTTCACAATAAATTGTCTGGGTCTGAAAAATCCAAACAAAAATAAAATAAAATTAGCAAATTGGCTAAAATAATATGCTAACATGATGCTAGTTCATGAGATTGAAACCTGTACCATATCAAAATTGTAGGTATAAGGCTAAAGCCTTGAGATGCCTTCAAAGATGATGCCTACAATTCATAAAAATAAAAAATTAAATTTATAATAACTAATAGCTAAATTGATTGAAAAAACTACATATACACACCTGCATATGTGAAGTAGGGATATGATAAACAAAGTCACTTTGGGAGTATGTTGGTCTGGTGACAAAAGAATTTGCCTTGGTGATTTGCCCTTGTGAGAATCGTTTTTTCTTAGATTTCTTTTCCACACAACTTTTAGGTCGACCTTTGACACGAGATACACCATCTTTCTTTTTTATTCCCTTTGCTTGAAATGCATTTTGTTTTTGAGTTGTAACAAATATATTCCCATCAATTTTAGTCTTGTCAACATGTTCATTTTGATGGGAATTCGAATCAATCATGTTGCTTAAAGAAGCACCATGATTTAGTGTAGAAGCATAACTTTTACTCAATATCTTATCAACATCAACACCCACCTCAACCATTTTTTTTGCAAAAAATGTCGAAGCATCTTCAGATTCAGCAGCCCTACTTGCTATTTCAACTACATTCTGACACAAATCTTTAAAACGATTTGACACAACTAACTTGGGATCTTCTTTGATTATGCATCCTTTCGTGTCTATAACACAACCTGTTCGAGCATGCTTAGTCCATCTTTTGAGGATGTAGTTTGGAGGAATTACAATTTTATTCCATTGATTGAGTACCTTAAGGGCATGGCTGCATAGGATTCCAATGAATTCAAATTTCTGACAACTACATGTAATTGTTTCATCTTTTGAATTAAAATTAACTTTGTGTTCCCTCATGTTCCCAATCTTATGCACCTTATAAACAATGATGAAGACTGATAACATCCATTTATAAGAAGATGACAAGACTTCACATATTCCTCCTTAACTTGATAAAACATTGTTGGAGTGTAGACATCTCTTGCAGCTGTTAGCAAAAGGATATCCACATCCAATGATGGCATTCGTTGGTTCATATCATAGTTGGACTCTAGCTCCTTATACCGTAAGTCCTCTAGTAGTCTATCAAAGTTCCTGAAAAATTCTAGCACATTAAATGTCGACTTCATGTAATATCGTAGACGACCATTAAAACTCTCACTCAGCTGTGTTGTTGTAGCCCCAACTGAAAATGAATGACGCCCGTACACCATTGCCCATTTTTGTCTCTTTTCAAATAAATCTTGCATCCATTTGTTATGACGAAGATTATGCTTATCAAGTAATAACTCCCAAGCATTTAGAAAGTCTTCCTCATACTCATGATCATAAATGTAATTTTTCAATTCCGCAGCAAAAGAATTTGATTGCTTAAAAGCATGATTCACATTCTTCAATGCATTTTGAAATAAATGCCACAAACATAGACGATGATATGATTCAGGAAAAACCTTTGAGATAGCTTTTGCCATTGCTGCATCTTGATCAGTTAAAATTGTTTTTGGCTTCTTTCCACACATAGCCTTGAGAAAAGTTTTAAATAACCATTCAAAGGAATCAGCAGTTTCATCGTACAATAAAGCAGCACCAAATATCACAGTTTCTCGATGGTGATTGAATCCAAGGAAAGGTGCAAATGGCCGAAGGTTCTTGTTAGTACGATAAGTGGTATCAAAGCATAACACATCTCCAAAATAAACATAATCCACCACCATTTTTGCATCTGCCTAAAATATATTAGTAATTTGCTCATCAACATCAAGTTGAACTTCAAAAAAGAATGATGAATTCTCAACTTTCCTTGACTCAAAGTAGTGAAGTAATGTGTATGCCTCCCCTTCTTCTATCTCCATCATTCTTTTAGAATTCAAGTGATTACTAATATCTTTGAGAGTACATCCCACATTTTCTCTACCCCCCACCTGTCGACTCATAAATTCAAAGATTACTTTTTGGCGTATGCCGGAACGATTTGCCAACTCAATTTGAGCAGCTTGAGCAGTAGAAATCTTTCGTTGTGATGATAATTTGTGCTTGCTCCGAGGGGTTGCAAGCTCATGATTATGTTGCCTCTCAAAATATGTAACCACAAATTTTCCATTAGATTGGCGAACAACAATCATTTGAGCTAAACATCCATTTCTAATATATTTAAGAGTTTTTTTCCCCTCGAAATTTGTTTGCTTTTTGAAGCCTTCCTTATAACAGCAATATTTTTGAGATAACACTGTCTTTTTATCTACCTTGCTCTTGTTGACCCATTCTTTTCTGACGCTAAAACCAACAAAGCCAGCATACATATTGTAATATCTATATGCATGTTCTTCGGTCTAAAATTCCATCCCAACATGTGGAGCTAAATCTGCCTCAGTCACTTCATGTTCTAACAAGAAATCTTTTATTAACAAAGACAATATATAAATGGGTTTCTTACCCAAATTGCATATTCAGCAGAATAAGATAACTTCAACATAAATAAATTCAATTATAATTACTCATATTCTAGAGGTAAAAAAATGAAAACAGAATAATAATAATTAACAAGATTTAAAAGGTCTTGCTAAATGATGCAATAAAAAACCCTTAATTAATTGTAATAATGTGCTTCAAATCTCAAAATGTTATGGTGTTTATAGTATACACTATACAACAAACTCTGAGTTCTGTCTTTCTTTCAAAATTATCATACATCATGAAAGGGAAATATATATTTATAGCCATAAGCATTAAGACATAACTGAAAATAAAATCATGAGGTCAGTATGAGTTCAATTGAACACTACATAAAACTAGAAATCTCTGTCAAAAATCCGAGTTTTGTATGTCACAAGCAACACTGGTTATAACTTCATATATGTTTTCCTTTTATTCCAATAAAAACCCAAAATTTTTTATTCTCAGCTCTGCTTCATAGCTTTTATCTTCATATTTCTTCAAGCTTAAACTGGTTCTACCTAAAAATGAAGACTATAATTGTTCCTCATGGAGGAGAGCTAAATTGGTATAACAAAGTTTAAATACACCCAATCCTAAATTAAGTACACACTAATTAGTTGTTGTAACTATTGATCAGTTATCATATATACAAATTGATTAGGATATTTCATCAAACACCTGAAATGTTCTGTCCAACCATGGATCCTTAGATATACATTAGAGCTCAATTCTAACTTAAGTTCTCATCCCCACTTTTCTGAAGCCTGAATTGGTTTGCAATTTAGAGCTCAAAGTCTAGAAGGGCTTAAGGTGGGCGTTGGAGAGAAATGGGATGAGATATTCAGACATAATGGAGCATGTGAGAGAGACAATGGAGAATAAATTTACCTGAAATGGAAGAGGTGGTGGGGAGTTTGGACAGCGGCGAAGCTCCCACGAGTTTCATGGTACCAGTTTCTGTCATGTTTGCAAGAGAGGCGATCCAACTCCAAAGAGAGAAGGTAATAAGGGGGAGAAAGAAACTAACGAAGGAGTTTGTTAACACCGTTTAGTAATTTTAAGTGTGTGATGCTGAGTTGGAAAAAATTTACACATGTCACTGATTAATTTGAAAACTGGATAATAAGGATATAAAGAACTTGAGCTAAGTTTTATCCTTAATGGAATTCAATTAACTTCAAACTCTAGCTAACCAATTTAATAAAAAAAATTCTTTAAAATGAATATTTCTAAAATAAATAAAAAATTATATATATCTACTTTAAATTAATTTAAAATAAATTGTAATCTTAATTTAATAAAATTTAATAATAAATACATTCTTATTTAATCACATTAAATACAAACAAATTATCTGCAAGCAATTTTGCAATTATACAACAAAATAACTTTAACCAGTTTGCTTTGACCTTTGAGCACTTGTGTGATAATATCTTTATTAATTATTATATTTTTATATTAAATAATATATATATTTATTTATATTTTATTTAATATTATTTAATATATATATTTTTATTATTATTATTTTTCACTTAATAATATTTCTTAAAAATAATATAAATAATATTTACACCTTTTTTAAAAAGTATAAATAATTATTTTTCTATCTTTATTACCGTCCAATCTCACGTATCAACGTCAAGAGATTTTTAAATATGCCTTTATTATTTTATTAAAAAAATTACCTTTATCATTGTCCATCTCGATTCTCGAGTCTCAACGTCCAAGAGATTTTCAAATCTACATTTATTTATTCTTTTTAAAAGAAACTACTTTTATTTATTAAATGTAAATCATTAATGTAATTTTTCATTTTTTTTTCATTTTTTATTAATAATATATATTGCTTCGATAAAGAATGATAACTGTTCTTCTTAACATTCTTTTAAATTTTAAACTATCTTTTGGTCTTTTTTATTAATTATATATTTTTAACAACATTATTGTAAGACTATTAATAATATATATTTTTAAAGAGAACTGAAGTTGAAATTTTGAGTGAACATGATTATAATTAAAAGTCCTTTCGATAATTAATTTTATTAATATTTAAATTTTAATTCTCTTTTTGAAAATATAACTAACATTCTGTCAAACTCTTGCTGGTAACTAACTAACTATCTTTTAGTCTTATCGTGCATTTTTTTAATTTTAAATATATTCTCTTTTAATTTAGATTTTCTTATTAATAGCAAACTTTTTATAAATAAATCTTTATGCAATTACGTAATCATGCATTTCGGTGAAACGGATAAGAACGATGGAGGAATAAATTTCAATTTCAAATAAGGTTGGGTTGGATATTCTATTTCGTCCAATATATATGATTTAGAATTAGAAATGAGGATCAATTGGGAGTCTATCTATCTAACATATATTGTCTCAAAAGGTATTGAAATTAAGTAGGATAGAGTTTGAGGTTAGATATCGGATAGCTTCATAATTCTTCACAGGAAGAAATTATGTTCATTATTTTTATTTTTACGCCCAAGAAACTAAGAAATATAGACTACATGAGTAAGAGTGTTCGCAGATTTGATTTAATTAGTTTGAGAAAAAAAAGTCATACAATAATTTAATTAATTTTTTTATTTTATCATTCGATCAAGTTATTTTAAAATATAAATTTGATTTGATCTAAATCAATTTAGATTGGATCAATTTTTTTAATTTTTTGTTATAACTTTTTATACATAAATTAATCAAATTTATTAAGATATGAAAATTAAAATTTATTAAAAAATATATGAAATATAAGTCTAAATTAATTCATCAAAGTATGATAAATATAAGTTCAAACTAATTCATCAAAATATAAATTTAAATTATAAATACAAGTACAAATTAATTATTAATACTACAATAAATATCTAAATTTAAGAAAAATAATTAAGTTTGATTTAGATAATAATTAGAAAGTTTAAAATAAGTATAGGTTATATAAAAATTTCTTTGATAAAATATTACTTTAAAAATGTATATAAAATCTCAATTTGATTTAGATTGGATTAATTTTTAAATTTAAATTTAAAATCTAATCCAGTCTAATTAATTTTTTATTCTTCCGATTTTTCATTTTTTCGACTTGGTTTTTTAAGTTGATAATGTATGTTTATGTTTGCTTTTTATTTGATAGTAGACGCACTGTAGTATAGGGAGTGTGTTAAGGGTATTCATTAAATATCATTTAATATATATTTTTATTAAATATTTTTAATTACTTAAAAAGAAAAACTATATGTATTTTTAATCTTATTTGTACTTTAATCATCATGTTTAGCTAAATCATCTTTTTCTAAGTTTAAGATGAAACTCTTTATTCTATTTTTGAATATTTGATTTCTCTCTTTGTTAAAGAAATAATTATTTTTAATTATTTCTTAATGTTTGGAAAATATTGTGTACCATACTTGTATGATTTTATATATTAGGTGAATGATCAAGAAATGAAATCTAATACTTGATAATTTAAGAATTGAATTTAGGAATTATAACTTAAAGATGGACTTGATCCTTCGAGAGTTAACGAGATATCATAGAACTTAATGAATTTTAACTAATTTAATTGTCATGATAATAGAGTTGATTTAGTTTTAATATTTTTAGTGTCAAGAAATTAAGCTTTAAATTTAACATAGATCGCCTTTAGAAACATAGTTAATTATTAATAAAAGAGAATCAATATTTATCATAATAAGTAATTGTAATAAATTCTTAGTCTTCTTTGATGCTTGGTTGAACTCTATTCTCCCTGTACTTGTTAGTTTTGTTAGTTATTTTACTTTTTTTATTTAATTGTACTTCATTCTTGTTTTTTATTGTATAAATAATTAAAATTATCATAATTTGATAATTGTAAAATCATTGTAAAAATAATGCTCTACTCATCATTTTATTACTTATCGACGACTCATACACTTGTAAATCATAAGAGATCTCAGTGTAACCAATTCTTGTGGTGCAAAGTTCCTATGTTCCTAATTGGAGTTTAACATCTTTCACATTTTTTAGCATCTTTGTAGCTATAATGACACTGGCAAGAAGCTGGCCTTGACCCCTTGACGTCCCTCAACTATCTGCACCACATATATCAATGAATCACACTACAAGCTCACTGCCTACATTCCTTCAAAAGAGCTTCCATGGTAATAGATGAATCATTGCTCCGATTTTTCCATCATAATCCCATGCTGATGATCCATAGGTCAATCTTATCAAGACTTAAACAAAGTTCTTTGTTAGGAAAACCTTTCTTCAGATGGTGTAGCATTCATCACCATTACCATCCATAAAAAAAGTATTAGGCTTCTGTTTAGCTTATTGCCTGTCTTTCAAGGTTGCATATATTTTTATTGACCCAAGTTATTCTAATATGATTTATTGGAAACATTTTAAATGTTCTTAAAACATTGTGAAGTATGGATGCTTTTAAAGTAATACCTATTGATTTATACATTTTAATGATCAATGACTCAAATTAAAGACTTGTAACCTGCATAACAGGTTAACTTTATCTAGAAACAAAGATCCAAATGTCTTTTATTCAAAACCCAACTGAGAATTTTGAAATGAATTAAGGATCCCAACCCCATCAACAAATCTCTGAGAAACTAGTGTCTCAGCTTTTAGAAATATGCAACATGAGCGAGAGTTTCTTAACCGCCACCACTGCCATGCACCACCACCACCACTATTATCATTACAGAAAATAGAGAAGAAGACGAAGCAACCAACAAACGAAGCAATAGAGGGAACAACAACTCATAAGTGGAATTGATCCCTATCCCATGCATTATCAAGGAAGAGACCTTACACCGTTGACAGCAACATCATTGGCGGGAGAGAACGAAGGCTCAAGTCACCAATGAAGAGGTTGGAGTCATCGCCAAAGAAGAAGATCCAGGGTAGTTCGAGGACGGCTTGTTGGAAGGAATCTGGTCCTGCAACGAATCAGAGACTCAATGCTAGTTCTAATACGATTTACCGGGAGTTCGATGAGTGTTATGGTTAGTGGTCAAGGTCATCATCGTGTGCTAAGACAATTGGAGTAGGTGTCAATGGTGGCCAGAAACAATTGCCGTCGAGTAAAGATATAGTAGAAAATGAAAAAAATTGTGAAAGTAAAAAAGTTAGAGGAAAAAAATCAAGTGAAAGATTTTTTTATCTATTATAATTAGTAAATAAATAAATTTAGTAGAACATAAATACTCAAAAAAAAAAATTATGAAGATTATAAACGTCTACATGATTTATTATTGAGAGCCTCACTTATTGAATATTTTGTGTATGAAAATCTTCAAAAAAATAAGAATTGAATCAGTTGTCCATCTGCCGCTATATGGAGAACAGCTTCTAGTCTATATTACATTCATAACGTTATTCGTATAATTAAAATATTTTAATTTTTATTTAATTTATTTATAAATTTATTTTATATTTTATAAAAAAATTATAATAATATATAATTTAATTTAATATTTCTCTTATATAAATTTATAATATAAATATAATATATATATTTTAATTATACAAAAAATATTATGCATATTACATCGCCAACATCAATCAATAGAAGTACTTGTTTGTTTCATGACAATTGAAAATGGACCTCTGATCATTTCTTTCTCTCTCATTATGATCGTAAAGCTGAAGCTTAATAGGTTTATAAAATTAGCTTTGTCTTTTCAAACAAGGTCAGTGTTTGAAAAACGTTTGCCTTTTAAGGGCTTGAAGATAATTCCTATGTCTTTCCAAATAATTTGAAATGGAGAAAAGAAACAAACTTCGCTTCTTGCATATATATATTCCCTTGGACTAGAAGGACTCCTCCATATCCATCTGATTAGTCTCTAGGCTAGAGTAGCTAAACGATGCTGACTTAATGGTGGAGACCACAGCAGAAACTGCCAAAATACTTTGTGAATTATTACCCATTATAATTTTTTTATATCATTTTGTTTACATTATTTTTTATTTAATCGCATTTATTAAAAAATATTATAAAAAATAATATAAAAACATTATTTTTCAATTATTAAAGACAGCCCGCACAGAACACAGCTGTAAAATATGCAAAGTAGACCCTACATCAATTATGTATTCAGGACTTTGCTTGCCGACACCATAAAGCAAGGAATTCATCCCAGCTCACGGACTCCAAAGAAATATTAATGTAATATAAAATAATTGTGTATTTAAAATAATTATAAAAATTTAATTATTTTAATAATAAATTATTATATAATTTTTTTATAATCAATTATAAAAATTTTTATTTAAGTATATTAATTAAAAAATAATTTTAAGTTAATTTATTTTATTTAAATAATATAAAAAATAATTATATTTATATATTAAATTATTAAAATAAATATAAAATATTAAAAAAATTATTTAATTGATTAAAAGTTATTTAATTAAAAATAAAATAATATTTATATTTTAAAGTAAAAAACAATTTTAACAATTTATTTAAAAATAACTCAAATGATAAAAGTTATAACTATGATATTTTTATTTATTTTTTATATTATTTTTTATATTTTTTAATATTATTTATCATAGATATTTTTTATCACTTAAAAAACATATACAGTACATATATTAACTTTTTCCTAAAAGTTATTGCCGTCCAAATCTCAGCATCGACAACTGTATCATAATTTACCCAAATATATTATTGACTTGTTACAACAACTGAAATGTTACAAATAAGCTGTTGCACCTTCAATTAATTCGAATCATACATACGCTAAGTCTGGTTCAGCAAGCTGCTCCACTAGTAAGCAAAAATACTCTCTTTAATTAGAGAAGATCTCCTTAAGAACTCTTCTCAAGTTTTCTTCAATAAAATATCCCTAAGGTATGATGTTCTAACTTCGTTCCTCACTATGTGAGTAGATTATTCTGAAATCATATCTGTTGATATTCTGGCAAATAAAGCATAGATCTCACGTGCATCATGTAACTTTGGTGATTATTATCTGGATACTGTGGACGCCTAACGTAGGAAACGAAACTAGGCTGTGGTTGATTTTGCTGAAGTGTTCGAGGGGATCCATTCATATGGATCTAATGTAGGCAGTGGAGAGGAGGTTCAGAAAGTAAGGCAGGATGACCTGAAATCTCTCCAAAAGGCCCTGGAGGAATGAAATAGTTCCGATCATGATAGGAAAAATATCATCATATAATTGACACTCTTTTTAAAAATGTTAGATTTAATAAAAATAAAAATAATAATAAAATAAATATGATGAATGGTATTTAAAAGAGTGAAAAAAGAAATATAATGATAAAATCCTGGTATAACCGGTGAAATTTAGCTCAAATAGCAGTAAAGAGATAATAGTTGCGGAAGCCATAGTGGGCCTCTGATTTATGTTTTATAGCTTAGAATTACTTTAGATATGATGAATGAATAATTGAAAGGATAGTACTTTACATATATTTGTTTAATTTAAAAGTTTTGTATGCTTTCTGTATAGAAAGAAACGTAGAAATAATTAGAAATTTAAAAGAAGAAGAATTTGAAGAACTCTTACAAGAACAAACTACCTTAAGATTAGAAGTAAATCAGGAAGCATACGGACAGATAGTTATACTAAATAACATAATCAAAACATTAGAACAATTAAAACAACAATTTTATGGATAAGATACCTAGAGTAGATCTAAATACAAAATACTTTAGAAGATCAGAAATCCCAACAAATAGCGTATGGCCTTTACTAGAACAAGGAATGATAAAAACATTTCCTTTCATAGGACAAGGAGATGGAAGTTTACGAGAACATAAACAATTAAACTGGATAATAATGTACTTAATAGAAAAATTAGGATATCCATTATCAGGAAAAATAGAGGAAATGGAAAAAGGAAAAGATAGGAATAAACAAAAAGAAATAATAAAGAAATTACCTGAAGAAATCAAGAAAATTTTAGAAGGATTAAAATTAGATGAGCAGATAGAAATCAAAGAAGAAATTCCAGAAATACCAATGCATGAACATATAAAAGAAAAAAGACAAGAATTAAAAATAATAAATAAAAACATTTTATAATTAAAAATAAAACCAATAGAATTTCCAGAAGGAATAGACCAATTAAGAATAGGATTTTATGGAGTAAATGATAAAGGAAAGAATGTAGCACAAGTAAATACGATACAGGACATTGAAGATTTCATGGAAAATCCAGAAATCTATGATATAACAAATAAAATGGAAAACTTAGAAATTAATATGATGGCGTCTCAAGCGTCAAACACAAGAAATAATAATAACCAATCTAGTAGCTCTCCAGCAACTAGTAGAATAGATGATCAGATATGGGAATATCTCCCAACACCAGGAAATAAAAGACCTTACTATGGCTGTAATTACTCACACGGAAGAACAAGTGAACCATATAGTAGAAATAGAAGTGTACCTAGAACAGAAATTAATTTTACACCGACAGAAAACATAGATCAAGCCATTAGTGGAAATGGAGAATGGCTAGATTTAGATTGTACAATATATGTAAATAAGAAAATAGAAAAATGGGTAAAAAGTACTTTAATAGCAATACTAACTATAGGATTTTCATCAACAGCACAAGTAAGAAGATTCATAGAAAGTACATCCATAGGAAATGTCTTAAGATGGTGGTCATCAAAAGACGAAGCTGAAAAAACAGAAATTACAGCAGGAAGTGATACCAAACAAATATTAGGACAAGTAGAACATGCAATTAGAAAAGAATTTGGAGATCAATCAGAAACTACAAATGAATATAAACAGAAAAAACAAGAAGAAAGTAAAAGAAGAATACTACAAATAGAAATATGTGACATGAAAGAATTAGAAAAATACACTTGTGAATTTAGTAAATTATATTATGAAGCAAATTTAACTAGTAATGAAAACCCAATAGTACTAGACATGTCATGAAAAAAATACCAAAACCATGGGGAGAGGCCATGTTGTCAGCATATAAAATAGAGCATACAGGAGAGATGATTCATTAGGAAGTAGAATAGCATTTGTAAAAGAATTCATAAACAGAAAATGTAAAGAAGCATGGGAAATGAACAAATACTACAAATACGACAAAGTAAAAATTAATTGTGGAGATTACGAAGCACCTCATAGATGGGGATGTACAATAGGAAATACATATAGAAGAAAACCAAAATACAGACTTAGGAAATACAAGAGTAAAACTAAAACATTTTATCCTAGTAATGTTGAATTAAATGTCTCATGTGATAGGCATATGATTTATCTTATTAGTTTAATAAATAATTAAATTAAGTTAACGAGTTAAATTTTTATTAGATAAAAAGGAAAATGTAGTTTTGCAATTATAATAAATGTTAACTTGATAGAAGTTAGTAGTATTTAAGAAACAATTTCTATATAAAACTTAAGGTCCTGTTCCTGGTCGTAAATTATTTTCTTTTTCTTTCACTATCATTAAAGTAAAAGAAGAGAATAAAGAAAAATAAAAAAATAGAAAATGAGTTTTGAGATCTCTCTAACACTCTTGGAATATAGGTTACTCTTATTCATAGATAAATATTAATGTCTTCATACATTCTTATTTGTGAGAATCACAAATTATAAGATCTTTATATTTTAATGGTAGTTTTTTTATTAAGATTCTTAAAAAAACTTATAAATTTACATGTGGTATCAAAGTAATGTTATAAAATTTATGATTTTTCATTATGATTGTTTTTCCTAATTTGTATGAACTATAATTATGAAAATTTAAGGTTTATTATGTTATTCTGCTGCATTAATTATGTATGAGTTAATTTTGTGGCATATTATTTATTCTAATAGAAAACTGCTAATCCTAATTGTATGTTGATTGAAACTTAGTTTATGCTGCGCATCACGTTTCTACACATGACGTATTTGATTGGTTTTGTAAATCAACGAAAACAATGGAAAGCAAAAATGCGGAGAATCAACAACTTTTGATTGGTTACAATATTTGATAGTTTTCAATATTTGGATTGTTTTCAATAAATCAATGAGTTAAAGTTTTATTGTATTATATGATTATATGATTCTTTGCAATATTTTCTTGTAGCACATCAAGTCATTGTACTTTACAATATTATTTTCGTAAATTTACAATTTACAATTTATTGTTTTAAAGAGTATGCAGTAATAGCAGCAAATTTCTCAATTTAAAGTGCCAAATTAAGATTCATTATACTAAGATAAAATTGAACTTGTTCACTTCAATCACAGAAGTTTAATCCATTAAAAATTAGAACAGATGAAACAAGTGAATTTAAAGAAACGAGGATTGATACTATAATGATTACATGTCTAATATTAATATTTTGAGTCATAAATTAACATATTATATAAATTCAGATAATAAATTATTTAAACATTTAATACATATTAATATTCTTTTTTGGATGATACATCAACATACAATAACAAAAATAATGATACTAACAAATTTAACATTATTTGACAATAATATATATACTAATTAAAAATATTTATTATATTTAGATATATAAATAAACCTAATAGTGCATTTATAATATCACATTCATGTTCATTTATTATAAGAATAACTAATTAACTTTTGGGTGATTTATAAATGCTTTTATAACAATGAACTTTAATTTATTTATACACAAATAATTATCATGTTCACAACATCTATTATGCATAAAAATTAAATATTACATATTCTTTAAATCTATAAAACTGGAAATCATTGATTTACGAAAATAATATTACAAAGTACAGTGACATGATGTGTCACAAGAAAATAATAAAACAAAAAATCATTTAATATAATAAATTTTAACTCGTTGATTTATTAAAAAATCTAAATATTGAAAACTATCAAATATTGTAAACAATTAAATATTGTAAATAATCAAAAGTTGTTGATTTTTGTACTTTTGCATTCTATTATTTTCGTTGATTTATGAAACCAATCAAATATGTGATGTGTAGAGACATGATGTGTAGTAGAAATCAAGTTTTAATTAACATACAATTAGGATTGTCAGTTCATTATTAAAATTAATAATGCCATAAAATTAACCCAGTGTAACAGAATAACATAATAAAAAATCCCAAATTTTTATAATTAGAGTTCATTCAAATTGGAAAAAATAGTTATCATAAATGAAAATCATAAATTTTATAACTCTTACTTTGATATCACATATAAATTTATAATTTTTCTAAGAATCTTAATACAAAAAATTACCATTAAAATATAAAAATTTTAGAATTTGAAATTTTCACAAATAAGAATGTAAAAGACACTAACTTTTATCCATGAATAAGAGCACAAAAAGTGTTAGAGAGATCTCAAAACTTGTTTTCTATTATTGTCTTTTTTTACTCTTTTCCTCTACTTTAGTGATAGTAATGAAAGAAGAAAATCATTTACGGTCAGGAACAAGATCTTGAGTTTTACGTAGAAACTATTTCTTAAATACTGTTAACTTCCATTAAGTTGGTAGTAAGAGAGTTCTTAAGTAAATTCTTCCTAAATCTTCCAAAGAGCAAGTGAACAAGAAGAAATATGTTGCAATCAATTTAGAAATATCTATGTATTTTGTGTCATTATATGTATTGTATTTTGTTTCCAATTAATTTAGAAACTCTCCATGTAAAATGGAGATCTTGATTCGTTGCAGACAAAGGAATGACACAATGAATGTTTAAACTTATTTACAAGTATTGGCGTTAGTGGATAATTAAAGGAATCATAATATAACTACATATATAACCTTAAATGAACTTTGAATGTGTATTTTTTTATTGGAACCTCTGTTATGCGTGGATTCCAATTGAGTTATAAAAAAATAATTTTGTCCTTAATTTATATACCGAGAGTGGATTTCCTAACCCAAACAAATCTTTTTCATTTGTGAATAATTTTTATCACTTTCATTTTTGTGACAAAACTTTTCCTTACCTCAAAGAATTTTCTTCATTAATTCCTTGTGGATCGATATCGGACTTCCGAGAATTTATTACTTAAAACAACCTACACTTGGGTTTGTAACATATCATTCATATCAAGTTTTTGACGCTGTTACAAGGAAATTGATTTGAAAAAAAATTATTGAGGTTCTCTTTCTGTAAGTAAAGTTCACCATCTGGTATATTCTTTCTCTACTCTTTTAATTTTCTAGTTGCATCATATTTAATGGTAGGTTTACCATATTGCCTACTTGTTAATATTTTTTTTAATACCATGGAAGGTTGAGCTCTGTACATTTTTTTCCTATTTTAAGTAACTTATTTATGTTTAATTGGTATCGTGATTCAAATTCTGGTCGTTTGGTTAAAACTAATCCTTGTATTTTATATATTGATATGTTTGAATCACAATCACACACATTAGACATAATGGTTGAAAATGAAAGTGTATATGATGAACATGAAAATCAACTGTTGTGAACCATACGTGAATATTTGCAACCACCTCGAAATTCTAGGTCATCATATTTTATCTTTCTACTCAATGCTACCAATTTTAAATTTGAGTTAGGTATGATTTCATTATTTCCTAATTTCCATGGTTTACATCTAAAAGAATTTGAGGAAATATGTATCACTTTCAATTATTAAAATTGTACTGAAGAGATTATTAAGTTTAAATTGTTTCCTTTTTCTTTGAAAGATAAAACAAAAACTTGGCTTAACGCTTTGAAACTAAGATCAATTGGCACATGGCAAGAAATGCAAAGTAAGTTTTTAAAGAAATTTTTTCTAATACATAAAATCAATGCTTTGAAAAGACAAATTTAAACTTTTTTTTTTTCAAAATTCAAATGAAGCATATTTTCAATGTTGAGATTGTTTTAAATATTTGTCAAATTCTTGTCCACATCATGATTTTGAAAAATGGCGCACTATAAGCTTTTTTTTATGAAGGGTTAACATTTGAAACTAAATAATTCATGGAAACAATGTGGAATGACAAATTTCTTGATAAAGAACTTGAAGAAGCTTTAGAATATTTAGACTATTTGGCCAAGAATTCTCAATCTTAGCATGGTACTAATCATTCTAAAAATTTAATTAGATCTAACCTTGCAAGTGCTAGTAAAGAAAAATATCACCTTAGTCAAGAAGATCTAAATGCTAGGTTCGCTAGTTTGGTTAGAAAGATTAAAGTCGTAGAATTAGGGAAAGTGACAGAAATCAAATCTGTGTAAAATGAAGAAATTTGTAACATTTATGATGACTTAGGATACTGAACAAATGAATGTCCAAAGATTCATGTTTTTAACGAAGTTATGCATGAGCAAGTAAATCCAATGAATAATTTTAAAAAAACTATTTATCTCTTTTTTTTTTAGATTCATACAATCCGAGATAGAGAAATCACCCGAACTTCAGTTGGAGGAATAATAATCATGCACAATTTATGTAACCATCACCCCCTCAGGTACAACTGGACTCTCAAAATTCTCAAGGATATGCACCTTATGTCCCATCATATGAGAAAAACCTTGATGGAACATTGCATGCATTCATGAAAAAGCAAGAGGCCATTAATAACCAAAACACCCAAGTCATGATTGACATAAAAGACTCTTGCTAAATTTGTTTCTGCACTCACCATTCACGAGAAAAGAAAATTTTTTTTTCAACCTCAACCAAATCCCAAGGGTCAGTATAGTCTAAATGAGGGTAGTTCAGAAAGTCAACAAATAGATCAAGTCAAGTCAGTGATAATTCTTAGAAATGAAAAGGTTGTTGAAAAACAAATTCTTGAACCTTGTGAGAGAGATGATGAATCAATCATCCAAGATAAGGAAAGGGTTGATAAGCCACCTGACCAAAAGGAGACCAAACTCTGGCCTTCAGCCCCATTTCCTCAAGCATTAAACAATTCAAGGAAATTGAACCACAACATTAAAATTTTTGAAATTTTTAAACAAGTGAAACTCAATATACCTTTATTAGATGCTATCAAACAGGCTCAACATTGAACTTGTGTACTGTTAAAAGGAAACTAAATGTGAAAAAGAAAGCCTTTTTGACTGAACAGGTAAGTTCTATTCTTCAAAATATTAATGCCTTGAAATATAAAGACCCTAGTTGTCCTACAGTTTCATACATTATTGGAGAACATAAAATTGAACAAGCTTTACTTGATCTTGGTACTAGTGTTAATTTGCTTCCATATTTAATTTATCAGCAACTCAACCTGAGTAAGTTAAAATCAACTTCTATAACTTATTTACTTGCCGATAGATCAGTTAAAATTCTAAGAGGAATAGTAGAAGAAGTGTTGGTACAAGTTGTTAAATTCACATATCTTATGAATTTTATTATCTTAGAAATTGAACTTATAGTTAATAGTTACAAGTCAATTCCTGTTATTTTAGGTCACCCATTTTTAGCAACATCTAATGTTTTGATAAATTGCAGAAATGGAGTAATGAAGCTAACATTTAGAAATATGACACTAGAGCTTAATGTTTTCAACATGTGCAAGCAACCGCAGGAAGTCCATGACGAAAAGGAGGAAGTTGACAAGATTGAGGCCATTATAAATTATCATCTTCAAACAAGGAGTTCTTTCGACCCATTACAAATTTGTTTAATCAATTCATTTGACTCAGGTATGCAATTAGATGATGATATTTCTAAAATATGTTCTTTGCTTAATTGTACATAGGTAATGGAATACAAAGAATGGAAGTCGAGATTCAAAGAGCTAAAGCTTATGAGTGATAATACCCATGAAGAAGTACTCGCTCCGGAACTAAAGTCATTACCTGCTGGGTTGAAGTACACATTTTTGGGAGAAGAACTAAGCTTTCCAGTGGTAATTTCATCATCCCTTACCAAGGAACAAGAAGGTATGTTGATAGAAGTACTTAAAAGACATAAAAGTACAATTGGATGGACATTAAAGGACATAAAAGATATTAATCCATTAATTTGTACACATAGAATACATTTAGAGGATAATGCTAAAACATCACAACCACCTTAAAGAAGATTAAATTCATACATGAAAGAGATAGTTAGAGTTGAAATTCTCAAATTACTTGATGTTGGAATTATCTACCCTATCTCTGATAGCCAGTGGGTAAGCCCTACACAAGTGCCTAAGAAATATGGAATAACAGTGGTTGAAAATGAAAAAGGTGAATTAATACCTACGTGAATCTCATCCAGTTGGCGTATGTGTATTGATTTTAGAAAATTAAATGCTGCCACTAGAAAAAATCATTTTCCCTTGCCATTTCATGATCAAATTCTAGAAAGAGTAGCATGACATCCTTACTACTATTGATGGTTATTCAGGTTATTATCAAATATCCATTGCATTAAAGGATCAAGAAAATACCACTTTGATATGCCCCTTTGGCACTTTTGCATTTAAAAAAATATCTTTTGGCCTTTGTAATGCTCTAACAACATTTCAAATATGCATGCTAAGTAATTTTAGTGACATGGTTGAGCATTATTTAGAGGTTTTCATGGATGACATAATAGTTTTTGAAAATTCATTTGAAATTTATCTTGATAATTTGGAAAAAGTTCTTAAAAGATGTGAAGAAAAAGGACTTATGTTAAATTAGAAAAAATGTCATTACATGATTACCTCAAGAATAGTGTTAAGTCGTGTGATATCTTCTGAAGGAATTGAAATTGATGAAGCCAAAGTTGAATTAATTGCCTATTTGCCTTCATCAAAAATAGTCAAGGAAGTTCGTTCATTTTTAGGACATGCAAGATTTTACAGAACATTCATTAAGAACTTTAGTGTCATATCTAGACCATTATGTAATCTTCTAATAAAAGATGAACCATTTGATTGGACTCAAGAATGTCAAAAATCTTTTGAAAAACTAATTAGTCTTCTGACATATGCTTTTATCATGCAAACCCCTGATTGGTTTTTGCCTTTTGAGTTAATGTGTGAAACTAGTAATTTTGCTGTTGGCACTGTTTTAGGCCAAAGAAAGGAAGGTAAGCCTCATGTAATTTATTACGCAAGTTGAACTTTAAATAGTACACAAATGAATTACACAACTACTGAAAAAGAACTATTTGTTGTAATTTTTGCATTAAACAAATTTTGAGCTTATTTAATTGATTCTTCTACTATTTTTTTCATCGATTATGCTGCTATTAGATATTTAATGTCTAAGCAGGACGTCAAACCTAGGTTGATATAGTAGATTTTGTTGCTTCAAGAATTCAACATCACAATAAAAGATAAGAAAGGAGCTGAAAATATTATTGCAGATCATTTATCCAGACTTACGATAGACTCACCTTTTTATATCACACCTATCAATGATTTTCTTCTCAATGAACTTTTATTTTCTGTCAATTTCATGCCTTAGTATGCTAACATAGTCAATTTTCATGTAACAGAAAAGATGCTGCCTCAATGGACGCACCAAGATAGAAGGAATATTTTGACTAAGGTGAGAAATTTTTATTGGGATGACCCATATTGTTCAAATATTGTCCTGATCAAATCATTCGAAGATGTGTACTCGACAGTGAGGTAGGTAGTCATTAAATTGTCACTCAGAAGCATGTGGATGTCACTTTTCTTCAAAGAAAACAACTACAAAAATCTTGCAGTAAATTTTATTAGCCCACTTTATTTAAGAACTATACATTTTGAAAAAATTGTGAAAATTGTCAAAAATTGGATTCCATTTCTAAACAAAACATGATGCCTCTGAACCCTTTCCTTGTCATTAAAATTTTTTATTGTTGGGAAATTGATTTCATGGGTCCATTTCCATCATCATTTGGATTTGTATATATTTTGGTTACAGTTGATTATGTCTCAAAATGGATTGAGGCAATTCTATGTCAACACAATAATCATAAAATTGTTCTTTTAAATTTTTAAAAGAAAATGTCTTGAGTCGATTTAAAATCCCTCGAGCTATCATCAGTAATAGAGGAACACATTTTTACAATAAACCATTTGAATCCTTAATGAAAAAATATGACATTACACACAAAATTGACACCCCTAATCACCCTCAAACAAGTGGACAAGTAGAAATAGCAAATAAGGAGATTAAACATTTTAGAAAAAAATGGCTAAACCAAATTGTAAAGATTGATCTTTAAGACTAAATGATGCATTTTGGACTTATCGTATTGCTTTCAAAACATCTTTAGGCATGTCACCCTATTGGTTAGTCTATGAAAAACCTTGTCACTTGCCCGTAGAACTTGAGCGTAAAGCATTTTGGGCCATTAAAGCTTTCAACTTAAACTTAATGCTGCTTGCAATTTAAACAAATTGTAATTAAATGAACTTTAGGAATTGAGAAATAATGCATATGAAAACGTAAAATTTTATAAAGATAGAGCAAAAACTTTTCATTAAAAATCAATTTTGAGAAAAAAATTTGAAATTGGTCAAAAACTTCTATTTTATAATTCTCGTGTTCACATATTCTCTGAAAAATTGAGATCTAGGTGGAATGACCCTTTTGTTGTCAAACATGTGTATCCTCATAGGGCCATAAACATTGAGAATCCTAGAAATGGGAATGTGTTTAAGGTCAATTGACAAAAACTCAAACCATTTCTGGAAAACCAAGTTGTTGAGGTAGAATCCATTTCCCTTTCTAATCCCTGTTATAAGAAGAATTTATTTTAATTGTGACTTTTTTTTTGCAGTTCTTTGTGGCACCAGTTAAGTGGCGGATAATAGTACTCCGTGGCTCTCAAGTTAGTTTTTTTTTACAGTTTCTCATAATGACTGATTCCTTATCCTTTAAAATAGATGTCATTCTATCAAATTTTAAAAAAACATTTTCCTTTTCTTCCTCAAAATGCTCTAACAAAAATCTGTAAAGTTAGGTGTGAAAGATTGAGACTGTTAATGCACAAAGACATCCTGAAAGATATACATTGAATAATTGAAGCAAAGGTTTGTTTAGTAGGTGAATCTTTAAATCCATTTGCCTCATACATGTTAGGTCTCGGTAAAAGTTCGTATAGAAGAGCGAAAAGATTATAAGCTTGTCACAATGTGCACGATGGACTTGTAACAAGCGATGTCATTCTTTAGGGATGGTTTCCACAAACTGAGAAGATAAAATAAACTTTATTAAGAATGGATTGAGTAAAGAGTCATTAGATGATATCTTATTGACTCTTAAGATGCATTCTTGTGGAGTTGTGCATCGTGAACTCCTTGGTTTATGGAATCTCTTCAGGGATGAACATAAATGTTACAATCTTGAAAATCTGACTAAAAAAGACTCTGTTTGTCAATTTATAAGAAAATTATATGGGAAGCTTATCCTCGACTTTGGCTTTTTTTTTGCAGTTTTTTGTGGCACCGGTTAAGTGGCGGATAACAGTACTCCGTGGCTCTCAAGTCAGTTTTTTTTTTTAGTTTCTCATAATAACTGATTCCTTTTCCTCTCAAATTTTAAAAAAATAATATTTTCCTTCTCTTCTTCAAAATGCTCTAACAAAAATATGCAAAACTAAGTGTGAAAGATTAAGACTGTTAATGCACAAGGGCATACTGGAAGATATATGTTGAATAATCAAAGCAAAGGTCCGTTTAACAAGTGAATCTTCAAATTCATTTGCCCCATACATGTTAGGTCTCGGTAAAAGTTTGTAGTCTAAAAGAAGAAGAGCGAAAAGATTACAAGTTTGTCACAAATGTGCACGATGGACTTGTAACAAGCGATATCATTCTTTAGGGATGGTTTTCACAAATCGAGAAGATAAAATAAACTTTATTAAGAATGGACTGAGTAAGGAGTCATTAGATGATATCTTATTAACTATTGAGATGCATTCTTGTAGAGTTGTGCATCATGAACTCCTTAGTATATGGAATCTCTTTAGGGACGAACATAAACATTATAGTCTTAGGAATTTGACTCAAAAAGACCCTATTTGTCAATTTATAAGAAAATTAGATGAGAAGCTTATCTCGACTCGTAGAAGGCATTTAAGCCGTTACTAGACATAAAACCAAAGGAAGATGTGAGCCACAATCACAACTTGCATGTTATTATCTTGTTCATCTAAAAAATAAAAAAATAAAATGTGTTTCTTAATTTCTAACTTTTCTGGCAACAGTCAATCAACCCATATAGGTGCTATAATTACATTTTTCATTCTTTTCCCTATTTAAACATTCCATTTTCATTTTCATCCAACTCATAATCATTCAAAGGGATGGTGAGTATAGAAAGGGAAAGAGCTTTTATTCGTTAAATATCTGTATATTATGTGGATCAAGTTTTGAAAAGAGTATAGAGTTTGTAAAAGTAGCAAGCATTATTGGTCGAGCGCTAGTTGCGAGGAAAATTCATGTAGTATATGGGGGGTAGCATTGAGTTAATAGGAGTTGTATCAATCACTGCACATTTAGGAGGCAGTCAAGTTTTAGGTATCATTCCTAGAGCTTTAACTGAAAGGAAAATCACAGGAAAGACAATTGGGGAGGTACTACGAGTATCAAGTATGCTTGAACGAATGGCTAAAATGCTTGACAATTCTGAATCATTCATTATCTTACCAGGTGGCTATGGTACTTTGGAATTAGTTTTTCAAATTGTCTCTTTGGCCCAACTGAACATCCACCACAAACCCATAGGTTTGTTGAATGTTAATAATTTCTTTGATGGTTTGTAATCTTTTCTTGATCATGCTGTGGAACAAAACTTTATCACACATTCAGAAAGATGGATCCTTATCTTTGTGATACGAATTATAAGTTGCAAACCCAAGTGCAGGTTATTTCAAGTAATAAATTCTTGGGAGTCCGAGGTCGATCCACAAGGAATTGATGAAGAAAAATTCTTTGAGATAAGAAAAAGATTTGTCACAACAATAAAGGTGATAAAAGTTATTCATGATGAAAAAAGGATTTGCTTGGGTTAGAAGATCTATTCTTGGTAATAAATTAAAGACAATATTATCTTTTTTATAACTCAATTGAAATCCACACATAATGGAGGTTCCAATCAGAAAATACAATATTCAAATTTAATTAAGATTATATATGTAATTATATTATGATTCTTTTAATTATTCACTAACACCAACACTTGTAAATGAGCTAAAGCATTCAATATGCCAACCTCTTATCCACAATGAATCAAGATCTCCACTTTACAAGGAGGGTTTCTAAATTGATTGGAAATAAAATATAACACATATAATGGTCACTTGATAATATATCATTCAAGCACAAGAGAGAAATTAATCTAATCTTAATTTATTACCAAAAGCTTCATCCTTTCACCTAAGCAAAATAAAAATTAGTTACTCAAGAACAAGAAGAAAGAAAAAGAGAGGAAGAAAGAGATGAATATAACTTCTATTAAGAACAAAAAAAAAATACAACAAGAAAAACAAGTAACATAATAGCATGATCTTGATCTCTAAGCCAAGATATCTCTAATGAGTAGCTCATGGTGCCTTTTACAGAACATGAAAAGTACAAAATGACAATAGACTTATTTAATGAGTGGTTGAATAAGTGGGTGGATGAGTGGAAAATGACAATAGTGGTTGGATGAGTGGGTGGATGATGGATGGTTAAGTGGAAGATGATTGAGATGCTTATCTCCCAAATGATTCAGTGCTGAACTCATGGCTGCCATCAGAAAATGAAAAAAATGGTCTTCATGAAAGTGGTAGGCTTTCGTCTTAGCTTTCCAATGCTGTTTTAGCTCAATATCATTCCTACAGCTCGAGATATGGCCCAATCTTTGCACACTATTCAGGCCCTGCTACAACTCCTCTATTTTGACTTCTAGACCTAATATGACCTACTATACTTCCGATCTAACTCTTGTGTTCTTCATGAAAGTTGTATATTTAGGTCTTAACTTTCTAATGCCACCAGTTTGATGTCAATTGAACTCCTATAACTCAAGAAATGGGCTGATGAGGGAGCATAGGTCAAGTTGTCAAGATTAGCACTCTGGATTTTGCTTCAACTCCAATTTAAATTATCCAAATGTGTGATTTGGCTCTTGAGGTTTTCATGAAAGTTGTAGATAATTATTTTAAATTTCCTACAAAACTAGAATCATATTAATTAAATATTTGTAACTCAAATTATAACTAGTTTACTGAACGCTGTCAAATAGACAAATTAAAGTCAATTCAAACACTAATTCTTTCAATGATCCAATTAAGCTCAATATCAATAAATGTAACAAACCTAACTTAATTAAGCCTAATTGAACCTTAAGAAGCCCAATGAAAGGATTATAAAATAAATAAAATATATTGCTATCAAATTCCTTCACACTTAACTTTTGCACTCTTGGACAAAATACATAAGATCAAAGCTAGGGAACAAGGAAAAACAACATAAATTCAAAAGCTAAAAATTTTAAAAGACTCAATTTCTAATAATATTCAAAAATGCAAAAGGTTATAAGCATGAAGAGCAACCAAAGATTTAAGGGATCAAACATTTATAAGGTAACATTTCTTCACATATCAAACCAACAAATAAAGAAACTTCAATTGAAAAACATGAGTCAAGAATGATATATTCTCATAAGATTCTCTCTCAATCCCTCAAGTGTTTAAAAGGTAGGTATTTCACTTAATTCAACCCATGAAAAATTACACTACCATAAGCTTGTTTATCTTCTACTTCTCCACTACCCAAAATATATGCACACACAAATCAAGATGACTTTATTCAAGGTTGTATTAGGGTCAAGGTAAAGAAAGTGGGTAATATATGACAAGTTAAATATCAAAAAGAATAAAAGAGCATTAGAGTTGAGTTAAAATAACAAACATGAAAAGTTCATCCCAACATAATGCAACTTCTCTTTACATATTCTTTTCACTTCCCTTTTTTTCCTTGTTGACCTTTCTTTACACTTTGTTATTTTTTTTTTAAGATGGCTACTCTTTCCTTTTTCATCAACTGTTTTGTACATACACTCCCACACTTGTTCAAGAACTCATCTAATGTTAATGCTCTCTTATTCTCTAAGGTTAGGTAAGAACATTTTTTTTAGGCATGTAATGAGCTAAAAATAAAGAATGACTAAATAAGTTCAAAAGGGTTAAACAAGGAAAAATATACAAAGTTGGCTATTTAGTTAAAGTAGCTATTTCAAGAAAAATGTCTTAATCATGTTTATGTATACATATGAAAATGTAGCCTCAAATAGAGTCAAAGCAAGTTTTAGAGTAACAATTCTATGAGTGAAAATCATACAAGAAAGAAAAAAATGGTGCAATTGTTCAATCCATTCATCAATAGGCTCAAAATTTCACAAGGCATATTTCTATCATTCTCAGTCCACCAATTCAACATTCATAACCAAGCATGTGATTTTTAAGAAAGAAGACAATTTACTCAATCATGCTTTGTTCCCTAAATTTGAATTGCTACTTCCACACAAAATAGTTATCTATCTAATTACTCCTTACTCTGCCACTAATTTAGATGCGTCTCAAGAGTGAATTTACCTTAAGGACATAATTTACTCCTTACTCTGCTATCCTTAATTAGTTTTACTGTTAGTAAGTTACTGACAAATATATCAATAAACACATTTTCCTAATTTTTTTTTTAGGTTTTTTTTACTTCAACTATTCTTCCCCCCAACTAGATCATAACATTGTCATCAATGTCAAAACATAGATAGGTAAAGAATAGAAGATATTACCTATTGTGGCAATTATTGAAAAGAGAAACCTTACACAAATTTAAATAGAAACAAAGTACGATGAATAAAACCAAATGTAAAGAAAAGTTATAGATGAAGTATCAGATCAAACTCACATTCCTTGCGGCCTCCCTTACTGCTTCCTTTTGACCAATCTATCTAAGCTATTGCTGAATCAGGTTCATAAACAAAAATTTGTAATTTATCAATTAATTCATCAACAGTGGAAGCAGAGATAAGGAGTCATCTTGCCGAAGGTGTGATAAATTTATGTTCTATAGCATGGTCAAGAAAAGATAACAAATTGTCAAAGAAATTATTAACATTCAACAAACCTATGGGTTTATGGTGGATGTTCAGTTAGGCCCAAGAGATAATTTAAAAAACTTCTTCCAAAGTACCAAAATCACCCGGTAAGGCAATGAATGCATCAGAGTTTTCGAGCATTGTCCTTATTCGTCCATGCATAGTTGATACTTGAAGTTCCTGCCCAATTGTCTTTCCAGTGATGTTCTTTTGAGTTAAAGGTTCAGGAATGATACCTAAAACTTGATCGCCTCTTAGATGTGCAGCAAGTGATACAGCCCCTATTAACCTAATACTACCTCCCCTATATACTACACGAATGTTCCTCGTAGCAAGTGTTCGACCATAAGTGCTTACTCTAAACTCTTCTCATAACTTGACCCACAAAATACACAAATATTGGTAAGTCTACGAATAGAATCTCTCTCCATTTCTACACTCACACTCTCTTTGAATGATTATGAGTTGGAGGAAAATGAAGTGTTTAAAAAGGGAAGAGAATAGAAAAAATAATGATAGCACTTATATGGGTAGATTGACTGTTGTTAGAAAAGTTTGAAACTAAGAAACACTGATTTTTTTATTTTTTATTTTTTATTTTTTATTTGAAAGAAAACAAGAGCCTGAACCAGTCTAAAACTAGAGGCTAGGCTCTCACACCCGTTTATTTGAAGGAAAGAAAAAGAGAAAAAGAAAAGAAAAGAAAGAAACCATCGAGGATTTTCATCCTGGGTCTAGAACCTAGAGAGCTCACACTTTGGTTCGTAACATCAACAAAAATGCTAAAATCTAAAACCCACAATGTCCAAGATCCAAAACTCCCCATCCTAGGATGCTGAAAGCCCCTTCTAATAGAGAGGATTAAGCTCAGATGTCTCATACATTTTGGCAGCCACGAATTACTTCTTACTAATAACTAAAGTGGGACGTTTCTATCTGTCCATGAATTCCACAGTGCCTAGATAGTGAACATTGAGTTATGGAGTGCGGCTCTCTACAGAGTATGGTACACGAACCTTATTTAAGGACTGTAGTGCAAAGGTCCACCCAGTCAATGATGGGTCTGCCACTGGCAGGGGCTCCACACTCAATTAAGAACGTGGTATTCTTTTGATCGCCCTTTTTTTTAGGAGTTGAACAAGATAATATATACATGTTGTGATTGTGGCTCACATCTTCCTCTTGTTTTACGTCTAGTAACGACTTAAACACCTTCTATGAGTCGAGGATAAGCTTCACATTCAATTTTCTTATGAATTAGCAAACGAGGTCTTTTTGAGTTAGATTCCCAAGACTATAACGCTTTTGCTCGTCCCTAAAGAGATTCCACAAATTAAGAAGTTCACGATGCACAACTCCACAAGAATTCATCTCAAGAGTCAATAAGATATCATCTAATGACTCCTTACTCAGTCCATTCTTAATAAAGTATATTTTATCTTCTTAGTTTGCAAAAACCATCCCCAAAGAATGACATCGCTTGTTACAATTCCATCACGTATATTTATGACAAACTTGCATTCTTTTTGCTCTTCTTTTTTTAGAATATGAACTCTTACCGAGACCCAACATGTATGAGACAAATGAATTTAAAGATTTACCTGCTAAACGAATATTTGCTTCGATTATCCTGCGTATATCTTTTGGGATGCCTTTGTTCATTAACAGTATCAGTCTTTCATACCTAGCTTTGTAGATTTTTGTTAGTGCATTTTGAGGAAAAGAAGGTAAATGCTTTCTTAAATTCAAGAGAATGACATCCATTTTAAAGAAGAATGAATAAGTTATTATGGAAAACTGAAAACAAGCCGACTTGAGAGTCACGGAGTACTGTTATCCGCCACTTAACTGGGGTCACAAAGAACTACAAAAAGAAAGCAACAAAATTAAAATAAATTCTTCTCATAACATGGATTAGAAAGGAAGATGAATTCTACCTCAACAACTTGATTTTCTAGAAATAGTTTGAGTCTTTGTTCATTGACCTTAAATATATTACCATTCCTAAGGTTCTTAATGTCTGTAGCCTCATGAGGATACACATGTTTGACAATAAAAGGGTCAGTCCACCTAGATCTCAATTTTTCAGGAATAGGTGAAGATGAGAATTATAAAGCAGAACATTTTGACCAATTTTAAAAGATTTTCTCAAAATTGATTTGTCATAGAAAGTTTTTGTTCTAACTTTATAAATTTTTGAGTTTTCATATGCATCATTTCTCAATTCCTCAAGTTCATTTAATTACAATTTGCGTATCTTACAAGCATCATTAAGATTTAAGTTGAAAGCTTTAATGGCCCAAAATGCTTTACGCTCCAGTCCTATAGGCAAGTGACAAGGTTTTCCATAGACTAACTGATAGGGTGACATGCCTAAAGATGTTTTGAAAGCAGTACGATAAGCCCAAAGTGCATTGTTTACTCTTAAAACCAATCTTTATGATTTGGGTTAACTATTTTTTTTAAAATTTGTTTAATCTCCTTATTTGCTAATTATACTTGTCCACTTATCTGAGGATGATAAGGGGTGACAATTTTTGTGGGTAATGTCACATTTCTTCATTAAGGATTCAAATGGTTTATTACAAAAATATGTTCCTCCATCACTAATGATAACTCGAGGGATTCCAAATGAACTTAAACATTTTCTTTTAAAAATTTAAGAACAATTTTATGATCATTGTGTTGACATGGAATCATCTCAATCTATTTTGAAACATAATCAACTGCAACCAAAATATACACAAATCCAAATAATGATGGAAATGGACCCATGAAATCAATTCTCCAATAATAAAAAATTTCAATGACAATGATAGGGTTCAGAGGCATCATGTCTCGTTTAGAAATAGAACTCAATTTTTGACAATTTTCACAATTTTTGAAAAAAGTATAGCTGTTCTTAAATTAAGTGGGCCAAAATCCACACTGTAAGATTTTCGTAGCTATTTTCTTTGAAGAAAAATGACCTCCACATGCTTCTAAGTGACAAAATTTAATGACACTACCTACCTCACTGTCGGGTACAGATCTTCGAAAGATTTGATCAGGACAATATTTGAACAAATATAGGTCATCCCAATAAAAATTTTTCACCTCAGTCAAAAACCTCTTTCTGTCTTGGTGTATCCACTGAGGCGGCTTCTTTCCTATTACAATAAAATTGACTACGTTAGGAAACCAAGGCATGGAATTGACAAAAAATAAAAATTTATTGGGAAAAGAATCATTGATAGGTGTGTTATCAAAAGGTGATCTTGTTATAAGTCTAGACAAATAATCTGTAACATTTTTTACTTATTTCTTATTTTTTATTGTGATGTTGAATTCTTAAAGCAACAAGATCCACCGTATCAACCTAGGTTTGGCATCATGCTTAGACATTAAATATCTAACAGCAGCATAATCGGTGAAAACAACAGTAGAAGAACTAATTAAATAAGCTCAAAATTTGTCCAATGCAAAAATTACAGCAAGTAGTTCTTTTTCAGTAGTGGTGTAATTCATTTGTGCACTATTCAAAGTTTAACTTGCGTAATAAATTACATGAAGCTTACCTTCCTTTCTCTGGCCTAAAATAGCGCCAATAATAAAATCACTAGTATCACACATTAACTCAAAAGGCAAAGACTAGTCAGGGGATTGCATGATAGGAGCAGATGTTAGAAGATCGATTAATTTTTAAAAAGATTTCTGACAATTTTGAGTCTAATCAAATGGTGCATCTTTTGTTAGAAGATTACATAATGGTCTAGATATGACACTAAAGTCCTTAATGAATTTTTTGTAAAATCATGCATGTCCTAAAAAGGAACAAACTTCTCTGACTATTTTTGAGGAAGACAAATGAGCAATTAATTCAACTTTAGCCTTATCAACTTCAATTCGCTTAGAAGATATCATAAGACCTAATACTATTCCTGAGGTAACCATGTAATGACATATTTCCTAGTTTAACACAAATCATTTTTCTTTGCATCTTTTAAGAACTTTTTCCAAATTATCAAGACAATTTTCAAAAGAATTTTCAAAAACTGTCAGGTGATCCATGAAAACCTCTAAATAATGCTCAATCATGTCACTAAAAATACTTAGCATGCATATTTAGAAATTTATCGGAGCATTAAAAAGGTCAAAAGACATTCTTCTATATGCAAGAGTGTTAAAGGGGCATCTAAAAATGGTTTTTTCTTGATCCTCTAATGCAATTGGTATTTGATTATACCCTGAATAACCATCAAGAAAATAATAGTAGAGATGTCCTGCTACTCTTTCCAGAATTTGATCAAGAAATGGTAAGGGAAAATGATCTTTCCTAGTAGCAGCATTTAATTTTCTAAAATCAATACACATACGCCAACTAGATGAGACTCGCGTAGGTATTAATTCACCTTTTTCATTTTCAACCACTGTTATTCCAGATTTCTTAGGCACAACTTGTGTAGGGCTTACCCACTGGATCAGAGATAAGGTAGATAATTCTAACATCAAGTAATTTGAGAACTTCAACTCTAATTATCTCTTTCATGTATGGATTTAATCTTCTTTGAGGTGGTTGTGATGTTTTAGCATTATCCTCTAAATGTATTCTATGTGTATAAATTAATAGATTAATATCTTTTATGCCTTTTAATGTCCTTTAATGTTTATCCAATTGCACTGTTATGCCTTTTAAGTACTTCTATCAACATACTTTCTTGTTCTTTGGTAAGGGATGATGAAATTATCACTAGAAAGCTTTGTTCTTCTCCCAAAAATGTGTACTTCAACCCAGCAGGTAATGACTTTAGTTCCAAACTGGGTACTTCTTCATGGATATTATCATTCATGGGCTTTAGCTCTTCAAATCTTGGCTTCCATCTTTTGTATTCCATTACCTGTGTACAATCAAGTAAAGAACATAGTTCAGAAATATCATGTAATTGCATACATAAATCAAATGAATTAATTAAACAAATTTCTAATGGGTCAGAAGAACTCCATGTTTGAAGATGATCATCTATAATGACGTCAATCCCTTCAACTTCCTCTTTTTCATTATAGACTTCCTGTGGTTATTTGCACATGTTGAAAACATTAAGTTCCAGTGTCATATTTCCAAATGTTAGCTTCACTAATCCATTTCTGTTCAGCCAAAAATACATTCTTTTTCACATTTAGTTTCCTTTTGACAGTGCACAAGTCCTTCAAAAATTTGGCATGATAGGGAATCTATTTGATAGCATCTAATAGAGGAATATTGACCTTCACTTGTTTAAAGATTTCAAAAATTTACTATTATGATTCAATTTACTTGAATTATTTAATACTTAAGGATATAGGGGTGAAGGTGAGAGTTTAGTCTCCTTTTGGTCAGGTGGCTTATTAACTTCTTCCTATCCTAGGGAATTGATTCATCATCTTTCTCGCAAGGTTTAGGAATTTATTTTTCAACAACCTTCCACTCCTAAGAGTTATCACTTACTTGACTTAATCTATTTGTTGGCTTTCTGAACTACCCTCATTTATACTGTACTGATCCTTGGGATTTGGTTGAGGTTGAGAAGGAAATTTTCCTTTTTCGTGAATGGTAAGTACAGAAGAAAGTTTAGCAAGAGTGTCTTTTATGTCAATCATGGCTTGAGTGTTTTGGTTATTAATGGCCTCTTACTTTTTCATGAATGCATGCAATGTTCCTTCAAGGTTTTTCCTATATGGTGGGACATAGGGTGCATATCCATGAAAATTTCGAGAGTCCTGCTGTGCCTGAGGAGGTGGTGGTTGCATAAATTGTGCCTGATTATTAGTCCTCCAACTGAAGTTCAAGTGATTTCTCCATTCCGGATTGTATGAATCAAATGATGAAGTTTTCTTAAAGAAAGAAGACCTCAATAAATTTGTTCTTTAAATTAGTTTCCCAGCAACGGTACTAAAAACTTGATGTGAATTATAAGTTTTAAATCCAAGTGTAGGTTGTTTCAAGTAATAAATTCTCAGGAGTCCAAGGTCGATCCACAAGGAATTGATGAAGAAAAATTTATTGAGGTAATGAAAAGATTTGTCACAATAATAAAGTGATAAAAGTTGTTTACAATGAAAAAAGGATTTGTTTGGGTTAGAAGATCCATTCTTGATAGTAAATTAAAGATAAGATTATTTCTTTTTATAACTCAATTGAAATCCACACATAATGGAGGTTCCAATCGAAAAATACAACATTCAAAGTTCAATTAAGATTATATATGTAATTATATTATGGTTCCATTAATTATTCACTAACACCAACACTTGTAAATGGGCTCAAGTATTCATTGTGTCAACCTCTTGTCTACAATGAATCAAGATCTCCACTTTATAATGAGAGTTTCTAAATTGATTGGAAATAAAAAATAACACATATAATGACCACTTAATAATACATCATTCAAGCACAAGAGAGAAATTAATCTATCCTTAATTTATTACCAAAAGCTTCACCATTTCATCCCAAGCAAAATGAAAATTAGTTACTTATGAACAAGAAGAAAGAAATAGGGAAGAAGAAGGAGATGAACATAACTTCTATTAAAAACAAAAAAAAATTACATTAAGAAAAACAAATAACACAATAGTATGATCTTAATCTCTAAGCCAAGATGCCTCTAATGAGCAACCCATGGTGCCTTTTATAGAGTATGAAGTACAAAATGACAATAGATTTATTTAATGAGTGGTTGGATGAGTGGGCGGATGAGTGGAAAATGACAATTGTGGTTAGATGAGATGAGTTGAAAATGACAATAGTGGTTGGATGAGTGGATGGATGATGGGTGGTTGAGTGGAAGATGACAATGGAATTGTTTCTTGGTGAGTGGATGATGGGTGGTTGAGTGGAAGATGATTGCGATGCTTGTCTGGAAAATGACAATTGTGGTTAGATGAGATGAGTTGAAAATGACAATAGTGGTTGGATGAGTGGATGGATGATGGGTGGTTGAGTGGAAGATGACAATGGAATTGTTTACTGAGTGAGTGGATGATGGGTGGTTGAGTGGAAGATGATTACGATGCTTGTCTCCAAAATAATTCGGCGCTGAACTTATGGTTGCTGTTAGAAAATGGAAAAGTGGTCTTCATAAAAGTTGTAGGCTTTTGTCTTAGCTTTCCAATGCCACTAGTTTTAGCTCAATATCATTCCTACAGCTTGAGATATGACCCAATCTTTGTACACTATTCAGGCTTAGCTACAACTCCTCTGTTCTGACTTCTAGGCCAAATATGACCTACTATACTTCCGATTTGACTCTTGTGTTCTCATGAAAGTCATAGATTTGGGTCTTAAATTTCCAATGCCACTATTTCGGTGTCAATTAAACTCCTATAGCTCAAGAAATGGGCTGACGAGTGCACAGAGGTCAAGCTGCCAAGATCAGCACTCTGGATCTTGCTTCAACTCCAATTTAAATTATCCAAACATGTGATTTGGCTCTTGAGATCTTCATGAAAGTTGTAGAGAATAGTCTAAGCTTTCCTACAAGACCAGAATTACATCAATAAGATATTTGTAACTCAAATTATAACCAGTTTTCTAAATGTTGTCAAATAGACAAATTAAAGTCAATTCAAGCAATAATTTTTTCAATGATCCAATTAAGCTCAATATCAATAAATGTAAGAAAACTAACTTAATTAAGCTTAATTGAACCTTAAGAAGCCAATTGAAATTATTATAAAATGAATAAAATATATTATTATCACTCTGCTTCCACTATCGATGAGTTAATTCATAAATTACAAGCTTTTGTCTATGAATCTGATCAAAGTAATGGCTCAGATAGATTGGTCAAAGGGAAGTAACAAGGAACGCAGGTTTGTTCTGGCACTTCGTCTATAACTTCCCTTTACCTTTGGTTTTATTCATCACACTTTGTTTCTGTTTAAATTTATGTCAGGTTTCTCTTTTCAATACTTGCCACAATAGGTAATATTTTCTATCCTTTACCCATCTATATTTAGACATTGAGGACAATGTTATGATCTGATTCGGGGGAAGGATAATTGATATGTAAAAGAAATTGGGGAAGTATGTTTATTGATATGATTGTTGATAAACACAATTTTCATACTTTGTTAGTTAATTCTCATATTTAGTATCTTGGACCTCTTATATGCTTAATTGATTGGTTTTCACCACAATTTATATTTTGGGCTCAAATTGGGCATAATTGATTTTTGCAGCATTATTAGGATTTTACACTATTTTTATATTTTGGGCATATCTTGAGTTCTAGATATCTAAACATTATATATTTTACCTTGTAAAAAAGATAAGAGAGATCTCTACAACTTTCATAAAGAGCCCTAAAGCTGAATAAGATATCTGGTGGACCGAATTGGGCTTGGAAATCAGAACTCAATTTCTATCGTGTAATTCGAGCAGTGTACACTAATTGGTCCATAATTCAGGATGTAGGTGTGATATGGACCTGAAACCGATGACATTCGAAAGCAAAGACATAGATCTAATTATTATGAGATCATGAATTGAAACTACAATGTTTAGGTGACGTTTCACCCCTGAGAAAATGGCTGATGGGATAAAAGACCTGTTAAGAGTGAATTAAGCATAACTCTCTCATTTGAAGCCCAAATCAAGTGATTTCGGTGGCCAATAAAAGCTAAGAGGCCGAAAATTAACTTTAACCTAGGGGAAAATTAGGATTCTTAATTTTTAAGTCAGTTATTTTGTTATAAAGTGGGGATCCAAGATAGATAGAGACCCAAGTCATTTTTACTTGATTCTTCTACCTAGAGTTTTCTCTTTTCTTTTGTAAACTGTGTGTGGCAGCCATGGAGAGCTAATTATCTGAGATCAATCCAAGGATCTTGAGAAAATTTTGGTTTGGCTTTGAGTTTCTGTTCCTAATTTTGATTTTGAATTGAATTAATTATCTTCTTCTTCTCTTGATTTGGATTTCAAATTATATAATTAGAGATTTCTGTTGTGTGATATGATTTGATTGAATCCTTATTCCTAATTAAGATTTGTGATTAAATTATAATTGATTAATTATGATTTAGTTACATGAATTGAAGAAAGTTAGGTTGGCAGATTTGTTAATTTGGGTTAATTAAATTTTGGTTGTTAAACTAACATAGGTTGCATGATTCTAGCGATTGTTGATTTATGAATTGTTTGTTAGTTAAATTCTAGGTGATTATCTAGTGTTGAATTCTATGTGTTTGATGCAGAGATTTCGGTCATTCATAGATTAACCAATTAATTCAATCAAGATGCATGTTTAGTGATCGATGACAAGTCAACTAGATTTCTGACAGTTTCTTTAATTGGTTGATTTGTAATTTAATTTTCTTTCTTATATTTAACTATTACGTTTACATTCTGCATACATAATCTACCCTATGTGATCTTGATTTGGTTTGATTGGTATATTGATCCTCAAGAGATAACTCAGTTCGCTGCCTTGTACTACAAGTTATCGATAGAACTAGAATTTTATTATTTGGTTGAGCTTGATAGTTGAATCAAATTTGGGACTATTTTCGGGGATCATTAGGTGCTACTTAATCATGTCAAGACTTTAACTAACCCTCGAACCCTTTTTCTTCTTTGTTTTTGTGGTTTTCAGGTGAAGACACTTGGGTCAATTTTCAGAATTTTGTATGGAATCTTATGTTCAGAATGACTTGTTACTTGGTTAGTTGAAGGAAAATGGCATTTTAAGCAAGGCTCATTACTTGTAATGAGGTCACTCAGATTTTGGCCAAATTCCATCATTTAGACCACTTTTTCAATTTTTTAAGATTTTGTTACATTTTTTAGTTTCATTTTTGTGTAGTTTTCATGCTATGGTAGTCTCCTAAATTTTAAAAATGTTTAGATATAGTTTTTGTTGAGTTTTTTTTGTGATTTTTACCATTGCTTTGTGTTTATGTTTTGAGTCAATTTTGAGTTCCTATAATGAGGTTTAATATTCTTGATACTATGAAACATCCTATGGAAGAACATTCTATCTTTCATGTTGATTTAATTGATGACTTAGTTGATAATTGTATACTGACTTATATGAGGAGTTTCTTGAGATTGTTGATTTTGGTAACTCTATGTGCAGTAATTTGTGTTAGTTGTGATGGTGATAAATTGTGTTCTGTGTGTTCTGAAATTTTTGCATTTTTGGAATATGATGAATTTGTTCATGTGTTAGTAGATTGTACAACAGGTGATATATATGCAGAGGTTTAAGCAGTAGAGGCAGAGCAATAACAACTTATTAGATTATTACCCTTTATAGTGCAACCACCAAAATTGGAGCTTAAGCCTTAGTCTGAGCACCTGAAGTATGCATACTTGGTGGATGATGAACAACTTTCTGTGATCGTGGCCAAGAACCTCCTTGCTGAATAGGAGGAGAGGTTGCTACAAATTCCTGAGAGCATAAGAAAGCCTGGGATCTCAGTGATAGCACTTGGGTGAATCCCAGGGGAATTAAGGAGGGCCAATGGAACTCTGGTGGAAGCTCTCATGCTTCAAGCATAACTCGGTCATTATGCTTTTGCCAATGGGATCCTAGTGGAAGTCTCTCCATCTACCTCACTTGATAAGGATGTTTCTTCTCTCTCTTTTATTTTACTTGTCCTAGATTAATTGATGATAATTGAGGGATGTTTTCTTTTGAGCTTTACATTAAGGACAATGTAGAATTTAAGTGTGGGGGAGGAATTTACATTGTTTTCTATATTATTTATTTTTGTTTTCTATTTTTTGTGTTTGATTTCTTTTTTTATTTTTGTTTTTGTTTTTTGTGTTTGATTTCATTTTTTGTTTTATTTTCTTGTTCTATTTACATTTACATTTATTTTTCAATTTTATTTGTGTTTTGTTTTTAAATTATGTTTTGATGTTTTTGGTTTTAAAAAAATTATGTGATTTTTTATAGTTTTTAATTATTTTCTAATGACTCTTGAGATGCGTGGAAGTTGTGAGTTTGGAAAAATCGAGGATTAGAAGTTCATGACATAAGTGAATGAATTATCTTTCATCTTGCACTTGACTTATTTGGTAATGGAAATTGAATTGGTAAATTAAGTTTGATAGACTTATACCTTGTGAGAATTTGAGCTTATTGATGAATGGATTAAGTATTTGTGTCATTCTCTTCCTTCTTGTGTGATTTTCACTCATGGATTTTGATCACTCTAGAACTTGCTTTGATTCTTTTTGAGACTACATTTTCACATGCATGCATGAATATGATTGAGGCATTCTTTCCTTGCATTAGCTACTTTAGCCAAATAGCCAACCTTACATATTTCTCTTTAATTAACCCCCTTGAGCTTATTTTCATATTCTTTATTGTTCTTAGCTCATTACATACCCTTAGTGAAAAACCATGTCCCTTTACCTTAGGGAATAGGAGAGCATTGGTCTTATCCTCGGATGAGCTCATGAACAAGTGTGGGAGAATCTTATATTGTTATTGTTGTTTGGTCTTGCTTGAAGACAAACAAGGTTTAAGTGTGGGGGTGTGAAAATGTTGTGCTAAATTGTTCTTCAAAAAAATTATTCTTCAAAAAAAAAAGGAATAAATGCAAGAAGGTTGTGAAAGAAAAGAGATAAAAAAAGGAATATGATAAGAGAATGCGCATTTTATGGAATTAGGGGTAAAATTTCATGCTTGTCATTTGAGTTCCTCCACAATGCTCTTTTATTATTTTGGGTATTTAGCTTGTCATATCCATATTTTTTTCCCTTCCTTAACCCCATTACAACCTTGAATAAAGCCCTCTTGATTTGTGTATGCATGTATATAGAATAGTAGAGAAGAAGAAGATAAGCAAGCTTATGGTAGTGTAAATTTTTATGAGTTGAGTTGAGTGAAACACTTACCTTCTAGACATTTCTAACACTAAACACTTGAGGGAGTAAGAGTATATCTTGTGAGAATCTATCATTCTTGGTTTATGTTTTTCAATTGAAATTACCTTATTTATTGATTTGAGATGAAAAGAACTATCACTTCACAAATTTTTTGATCTCTTAAACTTCTTGGTTTCTATCCTTACTTGTAAACTTTTGCATTCTTGAATATCATTGGAAAGTGAATCTCTTTGAGTTTTAGTTTTTGAAATTTTGTGTTTCTTTTTCCTTAGTTTGAATCTTTAGTTTGACGGAGACGTGCAAAAGCTAAGTGTGGAAGAATTTGATAAACACGATTTTCATGCATTAGTTAACCCTTATATTTAGTCTCTTGGACCTCTTATATGCTTAATTGATTGGTTTTGGCCACAATTTATAAGTTTGAGCACAAAATGGGTTTAATTGATTTTGCAGCATTATTGGGATTTTATATTATTTCTATATTTTGGCCATATCTTGAGTTTTAGATATCTAAACATTATATATTTTACTTTGTAGGAAAAATAAGAGAGAGTTCTACAACTTTCATGAAGAACCCCTGAATCAGATATCTAGTGGACCGAATTGGGCTTGGAAGTCAGAACTCGGGTTCTATCACCTAACCTAAGCAGTGTGCACTAATTGGTCTATAATTTGGGTTGTACGTGTGATATTGACCTGAAATTAGTGGCATTCGAAAGCTAAGACATAGATCTTTAATTCTTATGAAGACCACAAATTGAAACTACAAGTTTTTTATGGCGTTTCACCCTTGTGAAGTCGGCTGACGGAATCAAAGACCTGTTAAGAGTGAATTGGGCATAACTTTCTCATCTAATGCCCAAATCAAGTGATTTCGGTAGCCAAGGAAAGCTAAGAGGCCAAAAATTAACTTTAACCTAGGGACAAATTAGGATTCTTAATTTTTAAGTCAATTATTTTGTTATAAAGAGGGGATCCGAGATAGATAGAGATCCAAGCTATTTTTACTTGATTCTTCTACTTAGAGTTTTCTTTTTTCTTTTGCAAACTGTGCGTGGCAGCCATGGAGAGCTAATTATCTGAGATCAATCTAAGGATCTTGAGAAAATTGTAGTTTGACTTTGAGATTCTGTTCCTAATTTCGATTTTGAATTGAATTAATTATTTTCTTCTTCTCTTGATTTGGATTTCAAATTACATGATTAAAGAATTCTGTTGTGTGATGTGATTTGATTGAATCCTTAATCCTAATTAAGATTTGTGATTAATTGATTAATTGTGATTTAGTCACATGAATTGAAGAATGTTGGTTGGCAGATTTGTTAATCTGGGTTAATTAAATTATGATTGTTAAACTAACATAGGTTGCATGAATTTAGCGATTGCAGATTTGTGAATTGTTTGTTAGTTAAATTCTAGGTTATTATCTAATGTTGAATTCTATGTGTTTGATGCAGAGATTTTGGTCAATCATAGATTAACCAATTAATTCAATCAAGATGCATGTTTAGTAATCGATGACAAGCCAACTAGATTTCTAACGGTTTCTTGGATTGGTTGATTTGTAATTTGATTTTCTATCTTATATTTAATTATTATGTTTATATTCTATATATACAATCCCCCTGTGTGATCTTAATTTAGTTTGATTGGTATCTTGATCCTCAAGAGACGACTCAGTTCGCTGCCTTATACAAGTTATCAGTAGAACTAGAATTTTATTATTTGATTGAACTTGACACTCGAATAAATTGTCAGCAACTTTCTAACAACAAAACTAATTAAGTATGGTAGAGTAAGGAGTAATTTTACTCTTGAGATGCATCTAAATTGCAGAAGTAACTAATTTGTGTTGATTTATGGAAGTAACGAAGTTTTATCATTTGATTTCCTTTGAAAAATTCAAGTGAATGAACTCTCACATCCTTTGAAGCAATTGAAATTCAGGGTTCATAGCATGATTAAATAAATTATCTTCTTCCTTAAATTACACATGCTTGGTTTTGAATGTTGAATTGGTGGATTAAGAATTATATATATATGCCTTGTGAAGCCTATTGATGAATGAATTGAATATTTGTATCATTCTCTTCTTTTTTGTATGATTTTCACTCATGAAATTGTTACTCTAGAACTTGTTTTGATTCTTTTTTCTATGCTACATTTTCTTATGCATACATAAACATAATTGAGGCATTTTTCTTGAAATAGCTACTTTAACCAAATAGCCAACCTTGCATATTTTCCTTTACTTAACCCCTTTGAGTTTATTTGACCATTCCTTGTTGTTAGCTCATTACATGCCTTAAATGAAAAAAAAATCATGTTCTTACCCAACCTTAGGCAATAAGAGAGCATTGACATTGTTATTGGACGAGTTCTTGAACAAGTATGAGTGTGTGTATGCAAAATGGTTGATGAAAAAGGAAAGAGTGGCCAATTCAAAAAAAAAAAGGCAAAAAAAGAAGGGAAAAGAATATGTAAAGGGAATTTACATTAGGTAGAGTTGGGATGAACTTTCATGCTTGTTATTTGAACTCAACCCTAATGCTCTTTTATTCTCTTTGGTATTTAACTTGTCATATTCATATTACTCCCCCTTCTTTACCTTGACCCCATTATAACCTTGAATAAAGTCCTCTTGATTTGTGTGTGCATGTGTTTTTACCCCTCCTTTACCTTGATCTCATTACAACCTTGAATAAAGTCCTCTTGATTTGTGTATACATGTGTTTTGAGTAGTGGAGAAGTAGAATATAAGCAAGCTTATGGCAGTGTAATTTTTCATGAGTTTAATTGAGTGAAATACCTACTTTTCAAACACGTGAGGGATTGAGAGTGAATCTTGTGAGGATCTATCATTCTTGACTCATGTTTTTCAATTGAAGTTTCCTTACTTGTTAGTTTGAGATGTGAAAAAATGTTACCTTATAAATGTTTTGATCCCTTGAATCTTTAGTTGCTCTTCTTGCTTATGGACTTTTGCATTCTTGAATATCATTGGAAAGTAAGTTTTTTTTTATCATTTTTTTTAACTTTTGAGTTTGTTTGTTTTTCCTTGTTCACTAGTGTTAAAGTTTTAGTTTGCCCAAGACGTGCAAAAGCTAAGTGTGGGGGAATTCGATAAACACAATTTTCATACATTATTTAACCCTCATATTTAGTCTCTTAAACATCTTATGTATTTAATTGATTGGGTTTAGTCACATTTTATAAGTTTGGGTTCCAAATTAGGCTTAATGGTATTTTTCAGCATTGTGATAATTTTACACTGTTTCTATATTTCAGGTATAATTTGAGTTATAAACATCTAAAAATTATGAACTTTACATTGTAGGAAAGATAAGGGGAAACTCTACAACTTTGATGAAGAGTTCCAGAGTTGAATCGGATGTCTATGAGGTTATATTGTGCATGGAAGTCAGAACAAGGATGTCGTCATTGGAACCTGAATAATGTGCAAAAATTAGGCCATAAGTTGGGCTGTAGGAGTCAGAATGAGCTAAAACTAGTGCCATTGGAAATTTAAGACAAAACCTTTTAACTTTCATGAGATCATTTATCAAAACGGTGACGTTTTGATTAAGTTATAGTCATATTAAGACAGCTGGGAGTTAGGCACCGAATTGGTTGGTGCAAGTGGGGGAGACAAGCATGACATACATTTTCCACTCGTTCTCACTCACTAAACAAGTCTATTGTCATTTTGTACTTTTCATGATCTATAAAAAGCAACATTAGTTGCTCATTGAGGGCATCTTAGTTGAGAGATTAAGACCATGTTCTTGTATCATTTGTTTCCCTTGTAGTTTTCTTTTGTTCTAAATAGAAGTTATGTTTATCTCATTCTTCTTCTCATTCTTTCTTCTTGTTCATGAGTAACTAATTCTTATTTTGCTTGGGTGAAAGGGTGAAGCTTTTGGTAATGAAATAAGGTTAGATTAATCTCTTTCTTGTGCTTGAATGTTATATTATCAAGTGGTCATTATATGTGTTGTATTTGGGTTTCAATCAATTTAAAAACCCTCCTTGTAAAGTGGAGATCTTGATTCGTTGTAGACAAGAGATTGACACAATGAATGTTTGAACCCATTTACAAGTGTTGGCATTAGTGGATAATTAAAGGAATCATAATATAACTACATATATAACCTTAAATGAACTTTGAATGTGTATTTTTCGATTGAAACCTCCGTTATGCGTGGATTCCAATTGGGTTATAAAAAGAAATAATATTATCTTTAATTTATATACCGAGAGTGGATCTCCTAGCCCAAGTAAATCCTTTCCATTTGTGAACATTTTTTGTCACCTTTATTTTTGTGATAAATCTTTTCCTTACCTCAAAGAATTTTCTTCTTCAATTTCCTGTGGATCGACCTCGAATTTCTGAGAATTTATTGCTTGAGACAACCTGCATTTGGGTTTGCGACATATCATTCGTGGACATGGAAACTAGCGCATCAAAAGTATAGTACTGTTAAAAAAAAATTTATCTATAGTGTTATGTATCACAAAATTTCAAGATAATTTGTTCAACAAAATATTTTTATTAAAAATTGATTGCAAAGTGAAGTGTCATTAAAAAAGATGTAAAGAATTTAGTTTCTAAGCAAATATTTTCCAAATCACAATCTTTGTTGTCTTTCAACATATTAAGGGAAAGGATAATCATCATCCTGATTTTCTAACTAGAGAGTTTTTTCAAGGAAAAGATGAATTCTAGTTCCTCATCAAGATCAACATCTTCTCAATCAAAATCAAAGGGTAATAAAATTACCTTAAATCATTATTCAAAGTTCAACACAAGGTCATCCACCTAAAAGAGCGAGTCATCTGCCTAAGCAGGATCATCTATCTTGACCTTTTCTTCTCCCACTCTAGTTCAACAAATAAGACCATCAGCTTCCCCGACACTTGATAAAAATAGATTCAAAGCCCTTACTTATCAACAAACTTTGGTGAGTACCCCTCTAACATTTTTCCAAAAAGCAACGCAGTTGTCTCCCTTATTGATTTATAGCCCAAACACAAATGAATGCAAGTACATAAGAAAAGATATCATGGAACCTCTGTTCACCATAGAACCTGAGAATTTTTTTCCAAAGGCAACTCCCAGAGAAATTGTTCAACAAGTATTACTCCTAGATTGACATTTTATTCCTCATGAATCTCTCAAAAAAGATAGAACCTTTGTTGAGTTAATCCTCCTTGATACTAAATCCATAGAACTCGAGCATCATTACAGTCTAGAGAACCCTGACTACATAGAGTTCTCGAAAGTCAAAATTCTTAAAGTCCTTAGTCTTAGAGAATGGAATTGCTCCAGACCTCGAAAGCCTTTTCTATAAAGTTTGATCCTCAGACTTATATTTATGGGGACTATCAATAGTCATGGTATAAATTCATGTACATCAGACCTTATTCACACTCTTGGTTCTTTTGGTTCCAAAGGGTTTGAAGGTTTTCCCATCATGGTTAGCAGATTGGCTTTGTGTCATAGGATCATGTATTGATATACTTCCTTAACCGGTAAAGAAATCCTATAATCTATTCAGAGAAAAGACAAATTTTCCAGAAGGATCAAGATTACTTCAATTTTATGCTCAGTTTGACATAGGCTGGATCAACATTGGGATTATAACTTTCATCAAAAGTTTCAAGTTTAACATCTCACTTGGATCGCCAGTTAATTCAATGTCAAATGGTGGCTCAAATTTGAATCTTAATCTGGTCAACATAAGTTCTATTAGTAGGTTATGTGAATCAAATCTCACCTTGTTAAAGAAAAATCACAAAAGGGCTTCAGAATTTGAAGAACTAAAACAGAAGCTAATTCAAGAAATAGCAAGTTCATCATCTGAACAAGACATTCTCATGAAGCTTAAAACCTTGAAGTCCACATCAGGATCCATACACTCCAGAAGCTAAACGAAGATGACTACTATGGAGTAGACCTATTTGACATGTAAAGGACTCCCTTAGAACTATGTGTGACACATTGTGCCCCTATAAAAAAAGAGATTCTTCTGTATATCTTGAAGCACCTTCAAGGACAATGTGCAAAACATTTTGTCCTCAACCGTTCAAAAAAGATTCCTTTTGTACAATAATGTCAGACTTCAGTGAAGATGAAATTCGACTTCATCATGCAAGATTAATAATTTTGGACTTCAAAGAACTTGAAATCCGAAGAACCTCCACTATAAGAAGAATGCTTCTGCAGATCAACAGACATCAAGAAAAATTTACTACTACTTTTTGTTACTATCTTTTGTACCCAAAATCTCCAAAACTTGTAATTTTTAATTTTCTTCTCCTTACTTGTAACATTTGGAAAAGCACTTCAATCAGCATTTTGTAAACTTATATCAACAAAGTAAGTTCAATATTTTCAATAAAAATTTATTTGATCTATATTATTGATCTATTCTTCATGATTTTTTGATGCATATTTTGTTCTATATTACTGTTGAGCTATGTCTCGATCCTGCTATAATAATAATCTCATCATAGCTTCTCCTTTTAAGACAAAAAGCAGAAGATGAACTAATCATTCCAAAATATATTAAAAGTCTTATGGAACATAACAATTATACAAACAAATATCTTCAAGTTTTATGAGAAAATTTAATCAATAAACCATCAATTTCTGGAACCAAAACTGAAGAATCAAAAATTGTCAAATCAATAGAGAAACCTCTTTTCAAACCATTTAAAGTCACCAAACAACTTAAAGAAAGCTTAAAACTTCTTAATAACCCCAAACCATCTAATGATGAATTTACGGAAAAATGTAACCAATATATTGAAATATTAAATCTAGTTGTCCTAGATACACCACAAACTCAAGAGTCAAAGACAATAAACAAACCCCAAGATAAATTAAAATCCTTGGTCATAAATACAATTAAACAATCTAATTCGCAATATGAACTAGAATTTGAAATTAAAACTAGTTCTGAGATTAAAGTTAATCTAGTAATTAGCCAAACATTTAATTGAAAAAATTCATCAAAACTTTATTATCAAAGAGTGACACTCCAGATCTGTTGCTTGAAGAATGTGATCCAAACTTCAGAAGTTTCAATGCAAACAACATCTATGAAAGGAGTATAGACGGTATGACTGAATATTCAATAATTAACACTCTTCAACATATGACCATGGTGTCAACAAAAAATCAAACCCCCTTGATTGTCCAGAGGAAGTAATCATTGGTATTCTTGTATCATGATTTTATGTACAACTCAAGGTTAGTGGGATAACTATATTACTACTGATAAAAAAATTGAAATTGCTGAAGCCATTAAAATAGATGCAAATGGAATTCCAATCCTTAACGATGGGTAACCAATCCCTGATGTTGTAAATACTTTAATCTTTACAATAGCCCAACATTTCATAAGAGATTCGTCCTTATGGAAAGATAGGTCTGCTAAACTCTTTTCGAACTTAAAATACAAAACCTTAGTTGATTTTAGATGGTATAGAGATGTCTTCTTAACTATGGTTTATACCAGAAAAGATAGTCAACAACCTTTCTAGAAAGAAAAATTTTTAGCTGGAATTCCAAAGTCCTTAGGAAATAAGGTCCGTGATAAGATCAGAAGTCAATCTCCTAATAGAGAAATTCCATACGAGCAATTGAGTTATAGACAACTCCTTGCTTTCATTCAAAAGATAGCCCTTAAAATCTGATAAGATGATAAAATTCAAGCACAACTTGCCAAAGAAAAGGCTCAAACCAGGCAAGACTTAGGAACATTCTATGAACAATTTGGTTGTTCCTATGAACAATTTGGTCTTCTTTGTGCTAAGAGGAAGGTAAAATCAAAACCAAAGATAAATCAAGCTCAGAAAATAAAATATTACAAACATAGAGCAAATACTAAGCCTAGAAGACTTAAACAAGAATTTAAGTCCAAACCACCAATCGACAACATCAAAGTCCCAAAGAAACCTATAATTTGTTACACTTGTGGCAAACTAGGTCACATTAGTAAATATTGTAGGTTAAAGAAATAAAATAAAATTTTTAAATCTTGAACCATCCATTGAAGAACAAATTAATAATTTGTCAGTAGAATCATCTGAAGAATAATCTTCTGAAGATTTAAACCAAATCCAAAATGATGATTTATCATCATCTCAAGGAGAATCAAATCCTCCAGAAATCAATGTCTTAACAAAATAGCAAGATCTTTTATTTGAAGCTCTAAATTCAATACAGGATCCTCATGATAGGAAAACTTATTTAGAAAAAAATAAAATCTTTGATGGAAGCAAGTTCTTCTAAAATTTTTAAAGACCAATCATTAATAACAAATATGATCTTACAGAAATACTTAAAAGATTGGAAAAGAAGTATTATAAGAAAACTGTAACAATCCAAGACCTCCAATACGAAATTAATAATCTCAAAACAGATGTTAAAGAACTCAAAGAGCAGCAAAAACTGCACCAAATCATTATATCCCAAATACAAGATATTCAAATTGAATCTTCAGATTCAGAAAAAAAAACTCGAGATAAACAAAGTTAAAAGACTAGAGAACAACAAAATGAAGAATGTATTGGGTTAATTAATCAACTTAAAATCCAGAAATTCTTTATTAACATTAATGATTTTGTCCTTAATATTGATGCATTAATCGATACATGGGCAAATTCAATTGTATTTTGGAAGGATTGATTCCAACAAAAATATTTTAAGAAAACTTTCGAACAACTTAGTACAGCTAGTAGTTCAAAGTTAAAAATTAAATTCAAACTTTCTTCAACAATCATAGAAAATCAAGGTTTCCAAATTGAAACTTCTTTCCTACTAGTAAAGAATCCCAAAAATAAAGTGATCTTAGGAACACTTTTCATAATATCTCTTTTCCCCTTACAAATTACTAATGAAAGGATTACTACCCAACATCTTGGCAAACCAATTATTTTCATATTCCTTAAAAAACCAATTTTAAGAAATCTTAACCTAATCGAGTGTAAGCAGAAACAAATAAATTATCTTAAGGAAGAAATCTCTTTTAAGCATATTGATCCACAGCTTAGTCAACCACATATCCAAAAAAGGATTCAATCTCTCCTTGAACAAATTTAAGGATCAATTTGTTCTGACCTCCCAAACGCCTTCTGAGAAAGGAAGAAACATATAGTGGATCTTCCATACGAAAAGGATTTTAATGAAAGGTACATCCCGACAAAAGCTAGACCAATCTAAATGAGTCATGAACTCCTCCAATATTTTCAGCAAGAGATTAAAGATCTCCTAGAAAAAGGACTAATTAGGAAGAGCAAGAGTCCTTGGTCATGCTCTACCTTTTATGTCAACAAACAAGCTAAGATAGAAAATGCTACTCCTCGATTGGTCATAAACTACAAACCACTCAATCACGCACTCCAGTGGATTCGGCATCCAATTCTGAACAAAAAATATCTTCTAAATATATTGCATTCAGCAAAAATATCTTCAAAATTTGACATGAAGTCTGGATTTTGACAAATTAAGATCAAAGAAAGTGATCGCTACAAGATAGTTTTCACTATTCCTTTTAGGCATTACGAATGGAACGTTATGCCCTTTGGAATTCCAAAGGATCATGAACGAAATCTTTAATCCATATTCAAACTTTACCATTATCTACATTGATGATGTTTTAATCTTTTCACAATCAATTGATCAACACTTTACACATAGAAATACTTTTATCAAAGTCATTAAGCGAAATGGTCTCGCTGTCTCCAAATCAAAAAATCAGTCTATTTCAAACTAAAATTAGGTTTCTTGGTCATAATATTCGTCAAGAAACTATCAATCCAATTAATAGAATGATTGAATTTACAGACAAATTTCCCAATTAAATTATTGATAAAAATCAATTACAAAGATTTCTTGGCTGTTTAAACTATGTTGTTGACTTCTTTCCACAACTGAATAATCTAATCAAACCACTTCATGATTTTCTGAGAAAAAAAAGTCCTCCTCCTTGGTCAGACCTTCATACAAATATTGTCAAACAAGTAAAATTCCAGGTAAAGGATCTTTCATGCTTTTATCTTCCCAATCCTTAAGCCTTCAACATTGTAGAAAAAGATGCCTTAGACATTGGTTATGGTGGTATTCTCAAATAGCGTGTCACAAATACTTCAAAACATTGGAATCTTGCACAACAAAAATATTCCATTGTGAAAAAAGACGTTTTAGCAATTGTTCTTTACATTTCAAAATTTCAATCTGATTTATTTAATCAAATTTTTTTAGTCAGAGCCGATTGTAAATCTGCAAAAGACATTTTGCAAAAAGTGTTAAAAATCTTGCATCTAAATAGATTTTTGCTCAATGGCAAGCAATTTTAAGTGTTTTTTATTTTGAAATTGAATACATCAAGGAAACTTCAAACACTTTACCTGACTACCTCACTCATGAATATTTGCAGGGAAAGTAGCAATATACCAAAATCGACAGTATCAACCTCTTTAAGAGGTAAAGGTAAACTTATCTTGGCTAAGCCAGCCAAACAATCTAGGTCATCCACCTAAACTGGGTCTCCACCCAAAAACAAATCAAACAGTCTAAGTCATCCACTCAGGAGCAAACCATTCAAAAACAAACCAAGGAAGATTATATCATTCTAATCCAAACACTTCAAGCCTTATATGATCAGAGTTTGTCTAAACTTCCCAAAAAATCATGGGTAGACATTGCCTCTGAAGAAGATAAAGACCTTGATGTGATTATCCAAAATCTAAAAGGTAAAGCCATTAAGGCCCCTCCAAACAAAGAATAAGTAGCCCAACCTACTCTAATCTCTACACAAAAACCCCAAACTTATTATATTCCAAAAGAGAAATTTTGGTTAGTAATCCAAATGGAACCAAAATTTTGGGATTCCAATTCGAACAAAGTTCTCCTCAAAATATTCCCAAAAGATTTTCAATTTAAACCTTTGTCTCTAAACAAAACCCGACAATTTTATGAGTTTATCCTTGTTGATTCTGACTCTGTCTCTATTAAGCATTACAGGGACTCCAAAGATTAGAAGAATATAACTCATTCGACTATCTAGATTCTGAAGGTCATGACACTAGTAGATTTTAGCAAAATTCTTAATACTCTGAAAAAAATTTCTCAAAATTTTGACCCCATAGGTTACAATTATTTGGATTATATTCAGACCTGGAGTAATACATTTTTGTTCCAGAACAAGTTTAATTGCCATTCTTTACTCATATATTTTAAATAAAATGTCCAATATAACTTTCCTCAATGGTTTACCCAGTGGTGGAGTTTATTTGGACCAATCCCACAAATCCTTCCTGCTGAAGTAACATAAGGATTTCAAACCTTTAAGAAGAAGATCGATCTGACAAATGGTCTATTTCCCATTGATATGCATTTCTTCTCAAAATTATCATTAGCTTGGATTTTCTCTTGGAAGTATAAATTCAAGAAGCATGATCATCCTGGTCAATTGTCAGCCCTACAGAAGCAAGCTTTTGTCAAGTGGTGGATAGAATTCAGTGCATCCAGAGCCACCCCCGATAGTATCAAATTATGGTTGCAAAGGAATCCAAAGTTATTAAAGGTAGTTCATCTTGAAACATGTTTGTTTCTTAATCAGAGAGCTCAAGTTACAGCAGCTCTAGCCATATCAACTAGCAATGAGAGTTTTGTAAAAAAATTATAGAACATTTTTAAGCTTGTCTAAGATGATGAAAACATTCCCTCTGCAGAACAAGAGTCTCTAGTGTCTCCTTCATCATCAGCAGAATCATTAGAATACCAAAATGAAGATGGTTATTTTGGTGTTGATCTTGACGAAGATTGTTGACCACGAGACAAAATTCTCAGCAGGATATTGTAACAAAAGTCATTACTGCAGTAATTACTATAGACAATTATTGATTTTTACTATTGTAATAGTTCTGGTCAAGTTACTTGTATTGTTGAAATAATAGAATTGTAGTCTATTTAAAGGATCGCCAGTCCATGTTGTAGGCATCCTAAAAATTTATCCTTTAGATAATCTTGGAGAAAAAAGTTAGAGAGAGTGAGTCTCCTATCTCCCCCTGTAATCTTTTCCTAATATATATCAATCTTTTCTTAAATCTCTTCTCTTCTCCCTTACCAGAGCAAAAAAGAGGACTACCTCCTCTCTGGTTTCTTCTTTTATTTTCTTTACTTTAATTCTACATCTGCATAACATATAAAGCAATCCATCTACTCTCCTACTTTCCTTCTATCCTGCTTTTCCTCTTTTTCCCGTGATCTTCACCTTGTGCTCTGGTGTCAAAGCCTGATAAGAAAGTAGGAATGTATGGTTAGATTTATGTTATTTGTTATCTTATTGAACTAAATGTTAATGTTATAATATTGTTATCTTGCTTTGATCTTTATCTGAATTATTTATTATCTCACTGAACTGTATGGTAAAGTATTAATATTGTTATCATATCTGAATTTGGATAGTACGCATCTATATGTTACTTTTTCTTAACTGGAAGGTACATAGTGCCTACATTGGATTAGTCTGTGGGGCTATAGCAGTAAGTCCTGGAGAGGCAATAAGTTTAACTTGTCGATGTCACCACATGTAATAAGGTATAAGGCAAGACGGTGACCATGGTTAAGAACTAGTAAATAAAAGAGGTGGCGAAAGATCAAGTTATGATATAATAATATTAAAATCATAAAATATAGTTTAGAAGCTAGAACTTGATTCAGACATAAATCAAAGTAGAATACATAAAAGATAATCTTAAAATCTAGTTCAAAAGATAAAATTTAACTTAGATTTTCCTTACAAATCTATGAACCAAATGAGGTTAATGATATCAGGTGTTAAGATCATTGTTTACTTGTTTCTTTAATTTTCTGTCATTTATTTTATCCATTTTATTATGTTGCGCTCTCTGTCTTCCACATTCTCCTTTAAATCTTCCCAAACATCTTCATCATCGCTCTCTGAGCATCAAACTAAACCACCTTCAACAAACATCTTTTATGAAAAAATTTGTTTTGAAAACATAAATCAAGACATAGATGACTGGGAAATCCCCAGAATCCCAACAAACGAACTCTACAACCCTGAAGGAAGATTCTTCAGAAGTTTTGATTACATTATCAAGACGGTAGAGCAATAGCTTACAATTGAGGCCGGAGACGAAGAATTTCATCTTCTTGAAAGGTCAGGCCCAAAAATATAATTATTTGCATATTGGATGTGTATAGGTAGCAATCAAACCTTTAATTAGAGAAAGACTAAACACATCTATTCTCCTCTGTCTACGAGATATTAGACATAATCAATTTCATGACTCTCTTCTTAGAACCTTAGAAACTAGTTTAAGTCATGGTCCAATATATTTTAACTGTTATCCTAACAGGACAACTAGTTTAAAAGACAAAAACATTTTGGACACCTTGTTCCTGAATGTTAAAGTATGTAGCTTGGACATGAAGCCCGAATCAATTCCATTAGCCTTAATTTATAGGATTCAATATAAAGTTATGAATTCTTGCAATTCTAAGGCATTAAAACCAAAAGAGATAGGAGTAATAGTGTTATTTCTCATAGACATAACAAAGGCTAACTTAGTTGTCCCTAAAAAAATCTAGTGGGAAGATGTAGTTCTCCCAGCAAAATAGATAATCAAAAGAAGCTGCACCAGCTTTACCCAGAGAATTGCTTGAAATTCAAGAAATCAAACAACACTAATCAGGTAGAGTTGAATTAACCTTCAATAGAATAAATTCTTTTAGCTCTTCTAGATCCATTAGGACTAGATTTGATAAATATGATGACATCAAATCTGTAGCTTCTAGAAGATCTTTTTCTACCACACAATCTATTCAACCAACAATCCACCTTTAGGGGTTGGATACATTGTCAACTCTTCTTAGACTGACATACCAAAGGGAAGACGATGATGACCAAAAATTAATTCAATCTCTAACCTATTCCTCCCTTAATGATGATGTCCATGTCGTCTGAATTCATCATAGATAAAGAAACCCTTAGGAAAAACTTTTATTCCGCGGAATGGGTTTCGCAAAGAGAATGGTTTTTCAAAAATTATAAGGGATCAAATAGAAAAAATATCTAGGAGAAATTCTATGAATTTCTAAACAAAGTAAAAATGAACATTCCATTTTTTGATTGGTTTCATGCTTACATGATTAAGAATGAAATCAAATATCCTTGGAGCATTGGCCTGATTGAAGATAAATCAGCAAATGTTCTTACTATTTGGCATAAAAAAGATGGCGATTTAATCAAATTTGAACTACCTCCTCTCTAGTTTCTTCTTTTATTTTCTTTACTGTAATTCAACATCTGCATAACATGTAAAGTAGTTTGTATGCTCTCCTACTTTCCTTCTATTCTGCTCTCCTGCCTTTTCCCCTGATCTTTACCCTACACTCTGGAGAACATAGGGTGAAGATCATAGGAAAATGTGGAAGAGTAGGATAGAAGGAAAGTAGAAGAGCAGACACACTGCTTTACATATTATGCAGAAGCAGAATTAAAGTAAAGAAAACAAAAGAAGAAAACAGAGAGGAGGTAGTCCTCTTTTTTGCTTTGGTGAGGGAGAGGAGAAGAGATTGAAGAAAAGATTACAAAGGGAGACAAAGTGAGTTACTCTCTCTAACTTCTCTCTCCAAGATTATCTAAAGGAAAAATTTTTGGGATGCCTACAACATGGACTGATGATCCTTTAAAAAGACTACTATTCTACTGTTTCAACAATACAGGTAACTTGACTGGAACTATTACAACATTAAAAATCAATAATTGTCTACAGTAACTGCTACAATAATGACTTTTGTTACAGTATCATGTCGATAATTTTGTCTCATGGTCAACAATCTTCATCAAGATCAACACCAAAATAGTAATCTTCATTTTGGTACTCTGACGATTCTGTTGATGATGAAGGAGACTCTGGAGACTCTTATTCTGTAGGGGGAAAGCTTTCATCATCTTGGACAAGCTTGAGGATGTTCTGTAATTTTTTTACAAAACTCTCCTTGTTGGTTGATGCGGCTAGAGCTGCTGTAACTTGAGCTCTCTGATTAAGAAATAGACATGTTTCAAGATTAGCTGCCTTTAATAGCTTTGGATTCCTTAGGAACCACAAATTGATACTATCGGGGGTGGCTATGGATGCATTGAATTATGTCCACCATTTGACAAAAGCTTGCTTCTATAGGGCTGGCAATTGACCAGGATGATCATGCTTCCTGAATTTACATTGCCAAGAGAATATCCAAGCTAATGATAATTTTGAGAAGAAATGCAGATTAATCAGAAATGGATCATTTGTCAGATCGATCTTCTTCTGTTACTTTAGCAGGAAGGATTTGTGGGATTGGTCTAAAGAAACTCCACCATTGGGTAAACCACTGAGGAAAATTATGTTGGACATTTTGTTTGAAATATATGAGCCACGAATGGTGATTGGACTTTAATAACTACATAGAATGTAGTTATTTGTGCCTTATCTCTATGCTAAAATGAATGCTAAGTCCTTGTTCAATTGCATATTTGGAGGATTTTGTGCTTATATTTATCATATTCTGATTCTAAGCCTTTCAGACATGTTTTATAGCAAATTGAGCTTTAATTGTTATGAATTGAGTAGATTTATATATGTTATAGATTTGGTGTATTCTCTATGATAGGAGGGGCTCCAAACAAGGTCAAATATGGAGCAATCAAGCTTAAAGAGGAAGAGGAAGCCAAATTGGCAATTCAGCGGTCAACGCCGCGGCACAAGGTATTGAGCGTCGCGGCGCTGAGGGCATTTTCAGCCAAGCCATACTTGGACCCGAGGCAAGAGGGTCGCGGCGCAGATGAAGTAGGCGCCGCGGCGTAGTTAAACCGACCCATTGGGCGCCGCGGCATTGAGGCGGCCAGCTGAGCTTATAAATAGATTTTTCATATTTTTCTCTGTGTTCTGGCCGTTTTGGCCATTTCCATTTTCTCCCTTTATAGGTTTTGTAGTTTAGGTTAGTTTTAGGTTAGTTAGCTTGGCCAGATCTTCATTGCTGGTGGATTGGAGGCAAGGATTAAAGGATTGAAGGAGGATTCAAGCTTCAGAGACAAATCAATGAGCTTCTTTCTCTCTTTTTCCTTTCCCTCTTCTCTTCCTTATATTTTGTATAGCTAAGCTTTGTTTAGGAATATTTTGAATCCTTTTATTTATATTAATGATGTGTTCTTCTCTAAGTTTGTGTGGATGTATGATTATGGTTCAATCATTATCTGTTCTTAATGCTTGTGGTTGGCTGATCACTAATTGCATGATCTTAATATTGGTAAATGAACTAGAAATAGGGATTTATTGATATAGATATGGTATGATTGATGCATGTTCAGCGAGTTCAATTAGCTTGGATGAGTTGATTCATTAATAGGATAGAAATATACCTATTAGCCATGTATAGTGTGTGATTGAGAATAGATCGTTCATAAGTGGAAGTTGCACTGGCTCTCAAGGAAACTTAGTGAGTTGGGCATGTAGAAACCAGGGTTGATTGACCTAGACATAGACTTTTAACTACTGAAGATTCTCAAGCTAACCTAATCAATGCATTTGTGTTTATGAGGGGGATTGCATGATGTTGGTAGATGTAGGGGGTGAAGGAGGATTTCTTGAAACCTAACTGTGTTTATGTTTATTGTTTTGTAGATTAGATTAGATTAGTTTAGTTTATTGTTTTCCTATTTTTATGTTCTTGTCTAGAATTGATTAAGCTATTGGTTTGTACTTAGCTTTATAATCGAATATCCTCGTGGGAATGAACTTTTACTTTGTATCTGTATTACTTGAGTGATCCGTGCACTTGCGGAAGCAATCAAGTTTTTGGCGCCATTGCCGGGGATAGTTTTTATATTGCTAATATCAACAATGAGGTTGATTAGTTCTAATTCAAGTTGTATATAAGCTATATATAATCTATCTTTCGTTTATGTTTTGTTTTAGTTTCAAATAAGAAGTCGGGTGATTTCAATCATATGAGGCCCCTGAGAGACTTTGTGAACCCTGAAAGGATAACCCTTGGATCAAGTTCTTGAAGACTACCCATCTACAGTACTTCAATTTTGGTGACAAAGTCCTGCTGGAACTATAACTCAGGCCCTTCGTGGGAAGGAACCCCATGTTTATGTTTCATTCCTATCTTTACTTTGTGCATAAATAGTAGTATGTCAATATGTGTTTATGTTAAATATGTTAGCATATTAGTATGTTTGTGTTTTGTTAGTTGTTAATATGTTTTTGTTAGTATTTAGTAAATATATGTTTTAGTTATGTTAGTTTTTGTTTGTTTATGTTTTAAGTGTTGTTTGTGTTAGTTTGTATATAGGTTTATATGTTGATTAGGTTAGTTTACTAATTTAGTTAGTTTTTAAGTTTTGAGTTTGTTTAAGCTTTGTATATAGGTTAGTATTTTGTTTTTGTGTTAATTTGTGTGTGTGTTTTACATTTTTGTAATTTAACTTTTTGAACAAGTTTTGTTACAGCTAGAGACCCATAAGAGCCAAACCCAGCAGCAAAATTGTGTTTGCTGCTAAATTTAGCAGCTTAGGTAGAAACGCTGCGGCATAAGGTAGTGAGAGCCGCGGCGCATGGGGCGTTTTCTGCAGAATTCTGCAGCTTTTTATGAACGCCGCGGCCCAAGCATAGGGCACCGCGGCGCTAGTCCCCTATTTTTGTTTTTTTTGTTATTTTCTCTATTTTTTAGTATTTAATAATGCTCAGTACTAGTCTCGGATTCCCTATAGACCATGTTCATTAATTATACATTTTATTTTAGGTTTGGGGGAGTATCTTTACATGTTCTGTTACTTTTTGTGCTTAATGTTAACATGTATTGGTATTTTGAGTATGTAGTGGTTTTAGTCAACATATTTTCATGATTATATTCTATTTTGACTATCACTGATGCCCTGTGACAAGATTTTCAATTTTCACTTTATGCAAAAGATGTTATGCATGCTTGAATTGAAAAGTTGAATCCATTTGAATGCATGACATGTTGCAAGAATGCTGGTGTTGTTTTTGGTTGTCAATGATTTGAAAGGTTGCTAGTTGCCCCCTTTTCAGTGAAACCTTATGTAATCTGATGCATGTGAAATAATTTAGTTACTTTTGATGCATGATTTACATTTCACTTAGATGCAAGTGTAGCTTTGAAAATGATAAGAGTGCATGTTTTGAGAATGTTTATGGATGTACATGTAGAGTTTTGATTATCCTAGAAATTGTTTTTGAACTCTCTTGAGGCAAAATCCTAGGTTGTGCATGATTAAGGAGATGATTAGGGCATTGTTTGGACCGATTGAGCCTTAAAAAGCTTACCCTGATATGTTGATATCCTTAGGTCCCTTTTTGAAGCCTTAAACTGTTTGGCCTTATTTGTTTTTCACCACCATTGTGTTCGTTAACCTGTTAACCATTCTAATGCATGTGAAAGCATGTCATTTTCTTCCTACCCTTATTGTTTATTGAGTATATGGTGTGTTATTTCTGGAGATGAGTCTGATGATTAGGGGTATGAATATTCAATTCAAAATGAGCCTGAAGGAACTAGATGCAAAACAAAGAAAAGAAAAAGCAATGCTTCGCAAAATAAAGAAAATCAAAAGAAAAATGAAAAAGAAAAGCAAAGCTTAAGAAAAGTGAAGTAAAAAAGCATCGAAAAATGGTTCTGGCAAGTTTTATGATCTCACTTTTGAATACCCTGCTAATATCAAATGTTTTGGCTCAAATCTTGAAGTAGTATGTTGTGTGTCTCAATGTTTGTATTGTATCTCTTCCCGTTCATTTCTTTCACCCATACCATTGGCCTTACATTATATGCTGATTAAGTCCCTTTTTATCCTCAATCTTGTGTCATTTACATTAGTGGAGAGAGAGTTGATTTACAATCTTGTGGATTCTGTGAATCATATGCATGTATGCTTATAAACTTATCTGAATGTGTATGAATTGATTAGGAGAAGTTTATCTTGCATGTTTGTGATAAATGTGAATTGCATGAAGAGTGTTTGGATTGTTAGCATGTTAAGGATTGTATATGTGTGGAACTGTTTACGGGGCATTTGCACTTTTTAAGGATTGATGCAATCATTACATACTAGTATTTATTTTTTTTAAATGAAAAAAAGAAGATTGAAATATATTTGCTGAATGAAAATTTGTTTTGAATGTTTAAGTGATTTACTTAGTTCTATTTTATTTTGCTCGAGGACTAGCAAAATGTAGGTTTTGGGTGTGATAATTACATAGAATGCAGTTATTTGTACCTTATCTCTGTGCTAAAATGAATGCTAAGTCCTTGTCCAATTGCATATTTAGAGGATTTTGTGCTTATATTTGTCATATTCTAATTCTAAGCCTTTCTAATATGTTTTATAGCAAATTGAGCTTTAATTGTTATGAATTGAGTAGATTTATATATGTTATTGATTTGGTGTATTCTCCATGATAGGAGGGGCTCCAAACAAGGTCAAATATGGAGCAATTGAGCTTAAAGAGGAAGAGGAAGCCAAATTGGCAATTTAGTGGTCAACGACGCGGCACAAGATATTGAGCGTCGCGGCGCTGAGAGCATTTTCAGCCAAGCCATACTTGGACCCGAGGCAAAAGGGTCGCGGCGCAGATGAAGTGGGCGTCGTGGCATAGTTAAACCGACCTATTGGGCGCCGTAGCGTTGAAGCGACCAGCTGAGCCTATAAATAGATTTTTCATGTTTTTCTCTGTGTTCTGGCCGTTTTGGCCATTTCTATTTTCTCCCTTTTTAGGTTTTGTAGTTTAGGTTAGTTTTAAGTTAGTTAGCTTGGCCAGATCTTCATTGCTGGTGGATTGGAGGCAAGGATTAAAGGATTGAAGGAGGATTCAAGCTTCAGAGACAAATCAATGAGCTTCTTTCTCTCTTTTCTCTTTATCTCTTCTCTTTTTTATATTTTGTATAGCTAAGCTTTTTTTAGGAATACTTTGAATCCTTTTTATTTATATTAATGATGTGTTCTTTTCTGAGTTTGTGTGGATGTATGATTATGATTCAATCATTATCTGTTCTTAATGCTTGTGGTTAGATGATCACTAATTGCATGATCCTAATATTAGCAAAAGAACTAGACATAGGGATTTGTTGATATGGATATGGTATGATTGATGCATGTTCGGAGAATTGAATTGGCTTGGATGAGTTGATTCATTAATAGGATAGAAATATACCTATTGGCCATGTATAGTGTGTGATTGAGAATAGATCGTTCATGAGTGGAAGTTGCACTAGCTCTCAAGAAAACTTAATGAGTTAGGCAAGTAGAAACCAGGGTTGATTGACCTAGACATAGGCTTTTGACTAATGAAGATTCTTAAGCTAACCTAATCAATGCATTTGTGTTTATGAGGGGAATTGCATGTTGTTCGTAGATGTAGGGGGTTAAGGAGGATTTCCTGAAACCTAACCGTGTTTGTGTTTATTGTTTTGTAGATTAGATTAGTTTAGTTTATTGTTTTCCTATTTTTATGTCCTTGTCTAGAATTGATTAAGCTATTGGTTGATACTTAGCTTTATAATCGAATATCCTCATGGGAACGAACTTTTACTTTGTATCTGTATTACTTGAGCCATCCTTGCACTTGCGAAAGTAATCAAGTTTTTGGCGCTATTGCCAGGGATAGTTTTTATATTGCTAATATCAACAATGAGGTTGATTAGTTCTAATTCAAGTTGTATATAAGCTGTATATAATCTATCTTTCGTTTATGTTTTGTTTTAGTTTCAAATAAGAAGTCAGGTGATTTCAATCATATGAGGCCCTTGAGGGACTTCGTGAATCCTGAAAGGATAACCCTTGAATCAAGTTCTTGAAGACTACTCATCCGCAGTACTTCAATTTTGGTGACAATGTCCTACTGGGACTATAACTCAGGCCCTTCGTGGGAGGGAACCCCGTGTTTATATTTCATTCCTGTCTTTACTTTGTGCATAAATAGTAGTATGTCAATATGTGTTTATGTTAAATATGTTAGCATATTAGTATGTTTGTGTTTTGTTAGTTGTTAATATGTTTTTGTTAGTATTTAGTAAATATATGTTTTAGTTATGTTAGTTTTTGTTTGTTTATGTTTTAAGTGTTATTTGTGTTAGTTTGTATATAGGTTTATATATTGATTAGGTTAGTTTATTAATTTAGTTAGTTTTTAAGTTTTAAGTTTGTTTAAGTTTTGTATATAGGTTAGTATTTTGTTTTTGTGTTAATTTGTGTGTGTGTTGTACATTTTTGTAATTTAGCTTTTCGAACAAGTTTTGTTGCGACTAGAGACCCATAAAGAGCCATACCCAAAGAAGAAAGCGTGTTCTTTGCTAAATTTAGCAAATTTAGGTAGTAACGCCTAAAAGGTAGTGAGAGCCACTACAAGGTGGGCATTTTCTGCAGAATTCTGCAACTTTTTGTGAGCGCCGCGGCCCAAGCATGGGGCGCTGCGGCGCTAGTCCCCTATTTTTTTTGTTATTTTCTCTATTTTTTAGTATTTAATAATGCTCAATACTAGTTTCGGGTTCCCTATAGACCATGTTCATTAATTATACATTTTATTTTAGGTTTGGGGGAGTATCTTTACATGTTCTGTTACTTTTTGTGCTTAATGTTAACATGTATTAGTATTTTGAGTATGTAGTGGTTTTAGTCAACATATTTTCATGATTATATTCTATTTTGACTATCACTGATGCCCTGTGACAAGATTTTCAATTTTCACTTTATGCAAAAGATGTTATGCATGCTTGAATTGAAAAGTTGAATCCATTTGAATGCATGACATGTTGCAAGAATGCTGGTGTTGTTTTTGGTTGTCCATGATTTGAAAGGTTGCTATTTGCCCCCTTTTCAGTGAAACCTTATGTGATCTGATGCATATGAAATAATTTAGTTACTTTTGATGCATGATTTACATCTCACTTAGATGCAAGTGTAGCTTTGAAAATGATAAGAGTGCATGTTTTGAGAATGTTTATGGATATACATGTAGAGTTTTGATTATCTTAGAAATTGTTTTTGAACTCTCTTGAGGCGAAATCCTAGGTTGTGCATGATTGAGGAGATGATTAGGGCATTGTTTGGACCAATTGAGCCTTAAAAAGCTTACCTTGATATGTTGATATCCTTAGGTCCCTTTTTGAAGCCTTAAATTGTTTGGCCTTATTTGTTTTTCACCACCATTGTGTTCGTTAACCTGTTAACCATTCTAATGCATGTGAAAGCATGTCATTTTCTTCCTACCCTTATTGTTTGTTAAGTATATGATGTGTTATTTCTGGAGATGAGTCTGATGATTAGGGGTATGAATATTCAATTCAAAATGAGCCTGAAGGAACCAGATGCAAAACAAAGAAAAGAAAAAGCAATGCTTTGTAAAATAAAGAAAATCAAAAGAAAAATGAAAAAGAAAAGCAAAGCTTAAGAAAAGTGAAGTAGAAAAGCATCGAAAAATGGTTCTGGCAAGTTTTATGATCTCACTTTTGAATACCCTGCTAATATCAAATGTTTTGGCTCAAATCTTGAAGTAATATGTTGTGTATCTCAATGTTTGTATTGTATCTCTTCCCGTTCATTTCTTTCACCCATACCATTAGCCTTACATTATATGCTGATTAAGTCCCTTTTTATCCTCAATCTTGTGTCATTTATATTAGTGGAGAGAGAGTTGATTTACAATCTTGTGGATTCTGTGAATCATATGCATGTATGCTTATAAACTTATCTGAATGTGTATGACTTGATTAGGAGAAGTTTATCTTGCATGTTTGTGATAAATGTGAATTGCATGAAGAATGTTTGGATTGTTAGCATGTTAAGGATTGTATGTGTGTGGAACTGTTTACAGGGCATTTGCACTTTTTAAGGATTGATGCAGTCATTACATACTAGTATTTATTTTTTTAAATGAAAAAAAGAAGATTGAAATATATTTGCTGAATGAAAATTTATTTTGAATGTTTAAGTGATTTACTTAGTTCTATTTTGTTTTGCTCGAGGACTAGCAAAATGTAGGTTTAGGGTGTGATAACTACATAGAATGCAGTTATTTGTGCCTTATCTCTGTGCTAAAATGAATGCTAAGTCCTTGTCCAATTGCATATTTGGAGGGTTTTGTGCTTATATTTGTCATATTCTGATTCTAAGCCTTTCTAATATGTTTTATAGCAAATGAGCTTTAATTATTATGAATTTAGTAGATTTATATATGTTATTAATTTGGTGTATTCTCTATGATAGGAGGGACTCCAAACAAGGTCAAATATGAAGTAATTGAGCTTAAAGAGAAAGAGGAAGCCAAATTGGCAATTCAGTGGTCAACGCCGTGGCGCAAGGTATTGAGCGTCGCGGCGCTAAGAGCATTTTCAGCTAGGCCATACTTGGACCCGAGGCAAGAGGGTCGCGGCGCAGATGAAGTGGGCGCCGCAGCGTAGTTAAACCAACCCATTGGGCGCCGCGGCGTTGAAGCGGCCAGCTGAGCCTATAAATAGATTTTTCACGTTTTTCTCTGTGTACTGGCCGTTTTGGCCATTTCCATTTTCTCCCTTTTTAGGTTTTGTAGTTTAGGTTAGTTTTGGGTTAGTTAGCTTGGCCAGATCTTCATTGCTGGTGGATTGGAGGCAATGATTAAAGGATTGAAGGAGGATTCAAGCTTCAGAGACAAATCAATGAGCTTCTTTCTCTCTTTTCCCTTTCTGTATTCTTTTCCTTATATTTTGTATAGCTAAGCTTTGTTTAGGAATACTTTGAACCCTTTTATTTAGATTAATGATGTGTTCTTATCTGAGTTTGTGTGGATGTATGATTATGGTTCAATCATTATCTGTTCTTAATGCTTGTGGTTGGCTGATCACTAATTGCATGATCCTAATATTGGCAAATGAACTAGACATAGGGATTTGTTGATATAGATATGGTATGATTAATGCATGTTCAGCGAGTTGAATTGGCTTGGATGAGTTAATTCATTAATAGGATAGAAATATACCTATTGGCCATGTATAGTGTGTGATTGAGAATAGATCGTTCATGAGTGGAAGTTGCACTGACTCTCAAGGAAACTTAGTGAGTTGGGCAAGTAGAAACCAGGGTTGATTGACCTAGACATAGGCTTTTGACTAATGAAGATTCTCAAGCTAACCTAATCAATGCATTTGTGTTTATGAGGGGGATTACATGTTGTTGGTAGATGTAGGGGGTGAAGGAGGATTTCCTAAAACCTAACCGTGTTTATGTTTATTGTTTTGTAGATTAGATTAGTTTAATTTATTGTTTTCCTATTTTTATGTCCTTGTCTAGAATTGATAAAGCTATTGGTTGGTACTTAGCTTTATAATCGAATATCCTCGTGGGAACGAACTTTTACTTTGTATCTGTATTACTTGAGCGATCCGTGCACTTGCGGAAGTAATCAAACTTATTCTTGAACCAAAATGTATTACTCCAAGCCTGAATATAAACCCCATAATTGTAACTTATGGGGTCAAAATTTTGAGAAAATTTTTTCAGGGTGCTAAAATTTTAGCCAAAATCTACCGGTGTCATGACCTTCAGAATCTGGATAGTCGAATAAGTTATATTCTTCTGATCTTTGGAGTCCCTATAATGCTTAATAAAGACAGAGTCAGAATCAACAAGGATAAACTCATAAAATTATCGGGTTTTGTTTAGAGACAAAGGTTTAAAATGAAAATCTTTTGGGAAAACTTTACGAGGAACATTGTTCGGATTGGAATCCCAAAGTTATGGTTCCATTTGGATTACTAACCAAAAATTCTCTTTTGGAATATAATGAGTTTGAGGTTTTTGTGTGGAGATTGGAGTAGGCTGGGCTACTAATTCTTTGTTTGGAGGGACCTTAATGGCTTTACCTTTTATATTTTGGATAATTATATCAAGGTCTTTATCTTCATCAGAGGCAATGTCTGCCTATGATTTTCTGGGAAGTTTAGACAATCCCTAATCATATAAGGCTTGAAGTATTTGGATTGGAATGGCATAATCTGCCTTGGTTTATTTTTGAATGGTTTGCTCCTGAGTGGATAACTCAGATTGTTTGATTTGTTTCTGGGTGGATAACCCAGTTTGGGTGTATGACCCAGATTGTTTGGTTAGCTTAGCCAGGATAAGTGTACCTTTACCTCTTGAAGAGGTTGATATTGCCAATTTTGGCATATTGGTACTTTCCCAGCAAATATTCATAGGTGAAGTAGTCAGGTAAAGTGTTTGAAGTGCCTTTGATGTATTCAATTTCAAAATTAAAAACACTTAATATTGATTGCTATCAGGCAAAAATTTGTTTAGATGCAAGATTTTTAACATCTTTTTCAAAAATGTCTTTTACAGATTTGAAATCGACTCTGATTAAATTTTTTATTTAATAAATCAAATTGAAATTCAAAATGCAAAGAACAATTGCTAAAACTTCTTTTTTCACAATTGAATATTTTTGTTGTGCAGGATTCCAATGTTTTGAAGTATATGTGATGATATGCTCTTTGTCTGCAACACGCTGTTTGAGAATGCCACCATAACTAATGTCTGAGGCATCTGTTTCTACAATTTTGAAGGCTTGAGGATTGGGAAGATAAAGGCATGGAAGATCCTTTACCACGGATTTTACTTGTTTGATAATATTTGTATGAAGGTCTGACCAAGGAGGAGGACTCTTTTTTAGACGATCATGAAGTGGTTTGATTAGATTATTCAGCTGTGGAAAGAAGTCAACAACATAGTTTAAACAGCCAAGAAATCTTTGTAATTGATTTTTATCAATAATTTGATTAGGAAATTTATCTGTAAATTCAATTACTCTATTAATTAATTGATAGTTCCTTGATGAATATTATGACCAAGAAACTTAATTTTAGTTTGAAATAGATTGATTTTTGATTTGGAGACTGTGAGACCATTTCGCTTAATGACTCCAATAAAAGTATTTATATGTTTAAAGTGTTGATCAATTGATTGTGAAAAGATTAAAAGATCATAAATGTAGACAATGGTAAAGTTTAAATATGGATTAAAGATTTTGTTCATGATCCTTTGGAATTCCGAAGGAGCATTCTTTAATCCAAAGGGCATTACGTTCCATTCGTACTGCCCAAAAGGAATGATGAAAGCCATCTTGTAATGATCACTTTCCTTGATCTGAATTTTTCAAAATCCAGACTTAATGTCAAAATTTGAAAATATTTTTGCTGAATGTAATTGTTTGAGAAGATCTTTTTTGTTTGGAATCGGATACCGAATCCATTGGATTGCTTGATTGAGTGGTTTGTAGTTTATAACCAATCGAGGAGTACCTCTTTTTATCTCAGCTTGTTTGTTGACACAAAAGACAGAGCATGACCAAGGACTCTTGCTCTTCCTAATTAGTCCTTTTGCTAGGAGATCTTTAACCTCTTGTTGACAATATTGGAGGAGTTCATGACTTATTTAGATTGGTCTAGCTTTTGTAGGGATCTATCTTTCATTGAAATCATTTTCGTATGGAAGATCCACTATATGTTTCTTTCTTTCCTAGAAGGCATTTGGGAGGTCAAAACAAATTGATCCTTGAATTTGTTCAAGGAGAGATTGAATCATTTTTTGGATATGTGGTTGACTAAGCTATGAATCAATATTCTTAAAAGAGATTTCTTCCTTTATTTGGTTCTGCTTATACTCGATAAAGTTAAGATTTCTTAAAATTGGTTTTTTAAGGAATATGAAAATAATTGGTTTGCCAAGATATTGGGTAGTAATCCCTTCATTTGTAATTTTAAAGGGGAAAAGAGATCTTATGAAATGTGTTCCTAAGATCACTTCGTTTTTTAGATTCTTTACTAGTAGAAAAGAAGTTTCAACTTAGAAATCTTAATTTTCTATGATTGCTGAAGAAAGCTTGAATTTAATTTTTAACTTTGAAACACTAGTTGTACTAAGTTGTTTGGAAGTTTTGAAGATTCAATTTGAATATCGTGTATTTGGGATATAATGATTTGGTGCAGTTACTGCTGCTCTTTGAGTTCTTTAACTTCTATTTTGAGATTATTAATTTTGTATTGGAGGTCTTGGATTATTACGGTTTTCTTAGAATACTTCTTTTCCAATCTTTGAAGTGTTTTTGTAAGATCATATTTGTTTTTAATGATTGGTTCTTTAAAAGTTTTAGAAGAACTTGCTTCCATCAAAGATTTTATTTTTTCTAAATATGTTTTCCTATCTTGGGGATCCTATATTGAATTTAGAGATTCAAATAAGAGATCTTGTCCTTTAGTTAAGACATTGATTTCTGGAGGATCTGATTCTCCTTCAGATGATGATAAATCATCATTTTGGATTTGGTTTAAATCTTCAAAAGATTCTTTTTTAGATTCTTCTTCAGATGATTCTACTAACAAATTATTAATTTATTCTTCAATGGATGGTTCAAGATTTAAAGATTTTATCTTTTTCTTTAACCTACAATATTTACTAATGTGACCTGGTTTGCCACAAGTGTAACAGATTATAGGCTTCTTTGGGACTTTGATGTTGTTAAATTCTTGTTTAAGTCTTCTAGGCCTAGTATTTGCTCTATATTTTGTAATATTTTGTTTTCTGAGCTTGATTCGTCTTTTGTTTTGATTTTAGCTTCCTCTTAGCACAAGGAAGACCAAATTATTCGCAGAACATTCCTAAGTCCCACTTGGTTTGAGTCTTTTCTCTGGCAAGTTGTGCTTGAATTTTATCATCTTGACAGATTTTAAGGGCTACCTTTTGAATGAAAGCAATGAGTTGTCCATAACTCAATTGCTCGTATAGAATTTCTCCATTAGGAGATTGACTTCTAATCTTATCACAGTCCTTATCTCCTAAGGACTTTGGGAGACCAGCTAAATATTTTTCTTATTAGAAAGGTTATTGATTATCCTCTCTGGTATAAACCTTAGTTAAGAAGGTATCTTTATACCATCTGAAATCAGCTAAGGTTTTGCATTTTAGGTTTGAAAGAAGTTCAGTAGACCTATCTTTCCATAAAGATAGATCTCCTATGAAATGTTAGGCTATTGTAAAGATTAAAGTATTTACAGTATCAGGGATTGGTTTCCCATCACTAAGGATTGGAATGCCATCTGCATATATTTTAATGGCTTCGACAATTTCAATTTTTTGGTTAGCAGTAATATAGTTATCTCACCAACCTTTGAGTTGTCTAGAAAATCTTGATACAAGAATACCAACGATTACTTTCTCTGGACAATCAAGAGAGGTTTGATATGTTGTTGACACCATGGTCATATGTTGAAGGGTGTTGATTATTGAATATTCAGTCATACCATCTATGTTCCATTCATAAATGTTGTTTGCATTGAAACTTCTGAAGTTTGGATCATGTTTTTCAAGCAACAGATCTCGAGGTGTCGCTCTTTGATAATAAAGTTTTGATGGATTTTTCCAATTGAGTGTTTGTCTAATTACTAGATTAACTTTAATCTTAGAACTAGTTTCAATTTCAAATTCTAGTTTAGATTGCGAATTAGATTGTTTGATTGTATTTATGACCAAGGATTTTAATTTATCTAGGGGTTTGTTTGTTGCTTTAGACTCTTGAGTCTGTGGTGTATCTAGAATAACTAGATTTAATTTTTCAATATATTGGTTACATTTTTCCATAAATTCATCGTTAGATGGTTTGGGGTTATTCAGAAGTTTTAAGCTTTCATTAAGCTGTTTGGTGACTTTAAATGGTTTAAAAAGAGGTTTCTCTATTGGTTTGACAATTTTTTATTCTTCAGTTTTGGTTCCAGAAATTGATGGTTTATTGATCAAATTTTCTCCTAAAACTTAAAGATATTTGTTTGTATAATTATTTTGTTCCATAATAATTTGAATATCTTTTGGATTGATTAGTTCATCTTCTGCTTTTGTCTTAAAAGAAGAAGCTATGACAGGATTATTATCTTTGTCTTTTAAGTTTGGAAGATAATACTGACTAGAAGGAGGTAGTTCAGATTTGATTAACTCACTATCTTTTCGATGCCAGAAAGTAAGAACATTTGTTGATTTATCTTCAATCAGACCAATACTCCAAGGATATTCGATTTCATTCTTAATCATGTAAGCATGAAACCAATCAAAAAATAGAATGTTTCTTTTTTACTTTGTTAAGAAATTCATAGAATTTCTCCTGGATATTTTTACTATTTAATCCCTTATAATTTTTGAAAAACCAATTCTCTTTAAGGAGTCCATTCCGCAGAATAAAAGTTTTTCCTAAGGGTTTCTTTATCTATGATGAATTCAGATGACATGAACATCATCAATAAGGGAGGAATAGGTTAGAGATTGAATTGATTTTTGGTCATCATCGTCTTTCCTTTGGTATATCGGTCTAGAAAGAGTTGACGATGTATCCAACCCTTGAAGGTGGATTGTTGGTTGAACACATTGTGTAGTAGGAAAGATCTTCTAAAAGCTACAAATATGAAGTCATCATATTTATCAGATCTAGTGCTAGTGGATTTAGAAAATCTAAAAGATTTCTTCTATCGAAGGTTAATTCGGCTTTACCTGATTGGTGTTGTTTGATTTCTTGAATTTTTGGCGATTCTCTAGGTAAAGCTGGTGCAGCTTCATCCATTATCCATTTTGCTAGGAGAACTACATCTTCTAACTGGATTGCTGTAGGGACAACTATGTTGGCCTTTGTTATGTTTGTGAGAAATAATGTCGTTACTCTAATGTCTTTTGGTTTTGATGCCTTAGAATTACAAGAATTAATAACTTTATATTGAATCCTATAAATTAAGGCTAATGGAATTGATTCATGCTTCATGTCCAAGCCATAGACTTTAACATTCAGGAACAAGGTATGCAAAATGTTTTTCTCTTTTAAATTAATTGTCCTGTTAGGATAGCAGTTAAAATATATTGGACCATGACTCAAACTGGTTTCTACAATTCCAAGAAGGGAGTTATGAAATTAATTATGACTAATATCTCTTAGACAGAGGAGAATAGATGCGTTTAGTCCTTCTTTAATTAAAGGTTTGATTGCTACTTGCACACATCCAATATGTAGATAATTATATTTTTGGGCCTAACCTTTCAAAGTCTCTTGACAAAGAAGATGAAATTCTTTGTCTTCGACCTCAATTGTAAGTTGTTTCTCTACCATCCTAATAATGCAATCAGAACTTCTGAAGAATCTTCCTTCAGGTTTGTAAAGTTCGTTTGTTGGGATTCTAGAGATTTCCTAGACATCCATGTCTTGATTTATGTTTTCAAAACAAATTTCTTCATTAAAGATGTTTGTTGAAGATGGTTTAGTTTGATGCTCAGAGAGCGATGATGAAGATGCTTGGGAAGATTTAAAGGAGAATTTGGAAGACAGAGAGCGCAACATAATAAAATGGACAAAATAAAGAAAATTAAAGAAACAAGTAAACATTAATCTTAACCCCTGATATCATTACCCTCATTTCGTTCCATAGATTTGTAAGGAAAATCTAAGTTAAATTTCATCTTTTGAACTAGATTTGAATATTATTTTTTTATGTATTCTACTTTGATTTATGTTTGAATCAAGTTCTAGCTTCTGAACTATATTTTAAGATTTTAATATTATTATATCATACCTTGATCTTTAGCCACAACTTTTATTTACTAGTTCTTAAACATGGTCACTATCGTGCCTCATACTTTATTACTTGTGGCGACATCGACAAATTAGACTTACTGCCTCTCCAGAACTTATTGCTACAGCCCCATAAACTAATCCAATATAGGCATTATGTACCTTCCAGTTAAGAAAAAGTAACATATAGAATCGTACTATCCAAATCCAGATATGATAGCAATATTAAAACTTTATCATACAGTTCAGCGGGATAGTAAATAATTCAGATAAAGATCAAAGCAAGATAACAATATTATAACATTAACATCTAGTTCAATAAGATAACAAATAGCTTAGATCCGGTTATACATTCCTATTCCCCCATCAAGCTCTGATACCAAAACGAGGTGAAGATCACGAGAAAATGAGGAAGAGCAGGATAGAAGGAAAGTAGGAGAGCAAAGATGATATAATAATAATAATAATAATAATAATAATAATAATAATAATAATAATAATAATAATGATATAATGATATGATGATGATGATGATGATGATGATTATGATGACGATGATGATGATAATAAACAATAATAATAATGATATGATGATGGTGATATTATGTATGGCCAGGAATGAACTTGAAGAAACATACAATTTCTTTGGCTTTAAGAGCATTTTGAGAGAAATTGTGAGGACTGACAAAGAAAGTAGCAGCATGGCTGTTGGATCATATTAGCATGTTATTTTCTTGCTACAGTCCACACTAATGACTAGTCGACGGAGTCGGTGATGCTTGTAACCATGGATTGGTCTTACATCAATAAGGGATGTAACACTCGTTATGATTCGATGTTACTTGACTTTAGTTGGATAGAGTCATATTCAAATATCGCATCTTAGATCATGTGTTTTCTTAAAATGTGGCCACATTACAAATTTACGTCATTAGCTCGAGAGTTGTTTTCAAACAAATGTTTTTCAAATTAAAATTACACAATTGATTTTATCCAAATGGAAGAATGTTAGAATTATCTAATAAGTCTTGTAGGCTACAACCAATTGTGGCATTTTAGTTTTACTAAAAATAGGCTAATTCATGATTCATATAGGGATGCATTTGTAGCTTACTTATTAATTTAAGTGATCCATTTAGTATGAGCTGGATATCTACAAGTTTGATTAGTGTGTGTTTATAGTATATAGGCCTTAACTCATAGGCCCATGATGGGAGGGCACTAGAGTTAACTTATTTAGGCTAAGTCTCCTCTATATTCACAGTGACAGTGTCACTACATAGCTTACCAGAGACAACTCTAGCTTTTTTACGAGTTTTGCAGGACATTGGATCAACGCGATAATTCCTAAGCGTCAAAAAATCATGTTTTTAACAAGTAAGCATTATATCGATATTCTAATTTCATGTAATCTTTACATGTTTTTTGCTTACAAAGCAATCAAACCAAGATGCATACATCCAAATATCCTGAAAAATAGAGCCCTCATATGATCTATCTCCCTCACCAGAAGCGATACTTGAGATTACCTGTTTTGCATCAAATTCCAAATACACGCACCTACATCCAACCTCCCAAGCTAAAAGAAGACCTCTCTAGCAGCCATAAAGCTCCTCCTGTAGGCATAAGCTGATCCAATCAATTTCAGAGCTTTGCCAGTTTCTATCCTCATCCCGACTCAAATGCAATGATGTGATCAACGTCACTAACAACATAATTTACATTTGTTCTGATACTTAATAAAAAATTATTAAATAAAAAAAATAGGTGCATTTAATATCTTTAAAATACAAAAAAAAAATCAATACTTTATTTATTTAGTAATTAAAAAATGATAAGAAGATTCAAAATTATTCTTTTGCAATAAATGCATTCAATAAATTAAAGGATTTTGCTATGAAACAACGCTGACAGTTTTAGCCACTAGATGCTTTTTTTTCAAGAGTTCAACAATTTTTTTAAATTTTAAAGTTTGTAAATTTTCAATTAAAATACAGTATTATGCATTTCATAATTATGTTCTCGTTATTAATAAATGCATTCAATAATTAATGCAAATACATTCAAATATATGAATGTATGTATTTTTTATGTTTATTATATTTATTTTATCAATCAAATTATGATATGTATGTATTTTTTAAAAGAAAAGTAACATTATGTTTGGATGATAGGTAATGAGGGGAACGGAAAGAGAATGGGGGAAACGGAAATAACTTCCCTTGTTTGGGACTTTTAAAATGTATAGGAACGGAATGGAACACATAAGAAATCATTTCCCCCATCTTCCCCTCAAATACCCAACTTTTGTTCCCCTCAAAATTGAGGGGGAATGGGAGGAACACATGGGTAATTCCATTCCGTTCCGATTAATAAAACTTCCAAACAAAGAGAATAAAAGCATGCTCCATTCCATTCCTTTCATTTCCATTCCATTCTATCTATTCCGTTAGTTCAGTTAATGAAAAAACATTCAAACACAGGGTAAGAGAAAAAATATTAATAAATACATATTATAATTTAATTAATAAAATAAATATAATAGAAATAAAAAAAAATAAAATTAAGTTTTGTACTATTAAATAAACCGATATAGAACCTGTTTTCAGTTAAGAACTATAAAATGGCTCTCTTGTTGAATATATCAAAACAAGCATTGAAACCAAGCGAGAAGGCCAAGGAGGAGTAATTAGAAGACAATACAATGGTTCATTTCTCTGTTAGACCTTCCTTGATCTCTTCCCTTGTGCTGGCTGGTGTTCGTTTTATTTGTCGCATCCTCCTATGCAACGAAAGTTGTGAAAGTGAGCACCATTTGCAAGCAAACCCAAAACCCTTTATTTTTTTCAAGTCTTCTAAACTCAAAGCCTGGTGGAGCAGTTGGTGCAGATCTCCTTAGTCTTGCACAGTACACCATTGACGTAGTTCATGGCACTGTTACTAACACAATTAACCTAATCAAGACGTTGATCACAGAAGGTGCTAGTGATCCTAAGGCAAAACATCATTACGAAAATTGTTTGATACTTTTTCAGTCGCTGGTTTGGCCTTGGTGACATTGAGTATGCTCAACAGTTGTTGAAGTCGGGAGATTACCATGGCGTACATGAATCTACGTTTTGTGTTCTGCAAGACGTTGATTTTTGTATTATAGATGGTGTAATAGGTGTTCGTCCTTATCCTGATCCGAACATGCTCCCAAATTATCATAAGGTTGTTGCGAAAGTTGCTGAGATAATTCTTGTTATATCAAATTATTTAATGCAAAATTAGTTGCTTTCAAGTGCTTGTGTTTAAAGGTGATATGTGGGTCACGCAGGGATGAATAAAGTTGATAAACTTCTCGTCTTCTCCATTTGATTAAAAGGTGTTTTTAGTTTTATTGTGGACCCCACCTACTTACGAGTTTGTCGTTCCCTAAGTACACATCATATTGGACTTCGCTGTTTTCTTTTCATTTTTATTTGGAGAAATACTTCTGCCGTGAGGTTAAGTTGTGTGGATTGAATTAATTAATAATTAATCTATTATCTCTTTTAATGTAAAATAAATTTTTAGTTTAATTTACACAAGTATTTTCTTTTATTTGAGTATAAATTTTGTTATATCTTTTAAAAAATTCTCTTAATAATTTCTCAGTTAAATTAATTTGTAAGTCTTTATAATTTGATCAAGATTTTAATTAAATTTCTATAGTTTAAATTTTTTTAACAAAGTCTTTAAAATTTTAAAATTTTATAACTAAATTCTTAAAAACAAACACCATTTAAGTTTCATTAAATATTAATGACATGACATTTTATACATGATAATAATATCTAATGTGACAATTTATTATTATTACGTGTCAAAGTGATGATTCAACTCATATAAGGTCCACCTAACTTACAGACTATTTTATTCTAATCCTAAATTTTTTTACCACTCATCACTTTTTTCATTCCCTTGGCATTATACTTTTTCACATTTCTTAACTTTTTTCTCTCATTCTTTCTTTACTTTCACATTATTAATTACACAATTACATTTTTTTCCTTCTATACTTATTTGTCTGTTTCTCCTTTGCATGTAACTTTGCCTTAAACCCAAAATTGTATCTCACATAGCTGATAGCTCTGTTCTGCTGAGTTGCTGCAAAACTAGTGGGGAGTGAAGAAATTCTTGGATCAAAGGTAAAAACGCTCTCTTTTTACTTTATTGTGAGAGTTTTTTTCTTGTGATTGTAGGATAATTTTAATTTACTTTGCAGGATAAAAATGCCCTCTTTTTGCTCTGGTATAAGACAATTTTTGTTTAATTGTAAAGAAATTATAGTTTGCTTTGAAGAGTAAAAACGTCTTGTAATTGCTGGGACACTCTTTTTTTCTATAGAAATGACCGAGCAAGTTAGCCTTTAGTAGATGTGTAAATTAGTTTAGATAATTAATCAACTTGATTAATTAAAATTGAATCAATTAAATTAGTTCGATTTGATTTAGATATATTGATTGGTTCAAATAAAATCTAAGCTAATTAAAATTTAATTAGTTCAGTTCTCAGATTTGAAATTTCAAAATCAAATCAAATCAAACTAAACCATATATTTATATATTTAATTTTAAAAAAATTATGCTACAATATTTTTTAGCTACTACTTATTTTTTTGATTTTTTGTAATACTTTTTCAGTTTTCAACCTCTAAAACGTCGTTTTCGTTTAACACGAAAGGCTAAAAACTCACTGTCAAAATGTTCGGTTCTATTTCATCATTTCTAGCTTCACTAGAATATACTTATCAAGTATTATTCTAAAAACTCTTGGAGATGTGAGAAACTTGAAAACTTTGGATCTTTCCTTCAACCAACTCTCTGAATTCATTCTTATTGAACTTCAAAATTTACATGTCATTCAACTTTTGAACTTCTCTTATAATGATTTAAAAGGAACCATTCCTAATGGTGGAGTTTTTCAAAATCTTTCTACTGTCCATTTAGAAGACAATAAAAAATTTTGCTTGTATTTTTCATGTGAGTCTCATGACCTTGAAAGAATTCATGTCAGACATTACATCATCATAGCCACAGTGGTAACACTGATACTATGTCTGACAATTTGCTTACTACTATACATAAAAAACATAAAAGTAAAAGTAACAGCAACAACATCATCTAAACTTAGAAGTTTAAAAATGATGAATTGACCTTAAATGTTCTAATATTGACTTTAAAAATAATAAAATTTTGGCTCTAATTTATGAGTACTTAAGTAATGAGAGCTTTGAAGATTGGATTAAGGGGAAGAGAAAACATGCAAATAAAAATGAGTTGAACCTTATGGAGAGACTGAATATAGATATTGATATTGCTTATACATTGGATTACCTACACAATGATAATGAAGTTCCTATTGTGCATTGTGATTTTAAATCCAACAACATTCTCTTAGATGAAAATATGACAGCAAAGGTTGGAGACTTTAGATTCGTTAGATTGCTGATTCAAAGTTTAACTAATCAAGTCTTCATTAACTCCACTCATGTCCTTAGAGGTTCAATTGGTTACATATATACCTCCAGGTTAGTAGTCTTACAACTTTTTCTTAATTAAATAGTAGTAATATACAATTTGTCAAGTTAAATCTCTTTTGAAGAATTTTTTTAACTTATTTAAATATAATTTCTTAATACAAATATCAATATATTTCTTTGTTTTCTCTTTATGAACTTTTTAATACACATTTTAAAACATAAAATAATTATTAATATTCCAATCAATAAGTTTAATTCTATTTTTAAATTTTTTTTTATAAGTTTATTATGTATTTTTTTTTGTTATAAAAAATTAATTATTTAATTAATTTTTATATTAAAAAATAATGAACTCGATCATTCGAATCAAATTAATTCATAAATATTCAATTTAGTTTAACTTCAAATTTAATTATTAAAAAATAAAAAAATCAAATCAAATCAAATTAATTAATTTAAATTTATTTTCTTTCAAAAATTAAAATAAACTAACTACTTACAACCCTACTCAATAGGGGTCAGTGTAGTGTTCCAATTCCAATACGAGCAAAGTGCCGGCTGGGCACTTTTTTCGGTGACTGCAACAAAGTACGCGTGTCCGATCCTCCTTCTTCTCCAGCGCCCCTTTGACTCCTTCTTTCTATGAATAATCTCATTCCTCATATTTACCTTTTCCATCCCCAACGAAACCCTCCGTTCTCCATAACACCCTCCTCTTTCCTTTTACCTATTTTTTCAGTTCAGTTAACCCGCCCCCCCCCCCCTCTCCCCTTTTTTTTTTCTGCACCTGTTTCTCTCCTGTCAGGGAAAATTCAATTCAACAATTCCCAACCCAACTCTTCCTTCCCTTCAACACCCAAATTCATAAAATCCCCCCTTTTTTCTTGGTAGGTCTCCAATTTTCCAGAAAACAAAAATTCTCCATCACCACCACCTGTTGTTATTGTTAATACATGGATCAACAGGAAGAAGCGATTGCGAAGAGCACTACAAACGCGTTCAACTTCCCATCGCTGAACCACTCAGCGTGGCTCGATATCAGGCTCTTCTACGTTCGCATATTTCCTTGCGTCTTCGACAGCGTCCCTGACCACCTCACACTCCGCCACCCCAACCGCCAGATCGGCGTCTCCTTCGAGATCAACGGCTCCCGCGTCCCTGCCGCCTTCGAGGCCTCACGCTGCGCCGCGACCGCGTCGACAAAGAATCCGTCGAGGTGACTTACGTCAGCACTGATTGGGGCAATAATGGGAATATGGCGGGTTGGAGCATTGACTGCCACTTGCCAAAATAATGTAGCCTTGACTATTGTCAACCACTCGACATTGCAAACACTCTCTTCTTTTTTCTGCCTCTTACTGGTGTCACACTGTCACTAAGATAAATCCTCAGAAAAACAAGAAAATTATTGTTATGCTAAGAGGTCAACACGATAATAAAATCTTAATACAATGTATAAGGTAGCAGCGAATAGAGGGGGAAAAGGAAGATGGGGATGGAGGGGAAAAAAGTCACGGGTTACCAGCTGTAAAATGGGTCAATTTAGGAGTATGGTAAAACTTGGGAAAGAACGTAGGGTTACGGTAAAAATTGGGAAAGAACATGTGCAAGTTACATGTATTTTTATGTGTGAGATAATTAATATCACGTTAGATATTGTTGTCACGTATGAAATGCTATGTTAATAATTTTATCAAAAGTTAAAATGTGTTAGCTTTGGAGATTCAATTACAAAATTTTATAATTATAAAAACTTTGTTAAAAATTTTTTAATTATAAAGATTTAATTAAAAACTTGTTGAAACTAAAAGGATTTACAAATTAATTTAACCTAATTTCTTCTAATACTTAATAAAAAATATTAAATAAAATAATAAATATATTCAATATATTAAAAACATAGAAATCATTTAATATTGAGTTTTGTTAGACACATGTTAAGAATTTAAAATAAAAAGTTTTTTTATAAGAAGTACAGTATTTATGTAATAAAAATTGAAAAAGTTCTAATTTTTATAAAAAAATTGCTATTTTAAATTTCTTAAAGATTACTTATTAACAAAAATTTTCAATATTTTTTATATAATAATTAAAAAATTATTAAATTATTAAGAAAATTTATAATTATTGTTAATGTTTTCTAATAGTTGAGCTGAAAAGTGAATGGCATTAGTAAATATTTTTCAAAATAATGATGATACCTCATTCCTGAGGCATTGAATCACAACCATCACCTTTTCTTTATCTTTTCTTTCTCTAACTTTTTCCCTCACGTCTATATTTTCTTTGAGGTTTTTGTATAAAGGCACTTTTACGTAACATTACTGTTTTTAAGATAATTTAATTTTAATATATTATTAATGTTAAAAAAATTTACACTTACAACTAATAATATATTGTTATATATATGTTTTATTAAATTTAATATCTCATATAATTATTCATATGATTAAACTTATTGAATAAAGTATCAAAATAAAATTAGATGGTAATATAAAATAAAATATACTGAAAATGCATCAAATTAAACTCTTCAAAATGTCATGTTCTGCTGCCTGAAAAATTAAAGCTCACCATTGTATTCCGCTACATTTTAAATTACGAAAATGCTAACGTCCATGTGAAGTATCATTCAACCTTTTAGTCAGGTAAAACAATTTTTTTATCTTTTATTAATTAACTTAAATAAAAATGTTTATTTTAATAATTAAAAACTTAAATAATTAAACCATTAAATCTTTTTCTTTATTAAAAATTCTTTGTTACTATCAGCCGTTGATGGTGGCCACCGTTGTCCAGAGTCATTACTGTGAATGTTTCCATCATTCAAATGTGATAATCGTCATTTTTAGTTATATTACGAGCATGCTTTCTGATTGTTTCTATTCAAAACTTGAATCAATCGCCAAGTGACAAATTAATTAAACTAATTATTTTTGTGCAATGCATGGGTTTGTAATACATAAAATGTTTTATTTTGAAATTATTAAGGAGAATTTGTGCCACTAAGATGATCATTGATGATATTTATTAGACTTAAAATTATATTTGAACTCAGTTAAGGTCTGATGTACTTTTTGATAAAAATAGATAAATGTTTTATAAGACTAGGAATTTCATCTGTTTTAAATAGAAATGACAAAATGGGTCAAATTTGATAGGTTGACCTATTAAATCAATTAAATTTGACAAATTTAGTTGTAATTTTCATCAGGTCAATTTAATCCGCCCCACATAAGTTGTGTTGAGACGAGTTGAGTTGATTTGTCGAGTTAAAAAATTTTCCTTTATTTATTTTAAATTTTTTATGGCGGGTTAGGTAAGTTAATTTTCACCCACCAGTTGACCTGCCTAACCCACCTTTTCTAATTCACCTTTTAGAGATTGAGTTTTTTATTCACTTTTTAGGTAGTTGACTCACTTATCCAACCAACTTGCCACAAAATAGGATAGGTTGTTCACTCCAACCCATATTAACAAAAATGGGTTAACCTATCCCAGCTAACTCGTGACGAGGTGGGACAGGTTGACTCGTTTTACCATCTTTAGTATTAGATTAGTACTTAGCGTACCTAAAAATCGTTAATGACAAAAATTCAGCCCATGTTTTCTCTCCCTTATGTAGTGTTTTCTCAATCCTTTTTGATGTTTTAATCCTTATTTTTAGATATTTCTTTAATGGGAAGCTGCTGCCCGTATCTTTCAATGGTAGTCCTCTCTGGACCATACCTAAGTGAAGGCCTAACTTAACCTGGACCCTCTGTTAAACGCCCAAACTTGACCCAAATCCAATAACACCTCCCACCACAAGAAGAAATTTGCAAATTAGCTTTTTGTGAGGGATTAACGAGGGCAGAGGGATAAGGTCTATCGTTTTTTTTTCGTCGCTACATTCAGTCGCTATTCCGTCACTAAATACATGTAGCGATGGGAATTTTCCTCGTCAATCCATAGCTAATCCCGTGCAAATTTTTAAAAAAAAATGACTCATGTTTTCCCTCACAAATCAGTGAGGGAAATTTCGTCACTATTCTGTCTCTATGATCTGGAAATCTGTACTAATTTTGGAAAAAATCCCTCATAAATTTCCCTTGCAAATCCCAGTCACAACAATAAAAAAAAAATTGGATCTAATATATGTCGCTATTCCCTCGCTAATCTCTTACAAATTCCCCTCGCTAATCCCAGTCACAGCAAGAAAAAAAAATTTGGATCTAATATCTGTCGCTAATCCCTCGCTAATTTCTCTCGCAAATCCCTCACTAATTCCAATAGCTAGAAAAAAATGAAAGAAAAAAAGCAAAAGTCATCAAACCTACACTACACACCCACTCCACCCATGCACGTACATTGTGCCATCATCACAGCACAATTTGGCATCTCAATAGAAAAAGTAAACTATCTCAATTTCTTAATCAAACATTCATCTCACAAAAAATTAGTGTTGAACTCAAAAAGTCAAGCACCAGAATAACAAGCAATGAGCAAAGACAATAAAGGCAACAAGGTAACTTAGTCACCAAAAGCTTAACAAAGACATTTTTGTGTGAGTTCACGTACAAAGAGAAAGGCAGCTTAAACAAGGTGACTTACATCTAATGTCTTTAATTTCAAGTGAGTTCAACCACAGAGAAAGGCAGTTGTTTATTACAAATTACATTTTAATAGTACACAAGAGCAGAGAAAAGCATCTTAGATTGCCAAAATTAGTCTATCATGTATTTGCTTTATTGAAAATCATGTCATACAGACAGCAGGCATGTGATTAATAGAGCAAGTCACAGTTTATGCTTCAATCATTACTCAATTCTCATCACCATCCATTTAAGCAAGAAATATGAACACATCTGTAATGGCAACTTGTAATGAAAAGAAAACAGATCACCATCATGTTCCTATATTTACAAATATTAAATTTACGTAAGTTTGAAGAGGCAGAGATGACAATCTGGTGAAAAAGTAGGGCACCTATTCAGACTGCATTGCATGGGCATTTTTAATTTCTTATGCTCAATACTGTTCCATGCTACCTTTCCAAGGTTCACATAAGCCCCTATTTGCTATAAACCTCTGCCTCCAGCAATCCCTGCAAAACTAAACTGAAAGAACCATTATGTGTTCTGAGAGCTTTAATTCTTGAACAATCAGTATCAAAGTCACATTGAAAGTCAATTGCTAACAAAAAAATAAGTCTAGCAACACCTAGTCATATAATTAGTATATGATAATTGATGCGAATTAAAAATTGTAAACCTAAGTGCAGGTTATTTTAAGTAATAAATTCTCGAGAGTCCGAGGTCGATCCACAGAGAATTGATAAAGAAAAATTATTTGACGTAAGGTAAATATTTTGTCACAATAATAAAGATAATAAAATTTGATCACAAATAAAAAAAAACTTACTTGAGTTAAGAGATCCACTCTTAGTAATTAAATTAAGGACGAGATTAATTCTTTTTATAATTCAATTAGAATCCATACATAATGGAGGTTCCAATCAGAAAATACAACATTCAAAGTTCATTTAAGATTATATACGTAATTATATTATGATTCCTTTAATCATCTATTAACACCACCACTTATAAATGAATTCAAGCATTCATTGTGCTAATATTTTGTCTACAACAAATCAAGATCTCCACTTTACAAAGAGGGTTTCTAAATTGATTGGAAACAAAATACAATACATATAATGATCACTTGATAATATATCATTTAAGTACAAGAAAGAGATTAATCTAATATTATTTTATTACCAAGAACTTCACTCTTTCACCCAAGTAAAATAAAAATTAGTTACTCATAGACAAGAAGAAAGGAAGAGAGAAGAAGAAGAAGAACACAACTTTAATTTAGAACAAAAGAAAACTACAAGATAAACAAACACAATTGCATGATCTTGATCTCTAAGACCAAGATTCCTAAATGATCTGCCAACGGTGCCTTTTATAAAGGATTAGGGATACAAAATGACAAGGGGACTGATTCATGAGTGAGTGGATGAATGAAAAATGTCAAATGACTTTTGATAAGTGAAAAATTATTAAGATTCTTTGTCTCCAAAATCATTCAGTGCCGAACTCATTGAATGCGTCATTTTATCACCAAGGAGTCTTCAAGAAAGTTGTAGACCTAGATCTTAGCTTTCAAATGTCGTTGGTTTGAGCCCAAAATCATTCCTACAACTCGAGATATGATCTGATTACTGCACACTACTCAGGCCCAACTACAATTCCTCTATTCTGACTTGGAAGCCTAATATGACCTCTAAACAATCCAAAATGAGCCTTGTGTTCTTTATAAAAGTTGTAGATGAGTCTTAACTTGTAGATACCAAAATTTCACCCCAATTAAGTTCTTACAGCCAGAGTTATGCTCTGATTACTGTACACTGTTCAGGTTCCAATCACAAATCCCGTGTTCTGACTTCCAAGACCAATTAGTTCCACTAGATGTCTGATTTTGACCTAGAGCTCTCATGAAAGTTGTAGAGCTTTCTCTTATCTTTCCTACAAGGTAAAATACATAATTATTAGACATCTAGAACTCAAGACATGGTCAAAATACAGAAACAGTGTAAGACATAAATCTTGTTAGAAAAAATCAATTAAGTCTAATTTGAGTTCAAACTTACAAAACATAACTAACCTCAATCAATTAAGTACATAGAAAGTGTAAATGACTAAAAATGAAGGTTTATTAATATATCAAATATGTGATTATCAATAATCACACACAAATACACAATGAAGATGAATGAGTTAGCAAACAAACCTTTGCTACCTACTGCTTATTTGGAGTTTTAAAAGGGAGTGGAGAAGGGAAGGCCTGTGTCTAGCATTATCAGTAAGCTTTGAAACTAAGCATAAGTACATATAAATGGTTGCCACTACCACCTGCACACTGTTTACTTAGAAGAAAAAACTCAAGGTTTGAAAAAGAATTCAAAACTCAAATCATTCACAAGTTCAGGGCCAGCAGAGGTAGCCAAAGAAACCTAAACAACACTTTAGCCATCTGTTCAACATGTGAAGGCCTTGGAACATTTACAGAAATTGCCTTTTGCCTATAAAGAAAAAATCTTTATGCAGACTGATGAGTTCCCAAAAGTAACTTCTTTATTGATTTGTTCAATAAAGGTTTGATGCATACCATTCTTCAGTTTTTCACAATTCTCAATCTCACGTAGTTATAGTGACCAATGTAACTCTAGAATACTTAAACTAATCAAAAGGATAGGTTCACATTACTAATCAATAATCAAAAGAACACAAGCACTATTCAATTAATAAACTTATAAAGCAGAGAAAAGTTAAGATGGATTTAGTTCCAATATTTTGATGATCATTCCTATCATGACAGCTCTACCTCATCATGCTGTTGCATACCTCTGCAATAATAACAGGTTTCTCTTCACCAAAATAATAATAATAACAGGTTTCAACAAAATTAAACAAAACCAAACATGCCAAAAATAATTAAACATGAGGACACAAGCTTCAAAATCTTATATCAAAACGCTCTCGAGAATTGAAACCAGGTTAAACATTTTTCAAATCTTCAAGAAATTGTAGCCACTCAGTCTCCTCATCTTTTGTCAAAATAGTGTCCTTGAGAGAAGCCACCAGCAAGGTCAGGCAGAAATTGAAACAAATTAATCTGCAGTTCTGCTTTCTAGCATAAAAACCAAATGGTTTAAAATGGCCCAAGATAATTCTTTTGATAGGTGCCATCTTGGTCACTTTCACATCAAACTAATCATCTTAAGTAGTAGTTATGATACCTTTCTAGTTTCTACAAGTTGCTATAACCTATAAGAAACTCATATTGAGTAAAGAACATCCAAGAAGTAAGTTCAAAAACTCAAATGTTTTATCCTACTATGGCTAACAGTTATGCAATAAGAAAATGATGGTACAGAGCAATAATTCTTTAAAAATGTAGCATAATTAACTTAATCAAATTAACACATAGCACCCAAAAATAGCATTCTGAATTTCGGAGCAAGAATACACATTCAAGATTTAACTCGCCAACCTTCAAATTACAAGGAAGGAAAGAACCTTCAATCCTACTTAACTCTTGCTTACGACCTCTAACACCCAAAAACAATTAAAAAACCAAGCTTTCTAAGTCTGACCATCATGTTAGTGTTGTCCCACTCAACCATTAAAAAATATAAGGTGTGCAAAGAATACAAGTGCTTTAAACTCCTTTGTAAAGATATAAGCTCTTCAAATGGCTTTCACCTTCTAACTCATTTTCAAATAGAATTAATTCTAGTCTGATTGCAATAAACACTCTACCCATGTTCTGCATCTAATACAAGTGGTTTTATTAAGAAGATGACAAATTGCTGGAGCCGTGGAGAAGCACAAATAGCATATATATACAAGTACCAATTAACAAGCTACAAGTGTAATTGCAAGTATAAAATTACCAATTAACACCAGAGATATAATTGCAAGTTCAGTTCAGTACATTTCCATGAATTAACGGAGTGCTACTTATTAATTCACAGAAAAGGAGAGAAGTCTTTTATACTATATCAAACAAAGAAAAGAAACACATAGCAGAGAAATTATGGCATCAAGAACTTCAACATGCACTGGGTATCTTCTTATAGAGACTCAACATCAAACGAAACAGAGAGAAGGAAAGGGGGAAGAACCATAGAAAACTTACTAGGTTTTAAGAACAACCCGCCGATGATTCTGAACTTGTAGTCCCAATTTATGTTCCTAAATATCAGTCAGTACAATCCAACTAGAAAAGTACATTATATTGAGAAGTCAGAGAGAGGCAGTAACTTAAAAGTACTTATATTCTAGGTAATTTACATATGAAACCAAGAAAGAGAGTCAGCAAGATAAAACAGTTCAGCAGAACCCTCTAAGCATTGTGGTGCGTGCAAAAGATATACTAAGAGCAAGTGCACTCTATCACCAAGTAATATAGGACTTTGGAGCCCAAGTTATCGATCCTATGAGGAATAAGTGATAATTACTAAAGTTGTAAAACTCTTATGTTATTTAGACTATCAGAAGTGTACGCAAGATCCAAATTTAAAACAAAAAACTAATGGGGAAAATAAAATGAACAATTAAATAAAGAAAAGATAAACAAAGATAGAGAGATGTTAGGGCGCAAGGTTCACTTGAGTCTCATTATTCGGATCTTCTTTCAATTATGATACAGGTAATTCTTTTGTCAATATTATCTTATAAGCTATTGAATCCCAATGGTCATGGATGAAACAATATTCTATTCTTAATTTAATCTACCTATTTGGTCATTTAGTTGAATTAATCAAGAATGCATTAATTTCCAATTTCAAGATATGAACTAATAACCCGTCAATTCCATTGGTAGGAAAAATTGATGTTTGGTCATTCACCAATATAATCCCAGGATTACCATATAGATTCATTCATTGAGTGCGGATGGTCACCGGTCAAACAATGAATTAATGAATGTCACAAGTGATCAAGTTATGACAAGAATTCAAGCAATATAGTAAACCCACAAAGAAATTACCATAATCAATTTAGAAATCAGATTCAAATAATTAAGAACACAAGATCCCCCATAGCCCTAGCTATGAGTTTAACCACACATATTTAATACAAACAAACTCATAATAAGATACAGATCCATGAAAAGATAGCAAAAGAAATAAGAGAAATAGAAAGAAAGAGAGATCAAAAATCCCTTTTGTAGAAATTCAGCTCTTCAAGCCTCCAAGAAAATCCTTCATTTCTTCAGATCTGCCCCTCCTTTCTTTAGATCTCTAATTCTATGCCTCCTCTCTCCTTCTCCAAGGAGTTGTAGCTACTCCTCTAGGTCAGAACTCTCTTCAAAACGTTCCAAGAGTGTCAATATATAGGCCCCCAACACAAACTTCGCGCAAAAGTTTCAATAATTGTGTTTCTGACACAAATACACGGCCGTGTATGACACTGAGTTAGGGGGCAAAATTTCACTATTTCAATTGCAAAGTCAGAGGCGTACATGGCCTAGGCCGTGTATTCTCACACGGCCGTGTACTTCTAGGCCCTGTATTTTGACGCAAGCCCTGTAATCTGACTTCCAAGCCTAATATGACCCATTAGACCTCCAAATCTGAAAAAGTGTTCAACATGAAAGTTGTAGATTTAGATCTTACTATCAACCATCAAAATTTTAGCTCATTTGACAACTTGTAGCTTGAGATATGTCATGAACAGTACGCAAAGGTCAAGCTGTCAGGATCAGCACCCTAGTTCTTGCTTCAACTCCAATTTGAGTTATTCAAACGTGTGATTGGGCCTTTAAGGTCTTCATGAAAGTAGTAGAGAATTGTCTTAGCTTTCAAGGTGATTAAAATAGGGAGAAATTGATCTTCATGAATCTATAGCCCTTCTTCAAGTGAATGTCAAGCCTGATTTAGGTTAAATGAACTCCGCCATTCAAAGGTTTCCTCTTTTGCCTTGAAAACACGACATGTTCACCTGCTTGCTCTCCAAATACATTAAATCTTTCTAGATCTGCAAAACGAAGATAATGATAAAGATCCATTTAAAATTATTTCATAATTACAAGCAAATCACCATCATTTGTTCAATTAAATGTTATAAAATATAGGCTTATCACATTGACAAAACCTATTTGATCAAGTTCAAAAGTAATAAAAAAATATGGATTACTCAATCAATACAACAGAATGTTCTTGCTCAAACTCAAACAAAGAAAAGGAAAATATAATTAAATAAGCACACAAAAGCCAGAGAAGAAGACCAAAGCAACCTATTTTAATTCAGTAATTGCATGCTACTTTACCTTGGTCTTGAATGTGTTTGCTGCGCATATCCAAGAGCCGGTGCCACAATGCATGCTTTTTGCAGATGATATAGTCTTAGTTGGAGAGTCGAGAGAGGAAACAAATGGGAAGTTAGAGCTATGGAGACGAACTTTGGAAGAACATGGCCTTCGTCTAAGTAGGAGTAAGACAGAGTATATGGAATGTAAGTTCAGTAAGAGGCGTGTTAATGCTAGCTTAGCAGTGAAAATTGGAGATCATACAATACCACAAGTCACACATTTTAGGTACACTGGATCTATCATACAAAATGATGTAGAGATAGAGGGAGATGTAAACCATAGGATTCAAGCTGGATGGATGAAATGGAGGAGTGCTTCAGGAGTTATTTGTGATAGAAAAGTGTCTCTCAAGCTTAAGGGTAAATTTTACCACACAGCTATAAGGCCTGCGATGTTATATGGTACTGAATGTTGGGCGGTAGAAAGTCAACAAGAACATAAGATCAGTGTTGCAGAGATGAGGATGTTGCGTTGGATGTGTGGTCATACAAGACAAGATAGGATTAGGAATGAATGCATTAGAGAGAAAGTAGGGGTAGCACCTATTGTAGAAAAGATGGGAGAATCTCGCCTTAGGTGGTTTAGACATGTAAGGAGAAGACCCTTAGAAGCTCCTGTAAGAAGAGTAGATCAGGTAGATAATAGTCCAATAGCTAGAAGTAGAGGAAGACCAAGAAAGACTATACGTGAAACGATTAAAAAAGATTTAGATCTAAATAACATATCTGAAAACTTGGTTTATGATAGGGCACAAAGGCGTCGTTTGATCCATGTAGCCAACCCCACCTAGTGGGAAAAGGCTTGGTTGTTGTTGTTGTTGTAATTGCATGCTACTTTACAATGTATCAAAATGGTATTTAACAATTTATAGTTATTAAACCATTTTAACAGAACTTACTTGTAGCTCCTCTGAGCATTTAGCTTTTGGTGGTGGAGGGAGAAATTTATCCAATGGATCTATAGATCTTTGCTCAATCTTGATCTGCTTCTCCAATTTCTACATCATCTAATCTAATTATAGCATCATTGTTCATGGTATCAGATTTCAATGGCTCAAAAAATTGAGGAGTGCTAACTTGATTGCTAGGTGTCAAAACTTGGACTATTCCTGATGGTGTTCTATCTAGCGAATCACCTGCAATAACATATTCTAGAAGGTCATAAGAGATGAAACCGTAAAAACAACACACTTACAGGAAATTGAACAAATCAAATACAGCAATAACATCTTCTTAAAATTGAATATAAGCCTGCTATTCTTCCCATTCATGTTTATACTGCCATTTCTAAGAATGGCAAGTTGTGAAACAGAACCATCACAATGCACTTCCTCTGCCTCAATCACAAAGACCCAACACAGTAAGGATTGCGGAAATTGGCACATTTCTAAAAAAAAATACAGATAAAATTTTGTGCATTTAAAATAACAAAGACCTTAAACTGATCAATAATTACCATTTTTTTTTTGCATATACGCATGAAACTGAGCCATTTCTCTAGATTGAACATATATCATACAGAATTACATAGGTTTTAATTATTGTAAATAAAGTATAGATTTATAACCATAATTACACGGTAACTTACACTAGGGTCACATTCATTATAATTTGCCAAACCAATCCATTTGTGAAGTGATCAAGTGATTGAGAAGAACAATAGACTAGCTCAGTTTATAAGTCCCACTATTCCACATGGAATAAGCAGCATGGCAAAACTGAAAAGCTAAGGTATTATTGCTTAACACGAAAAAGACTAGTCAAGTTATCTTGTTTCGATTAGCAAAATCAGGCATAAGAAGGAAACTTATATGAATGGATAAGGATTGATTAGTTCAAAATATTTAAATGGATTTAGTAAGATAAAGATTGGGTTAGCTTTTCTAGTTTGGGTAGGATTAGATTATGTTGTGATTTTATGTTAACTCTTCTGGTTCAAAGTATTTAAATGGATAATGGTTTTATGTTATCCTGATGGATAAAGGATCCTTGATGTTATGGGGCAGTTTTAGTAAAGGTTTATTAATAAGTGGCAATAAAACAAAGCCTCGTAGAAGTAGCAAGGCAGGAAGAATAAATTTGTACTAAGTTCATTCTTTTAAAAAAATAATACAACTTTCACTGTTGGTTGTATCAGAAACTAGGAACAAATGATGTTCAAACAAATAACATTGCTTAGTAATTAGGATTTATAATTCAATGCTGGGCACAAATTGTACTTACCATTGGTCATATGAAGCTGGTCCCTGAACATGACTCGACCATTACCATCTATCTCTCCTTCCAGCAATCAGAACCAATTAACACTCATTATCTCTATTTCAAAACATCCAGCTTAGAAGACTAGAAAATGTTCAAAGAGAAGAAGTACCTCAAGTTCAGGTGACATTGCTACTTCGTCATGACCATAGTCCACTATCGTAAGCTTCTCTTTTCTACGAATCCTCGATTCCGACGACACTACCCGCTGCTCCTGCGGCGAAACCAACATGTTGGGCACAACCTACTGCGGCGTCGAAGCCCAAAACCTAATCTTCTCCGTCGGGGTGGACCCATCATCGGCAGCCTCGTTACCAGACTCGACAACCGTCATTCTATCAGTGTCAGCCGTCAAATCTTCCTCAGAGGGGAATCTCGCATCTCCGGCGGCATCTTCTTGTTGCTGTTCCCCGCGCATCCGTGCATCTTCGTGTTCATCTTCTTCGACGTCCTCCATTTCGTCGTCATCCTCGTCTTTGTACATGGACAACAAGGCGATGCCTTCGGATTGCTTCTTCTTGGACGTCATGGAAGTAAGCTAGGGTTCCGGAACTGAACCGTAGGATGGGCTAAAACAGAAGGAAGCTAGGGTTCGGCATTGGGAGTGTTGAAAAATAGAGAGAGATAAGTGTTGGTACCAGAGGGAATCTTCAAGGGTTTACTGGTGCGGACTGCACAAATAGTGGTCGGTGGTATGGAAAGCTTGAGGTAGGGAAAGAGAGGGAAAGGAAAAACTGGGAGAGGGAAAGGTCCCAAGTGAGTGAGCTTAAGGTTTTTTTTTTTAATCAGGTTAGCGAGGGCTAATCTATTAGCCAGGAAATTTTTTTAGTAAGGAAAACTTTCTGTCGCAAATTCTTCGTTAATCACTAATTTTTTTTAGCGAGAAAATTTTTTGTCGCAAATCCTTTGCTAATCACTAAACCTTTTTAGCGAGGTAAACTTTCCGTCGCAAATCTCTCGCTAATCACTAGCTTTTTCCACCTTGACTATGGCTTTTGGAATTTAGTGAGGGCTAAATTTCTCTCACAATTTCTTCGCTAAATCATAAATTTCTTGTAGTGCCTATAAGGGTCGTAATGATTCGCTTCCTGAAACCCTATTTGACCTTACTCACCCTTGAAGACCCGATCCAACAAAACCTAGCGGTTATCACCTACTCAGCCCGCCCTGATCCATTAACTTATACCCAACCCATAACCCGAGGATCATACCCAGCCTGATCCCTAACCAGACACCTAAAATATTTCCCAAAATATCTGTAACAGTCGAGACAAGTGTAAATACTCTAATGGAGTTTTTTAGCCTATCACAAGCTTAGCTATATTCTAGGGTGCACATAGTACCCCTTGATCTTGCTATAAATAGAAATTGTCTCTCTGCCAAAAATGGTTTTTTCCTTTCTCTCTCTTCCCTTTTGACTTTCCTAGCAATTATTCTTAAATCTCCTATTGACTTGAGCATGATCCTTGTAGGTATCCCTCCTCCCCCCCCCCCCCCCGATGGATTCGACCTACTGAGGAGTTTTATGGAGTTGAACCACCTTTGTCTACTAATCATTCGAGAGAAGGGAATAAGCACTCTTTATTTTCCTTCATGCTTTTCTTACTTTTACAATTTTCTAATAAATTTATCCAAATCTTTTAGATATATGAACTTTTCGATAGATATGAAGAGTTAGGCTTTGAGTTTCTCATATATGTCTCCTGTTATGGTGGATATGAAATTTTTAATTTTGGTTTAGATATTCAAATCTACTAAGATAAGAGATGTAATACTCTCTTTAAATAGCATCATGTTATATATTGGTCTTCATAGTGAAAAATACATCGTTGTTTATAGTTTATGGATTAAGAGTAAACTATAGATTATAGATTAATTTTGAGTGAAGATTATTTCTATTTTCTTCTCAAGATAGATTTATTAATTTTTACTAGAATTATATATGTTGTTAGGCTTTTATTTGAATGAATTATAATTTATAGTAAAAAAAACCGTTAATGATATTTAACTCAAGTTTTTTCTACATTAGGTTATTATTCAATTTACTTATCTTGAAACATGAGATGAATACAAATATGCTAAGTTAACCCGTACTCGTAAGACACTCATTAACAAGATTCTAAAATCTTAAACTAGTGGAAGAATTATTAGTAACATTTATTAAAGAGTATGAATATTTTAGATACACCAATTTTTTGGTGTTAGTATATAATGAATATTCTTGTGAATCCCTAATCTTAGTGTGGATAACCTGCTTTTGATCAGATTGAAGAGGTGGATTAGTTAAGATGCGTGCAAGTTGTTCTAGACACCACTTGACTACAACACTAAATTTTTTTATTATTAAAGAATAATGATATTTGCACATCATTTTCTTTGAGAATGAATCATCTCGTATGAAATTTTCACATGTCACACAACCTTGATAGATACAAATGCTTAAATAGTGGGGTCCTCTTAAAAAATGTGGGATCTTATGTTAGTCTTTATATTTATTTCTCTCTTCACATAACTTTGTCATGTGAAATTTCACATGAGAAAATCTATTCCCACTTTCTTTACATTATTCTTATATTACTTCCTCTTTATGCAATAAAATAAGAGAAATACGATTTTTTTATGACAATGATGTATTTTGAAAATGAATTTCTCATAGGTGTAGGTCAAAACTTAATTCTCAAAATGGTGCAAGTTGAATAATGATGTATATAATAAGTCGTAGCTGGGAAGCACGACTTACTTGCATCTTTTTTTTAATTATATTTTGGGTAAGTCGTGCTTCCCATGCACAACTTACCCCCTTTTTCATTTTAATTTAAGTAAGTCATGCTTGTGAGTTACGACTTATCTTTTTTTTTAAGTGTCATATGAATTCGTGGGTGCCATCCATGACTTTTATTAAGCTTTTCAATTTAATAATAAGTCGTGGCTTGACAGGTTTGTGCCTATAAATTTCACTATCTCCTTCCACTGCTACTTCATATTTAAGTGTTTTCAAGTTCTCTCCATCATTGTTACTTTGTATCAAATTAACTCGGCCCATTCTCATTTATTTGTCCCTACTAGAGGTATTTATTAATAATGTTAATTATATTTTTTATTATTACAATTTTTTACGTTTATTGATATGAAGTTTTCATTTTTTAACTTAAATTGAAAGATATCTTCATACGACCCTCCTCGTAATTCATTTATTGTTGTTGTTGATGACATTTATAAATATATTGATCCTTATAGACCTTTAAGTCATGTGATCACTAACCATGCTATTGGGATAAATGTTCATTCAGCAGCATTATATGATTTAGACAATATAACTCTAATTATAAGAGATAATATAAGTGATTATTTTTTCTATAAATTATTGTCCTTTTAAATTAATCAATTAGCTAAAAAAAACTTGTAAGTAAGCCACGCCTTATTATTAAATTACAAACCCTAATAAAAGCATGAATTCACTTGTTTTAAAAAAAAAGTAATTCATGGTTCCCATCCATGACTTACCCAAAATTAAGTTTTAAAAAATTATAAGATAAGTCGTGGATGGAAGGTATGATTTACCTAAACATAATAATAAAATTATCGTTGGGTAAATCGTATCTCAGCGGCATGACCTATTATTATAATAAAAATTTATTTAAGTGTAAGTTATGCTTAACAGATATCACTTATTACATTTTAATATTTACTTTAAACTATTTCGAGAATTAACTTTTGGCTTGTACTAAGTGAAAAATTAATTTTCAACTTCATTTAAGTAAAAAAATTTGAAAAACACACATCTCATAAAAAAATAATATACAAATACCATTTATGTATAAATAAAGGCAACTTTTGTGATGGAGCCATGGTGATAAGAAAACGAATGGCTGAGATTTTTCTTACATAAAAATTCCTGCCATGTGAGTTACTGTCGAACGTGCACCACATAAGGAGATGCATACATACTATACAACAACAACAAAGTATTTTCCTACTAAATGTCGTCAGTTACATGGATCAAACGATGCCTGTGTTTTATCATAAACTAATTCTTCATAAATGTTATTCAAATTTAAATCTTTTTTAATCGTTTCACCTATTAGAAACATGTTGTAAATGGAATAAGTTTATGTTTAACATGAAGAAAATGTTCACAGCACATAGTAGTAAACAATTAATTTGTTTATGATGAAATTTCTTACTCATGCTTTAACACAATGGAATAAAGTCTTAGCTGCGATATCTAGAAGTTTCTTAGCTTCCTTATTAAAAAGAATGAATGAAGAAGAGCCATTATGATCTATGACAAATATTTTAAGCTTATACCTTTAAAGTAAGTTGTAACAACTCAATTAAAATAATCAATATTATATACAACAATTAAATAAGGAGGTCAAATAATATTTTCACGCTTTTACTAATTCTATGTGATATCAATATAGGTGTATCATGTATAAATTTAGTTTGACTAATTTATTTAGCCTCCTAATGACAATCACATATTTTATACATCAATAATCCCTCATTTTTAGTCATTTACACTCTCTATGTACTTAATTGATTGAGTTTAGTTATGTTTTGTAAGTTTGGACTCAAATTGGATTTAATTGATCTTTTCAGCATGATTTACGTCTTATATTATTTGTATTTTGGCCATATCTTGAGTTCTAGATGTCTAATAATTATGTATCTTACCTTGTAAGAAAGATAAGAAAGAGCTCTACAACTTTCATGAGAGCTCTAAGTCAAAATCAGACATCTAGTGGAACTAATTGGGCTTAGAATTCAGAACACGAGTTTTGTGATTGGAACCTGAATAGTGTGCAGTAATCAGGGCATAACTTGGGCTGTAAGAACTGAATGGGGCTGAAATTTTGGCATTTGCAAGTTAAGACTCATATCTACAACATTTATGAAGAACACAAGACCTAGATCGAATTTCTTAGAGATTATATTGGGCTTGCAAGTCAAAACAGAGGAGTTATAGCTGGGTCTGAGTAGTGTGCAGTGATTGGGTTATATCTCGAGTTGTAAGAATACTTTTGGGCTGAAACTAATGGAATTTGAAAGCTAAGACAAAAGCCTACAACTTTCATGAAGACTATTTTTCAATTTTCTGACGCATTCAATGAGTTCAACACTGAATGATTTCAGAGACAAAGAATATCAATAATTTTTCACTTATCAAAAGTCATTTGGCATTTTTCACTCATCCACTCACTCATTAATCAGCCCCCTTGTCATTTTGTATCCATAATCCTCTATAAAAGGCACCATTGGCTGATCATTTAGGAATCTTGGTCTTAGATATCAAGATTATGCTATTGTGTTATTTGTTTATTTTATTGTAGTTTTCTTTTGTTCTAAATTGAAGTTATGTTCTTCTTCTTCTTCTTCTCTCTTTCTTTCCTATTGTCTATGAGTAACTAATTTTCATTTTACTTAGGTGAAAGGGTGAAGTTCTTGGTAATAAGTTAAGGTTAGATTAATTTCTCTCTTGTACTTAAATGATATATTATCAAGTAGTCATTCTATGTATTATATTTTGTTTCCAATCAATTTAGAAACCCTCCTTGTAAAGTGGAGATCTTAATTTGTTGTAGGCAAGATATTGACACAATGAATGCTTGAACCCAATTATAAGTGGTGGTGTTAATAGATAATTAAATGAATCATAATATAACTATGCATATAATTTTAAATGAATTTTGAATGTTGTATTTTTCGATTGGAACCTCCATTATGCATGGATTCTAATTGAGTTATAAACAAAATTAATATTGTCTTTAATTTACTTACTATGAGTGGATCTCCTAACCTAAGTAAATCTTTTTTTATTTGTGACCAAGTTTTATCACTTTTATTGTTGTGACAAAATATATTTTCCTTACGTCAATAAATCTTTTCTTCATCAATTCCCTGTGGATCGACCTCGGACTCCCGAGAATTTATTACTTGAAACAACTTGCACTTGAGTTTGCAACTTATAATTCGCATCAAGTTTTTGGTGCCGCTGCCAAGGACTTGATTTGAAGAAAAAATTTATTTTGTATATATTTTTTATCCCTGTGGATCTTATATATATATATATATTCTACTCTTTTAATTTTTTTCCTTTGTATATACTAACGCACTAATTTAGTGAGAAAAACTCTCCATTCTCCCTCTATAATCTTTAATCATTAATAAAATAATCTTTCTTCTTCTATTCTCTCTCGCAAAAAAAAAAATCGGCTTGCTGGTTCTCTGATTTTTACTTTATGTCCTAATAATATCTCAATATTGACTTTTCTCTTCTTCCTCCTTCCCCATTCATTAGTGAGGCTTTGCCTCTCTCCAGTTTTTATATTTTAAATTTACTTTCTATATTTTATTTTTTGTATTTTATTTTCTCGTATTTTACTTTTTGCACTTTTTTACGTAATTTACTTTTTGCACTTTATTTTTTTTGTATTTTACTTTCTATACTTTAAATCTAACTTACTAATTTTATAACTTTCTAACATTTTAATTTACCTGCTTTTTACTTTTTAATTTATTAGCTTACTAACTTTTTAATTTATCAGTTTATTAACATATTTAGTGGTTGGTTTATACCACACCTTTGTTAATATTTATTTGGTGGCTGGTTTATACCGCACCCTTATTAATATTTATTAACTACATGTTAAGATATATTTATTGGTTAGTTTATACCACATCCTTGTTAATATTTAATGGCAAGTTTACCGCTACTTGTTAATATATTTTTTTACCATGGTAGGTTTACCGCCTACTTGTCAATATTATTTTTTTTTACCATGGCAGGTTTACCGCCTACTTGTTAATTTTTTTTACCATGACAGGTTTACTTGCCTACTTGTTAATATTTTTTAGAAGGTTGAGTTTTGTATATATTTTTATTTTATTCTTCCTATTTCTTCTTCTTTTTGTCATGTGTAGTTAAATTCGTGTTTCTAGGATGAAGATGTAACTTAATTCAATCGACATGTATTAAGATTAGAATTTTAATTAATTTTTTTTATTCAATTTGAGTGCTTATTATGATTCTTAATGCTTTTATGAATTGACCACTCATAAATTGATCTAGTGGGGTGTGTGTAGAATCGGGAGGTTTGCATATGACTTAAACCATAAATAACAAGTGTCATTATTTATAATCATCTAGGAATAGAAGTTATAGGTTGTGTGGGTGAATTGTGGTATTTTCCATGAGAATTTATAGAGTATGGCATACCTTTAAGAGTTAGGGTTTAGACCGAGGAATTGAGTTTTAATTAATCAAGGAATTCTCCCCATCAATTGAATGATTAGAAATTAATTAGAATGAAGGTTATAAAGCTACTTTATTGTCTATGATAGATTATTGAATCAAGTGAAGTCAGATCCCTAGTGTTTTAAATTTCATGTGTTTACATCCTTAATATATTTTGCAATCATGTGCTTTGTTCTCTCTTTTCCTTTTAATTTTGTGCATTTTAGTGTGTTTTTGTTTTTGTTTTGTTTTTATATAATTTTGTGTCTTTAATTATTTTGAATCACTTTTAATTATTGGTTGCCTAGATAGTATTTATATTAGAGAAATGGTACTTGGTAAACTAATTCCTCGTGAGAACGATACTCTTTTTACTACTTTGTTTCTTTGACGATTCGGTGCACTTGTCAATTTTCTCAACAAGTTTTTACAAATCGAGGTTGATATGGTGGATTTTGTTGCTTTAAGAATTCAACATCACAATAAAAGATAAGAAAGAAGCCAAAAATATTGTTGCAGATCATTTGTCCATATTTACAACAGGCTCACCTTTTGATATCATACCTATCAATGATTCTTTTCCCGATGAATTTTTAGTTTATGTCGATTCTAAGTCTTGGTTTGCTAACATAATCAATTTTCTTGCAACATGAAAGATCCAACCTCAATTATCCTGATCAAATCATTTGGAGATGTGTGCCCAACAGTGAGGTAGCTAATGTCATTAAATTTTGTCACTCAGAAGCATGTGGAGGTTTCTTTTCTTCAAAGAAAATAGTTGCGAAAATATTGTAGTGTGGATTTTATTGCCCCACTTTATTTAAAGGCAGCTATAAATTTTGAAAAGGTTGTGAAAACTATCAAAAATAGGGTTCCATTTCTAAGCAAAACAGGATGCCTCTGAACCCTATCATTGTCATTGAGATTTTTTATTATTGAGAAATGATGCATATGAAAACTCAAAAATTTATAAAGTTAGAGCAAAAGTTTTTCATGACAAATCAATTTTGAGAAAAACTTTTGAAATTGGTCAAAAAGTTCTGCTTTATAATTCTTGTCTTCACTTATTCCCAGGAAAATTGAGATCTAGGTAGCATGGCCCTTTTATTGTCAAACATGTGTATCATTATGGGGCCATAGACATTGAGAATCCTATAAATAATAGTATATTTAAGGTCAATGGATAAAGACTCAAACCATTTCTAGAAAAATCAAGTTCTTGAGTTCTTTGTACCCCTGGTTAAGTGGCGAATAATGGTATTCCGTGACTCTCAAGTCAGTTTGTTTTTCAGTTTCCCATAATAACTGATTCCTTCTCCTTTAAAATAGATGTCATTCTCTCAAATTTAAGAAATCATTTTCCTTTTCTCCCTCAAAATGCTCTAACAAAAATCTACAAAGCTAGTTGTGAAAGACTGAGACTGTTAATGTACAAGGGCATCCCAGAAGATATACATTGGATAATCGAAGCAAAGGTCCGTCTAACAAGTGAATCTTCAAATTCATTTGTCTTATACATGCTGGGTCTCTGTAAAAGTTCTTATTCTAAAAGGAGAAGAGCAAAAAGAATGCAAGTTTGTTATAAGTGTGCGCGATGGAATTGTAATAAGCGATGTCATTCTTTGGGGATGGTTTCCGCAAACAGAGAAGATAAAATATTCTTCATCAAGAATGGACTGAGTAAGGAGTTATTAGATGATATCTTATAGACTCTTGAGACGTATTCTTGTGAAGTTATGTATCGTGAACTTATTCATTTGTGAAATCTTTTTAGGGACGAGTAAGAGCGTTATAGTCTTGGGAATCTGACTCAAAAAGACCCTGTTTGCCAATTTATAAGAAAATTGGATGAAAAGTTTATCCTTGACTCATAGAAGGTGTTGAAGCCGTTACTAGACGTAAAACCAGAGGAAAATGTGAGCCATAATTATAACAACATGTATATAGTATCTTGTACATTTCCTAAAAAATAAAATAAAAAAGGGCGATCGAAAGAGTATCATGCTCTTAATTGAGTGTGGAGCCCCTGCCAGTGGCAGACCCGCCATTGACTGGGGTGGACCTTCGCACGCCAGTCCGTAAATAAGGTTCGTGTGCCATGTTCTGTAGAGAGCCGCATTGTCCATTCCCAGGATTTTCCCCAGGCTTTAGACGATTGAAGGACAGATAGAAGCGTCCCATCTTTATAGTGCATGTGAAACTGTTACTAAGCCATATACTTACTTTAATTAGCAGGCCTCTATGGCGAGTTCTGAATGGCTGTGGCAAAGTACCACCTTCTTAGAATACAAGCCTTTAATTAGGTTTGCAAGAAGATAGAGCTATTATTCCGTAAGCGGGACAGAAATGACTCAAAGGTTTTGTGGCCTGTTTTGGCAGGGTGTTCCCAATCCTTGTGGTGTTCTTTTGTTGCACTGGTGACACGCAACTGTACATAAATGTATGCCATCATTTGTTATTATAATTTTATTTTATATGATTTTGTTGTATTTTGGTTTTGGACAGACGATCCTTTAAGCGGAGTCCTTCAGGGGTTTCTAGACTTCTTTACTCTGATGGTTTTCTTGAAGTTAAAAAAATTAAAAAATAAAAAAATAAAAAAAATTATGTTTCTTAATTTCAAACTTTTTTGACAGCAGCCAACCTACCCATATAGGTGTTATCATGACCTTTTTCCATTCTCTTCCCTATTTAAACACTCCATTTTCTTCATTTTCCTCTAACTTATAGTCATTCAAAAGGAGTGTGAGTGTAGAAATGAAGGAAGTTTCTTCTTCGGTTCGTAGATTTACCAGTATTTGTGTATTTTGTAGGACAAGTTATGGGAAATGTTTAGAGTTTGTAAATGCAGCAAGCATTATTGGTAGAACACTTACTGCGAGGAACATTCGTGTAGTATATGGGAGAGGTTGCATTGGATTAATGAGGGTTGTATCACTCTCTGCACATATAGGAGGCAATCAGGTTTTAAGTATCATTCCTGAACCTTTAACTCGAAAGAACATAACTAGAAATACAATTGGGCAGGAACTTCAAGTATCATCTATGTATGGACGAATGAAGGCAATGCTTGAAAACTCTGATGCATTCATTACGGTTTTGGTACTTTGGAAGAAGTTTTTCAAATTATCTCTTGGGCCCAACTGAACATCCACCATAAACCAATAGGTTTATTGAATATTAATAATTTATTTGATAATTTGTTATCTTTTGTTGACCATGCTGTGGAATAAAGCTTTATCACACCTTCGGCAAGACGACTCCTTATATCTGCTTCTACTATTGATGAATTAATTGATAAATTACAAGCTTTTGTTTATGAACCTGAACCAGTAATAGTTCAGATAGATTGGTCAGAAGGTAGTAGCAAGGGAGGCAGTAAGGAACAAGAGTGCAATCTGGCACTTCATCTATAACTTTCCTTTATCTTTGGTTTTATTTATCGTACTTTATTTCTATTTTAATTTGTGTAAGGTTTCACTTTTCAGTAATTGCAACAACAGGTATTATCTTCTATCCTTTACCTATCTATGTTTTGACATTGAGGACAATGTTGTGATCTGGTTGGGGAAAAGGATGGTTGTGTAAAAAAAACCCAAAAAAATAGGAAGTGTGTTTATTAATATATTTGTTGTGTCTATATATTTGTCAGCAACTTACTAACAGCAAAACTAATTAAGGATGACAGAGAAAGGAGTAAATTATACCCTTAAGGTAAATTTGCTCTTGAGACGCATCAAAATTGGTAGCAGAGTAAGGAGTAATTAGGTAGATAACTATGTTGTGTGGAAGTAGCAATTCAAATTCAGGGAACATATCATGATTAAGTAAATTGTCTTCTTTCTTAAAAATCATATGCTTGGTTATGGATGTTGAATTGGTGGACTGAGAATGATAGAATTATGCCTTGTGAGATTTTGAGCCTGGTGATGAATGAATTGAACATTTGTACTATTCTCTTCTTTCTTGTGTGATTTTCACTCATGGAATTGTTACTCTAGAACTTGCTTTGATTCTTTTTTAGACTACATTTTCACATGCATATATAAACATGATTGAGATATTTTTCTTGAAATAGCTATTTTAACCAAATAGCCAAGAATGACTGGCGCACAAATAGGCAGCTTTGCCCAGCAGCATATTGTCTCAATATGATATCAAACACTCTTATGACTTCTTGAAAATTTTCTGATTCCTAATATGATATCAAGCACTCTTATGACTTCTTGGAAATTCTCTGATTCCTGCTAACGTAAGACATTTGAAATGGCCTATTTCCCCTTGCTTAACTCCTTTGAGCTTATTTGACCATTCCTTGTTTCTAACTCATTATGTGCCTTAAATGAAAAATTATGTTCTTACCCGGCCTTAGGGAATAAGAGAACATTAGCTTTGTCATTGAATGAGTTCTTGAACAAGTGTAAGGGTGTGTGTGCAGAATGGTTAGTGAAAAAATGTTTAATTAAAAAAATGTATATATTATGTTCATCTTCAAAGAAAAATAAAAATAAAAAAATGTGTAAATAATGGCCAACAAGGTAATAAAGAAAAAGAAAAGAATATGTAAAAGAAATTTGTATTAGGTGGAGTTAGAATGAACTTTCATGCTTGTTAATTGAACTCAGCTCTCATGCTCTTTTATTCTCTTTGGTATTTAACTTGTCATATCTATATTATCTCCTCATTTACCTTGACCTCATTACAACCTTAAATAAAGTCCTCATGATTTGTGTGTGCATGTGTTCTGAGTAGTGAAGAAGTAAAAGATAAGCAAGCTTATGGTAGTGCAATTTTTATGGGTTGAATTGAGTGAAATACCTACCTTTTTAAATACTTGAGGGATTGAGGGTGAATCTTGTGAAGATCTATCATTTTTGAACTCATGCTTTTCAATTGAAGTTTCCTTACTTGTTGGTTTAAAATGTGAAGAAACATTAACTCATAAATATTTTGATCCCTTGAATGATTGGTTGCTCTTCATTCTTAAATATTATTAGAAATTGAGTCTTTTAGAATTTCTAACTTTTGAGTTTGTGTTGTTTTTCCTTATTCCCTAGTTTTGGTCTTATGTGTTTTGCCTAGAAGTGCAAAAAGTTAAGTGTGAGAGAATTTGGCAATCACATATTTTATACATTAATAAACCCTCATTTTTAATTATTTACACTCTCCACGTACTTAATTAATTGAGTTTGGTTATGTTTTGTAAGTTTGGACTCAAATTGGACTTAATTGATTTTTTCAGCATGATTTACGTCTTACACTATTTCTGTATTTTAGTCATATCTTGAATTCTAGATGTCTAATAATTATGTATCTTACTTTTTAGAAAAGATAAGAGAGAGCTCTACAACTTTCACAAGAGCTCTAGGTCAAAATCGGACATCTAGTGGAACTAATTGGGCTTGGAATTTAAAACACGGGTTTTGTAATTGGAACCTGAATAATGTGCAGTAATTAAGACATAACTTGGGCTGTAAGAACTGAATGAGGCTTAAATTTTGGCATCTGCAATTTAAGACCCATATCTACAACTTTCATAAAGAACATAAGATCTAGATTGGATTTCTTAGAAGTCATATTGGGCTTGCAAGTCAGAACAAAGGAGTTGTAGCTGTGCCTGAGTAGTGTGCTATGATTGGGTCATATCTCGAGTTGTAAGAATGCTTTTGGGCTGAAACTAACAGCATTTGAAAGCTAAGACAAAAACCTACAACTTTTATGAAGACCATTTTTCAATTTTCTGACGCATTAAATAAGTTTATCACTGAATGATTTCGGAGACAAAGAATATTAATAATTTTCCACTCATCAAAAGTCATTTGACATTTTCCACTCATCCACCCACTCATCCACTCACTCATTAATTAGTCCCATTGTCATTTTGTATCTCTAATCCTCTATAAAAGGCACCATTGGCTGATCATTTAGGAATCTTGGTCTTAGATATGAAGATCATGTTATTGTGTTATTTGTTTATTTCTTGTAGTTTTCTTTTGTTCTAAATTGAAGTTATGTTCTTCTTCTTCTTTTTCTCTCTTTCTTTCCTCTTGTTTGTAAATAACTAATTTTCATTTTACTTAGGTGAAAGGGTGAAGCTCTTGGTAATAAGTTAAGGTTAGATTAATTTCTCTCTTGTGCTTAAATGATATATTATCAAGTGATCATTATATATATTATATTTTATTTCCAATCAATTTAGAAACCCTCCTTAAAAAGTGGAGATCTTGATTTGTTGTAGACAAGATATTAGCACAATAAATACTTGAGCTCATTTATAAGTGGTGATGTTAATAGATAATTAAATGAATCATAATATAACTACGTGTATAATTTTAAATGAACTTTGAATGTTATATTTTTCGATTGGAACCTCCATTATGTATGGATTCTAATTGAGTTATAAAAAGAATTAATCTTGTCTTTAATTTACTTACCAAGAGTGGATCTCCTAACCCAAGAAAATCTTTTTTTTATTTGTGACCAAGTTTTATCACCTTTATTGTTGTGACAAAATATATTTTCCTTACGTCAATAAATTTTTTCTTCATCAATTCCCTGTTGATAGACCTTAGACTCCCGAGAATTTATTACTTGAAACAACCTGCACTTGGGTTTGCAACTTATAATTCGCATCACCTAACATTTGTGAAATTGAAAAAAATGTTGACATGAAGGTTTGTAAGAGACTTGCATTATAGTATATGATGTAAAATGTTTGTCGCATGACCTGTAATACCATTTCAATGTTGAATCTTCCTATTGTGCTTTAAGGTCTTTAGCAACTCAATTGGTGCATTTACAGCTTGGGCACCCATTGTAACACCATTTTGACATTTTTGCCAACTTTTTTATCATTGCTAGGACCACAAATCTCCCGTCCTAATTTATGTTGTTAAATTATGAGATTTTCTTTATAGTTTAATGCTTAATGTTTAATAATGAAAAATGAAGTTGTGTTTACCTCATGGACCTCTTTCAATTCATTCAATGTCTTCCTTAGAGTTTGCCATAGGAAATCATCTTTAATAGAATAAGTACTTTGTAATGAGAAATGGTTTCGAGCAATTTTTGGTTCTTGGTTTCCCGCTTCAAATCTTAAATCATATTTAAAAAGTATCATGTTTTTGTACAAAAATAAAAAATTAGACTAAACAAGCTAATAGAAAAAGCTAAATGTAGTACTTGTTCTTGAAATTTGACACCTCTAGGACGTCAACATTTATCATCAAGTTTGTGGCATACCTGGTATTCGACACTTCTATCTCTCATGTTATTGATGTGAATAAAAACTTATAATGGGAATTAAACTTGAAAGGAAGTTAAGGTGAGTTTTTTTTTTAAGGAGTAATTGTTACCCAAATATCTTCTCATTTTTGCAAGTTGCAAGATGATGATATATGCACCAACTTGGTTCTTTTCAACATATTCCAACAGCTGATCCACGTACTGTTCCTAAAGAATGCACTTTATCTTGTCACCCTTATGTGTTTCAATAAGTGTGTTAGTTACAATAAAAGACTATAATGAAGACAATTATTGAATATTAAAAATAAATGTAAAGTAAAATCATTGTACACCTGTGATTATCTAGCTCTAATTGAACACTCCTTGTAGGTGACCTTCTATTAGAATGATTTAAGTCTCTTATTGACATCTTTGCTCCAATAACATCTACAACATTAGAAAACACAATGGATCAAGATTAGACAACAATATTTGAAAATTGAAAATATTTTTAAAATGATAGGTCTTAATAAGCTTACCAATAAGGAATTCTGACTCATGTGATATCCGCTTAATACTACGGAAAGGAGTGAAGTTGAATGGCCAATGCAAAAAAGAAGATTCATCTATCTCATTTACCTTTGTGTGGTATTGGAAGTACAATCTATATTCATGCATGTAAGACTTGTATGATTAGTTGTTTAGGCCAACAACTACTTTCTTAAGAGAAATGATTTATCCTCCTGCTCAATCCTCCTACTAATCCTCCTAATTGCTAAATGAAGAAAGTATTGAATATTTTTTATGTTTTCAAGACATTAGATACATTTACTTTTTCATTTAACACTTTCTTCATTTAGTATTAGGAAGATTATTAGGAGGATTAGGTAGGAGGATATAGAATTACTCCTTTCTTAATTATTTAGACAGTTCCTTCATTCACTTGCATTTGAAAAACTCTACAATGCATGCTCTTTACCTTTGTTTGAATCTGTGCACCCTTATTTATAAGTAAACATTTTGATAAATACAAAATATATATTATTCATTTTAATGACCAAATAAAGAAAGTATTTAAGAAGTTTACCTTTTCATCTTAGCATACCATCTCCAATGTATCTCCAATTAGATGGCCTCTAAAACACATTGGGAAATTAGTTTTGTTTTACCTCTACACTTATTTTCTACATCAAATTCTTACACATTCTTTTTTTGAAAAGAAAAAAGAGTAATACACTTTCCAATCATTTCTCTCTCTCTTTTTCCCCCATTAAGAGAAAGGTATAAGGCTTAGGTATAGAAAGGGAAAAACTACTAACACAGGTAAAGGTGAGACAAAAACACCTCATGTTATTTTTTAACTGAGTTCATTAAAAGAAAGAGAAAAGAACTAATAATCTGTATGTGGTTTGTGTTAGTCTATGCAACTACCACTATTGGTGTAGAATTTACCAAATCAATATGATTAATAGTTGGCTATTGATTACTAACACAGGTAAAGGTGAGACAAAAACACTTCATATGTTATTTTTTAACTTTGAGTTCATTAAACGAGAAAGAGAAAAAAACTAGAAATCTGTGTAGTTTTTGTATTGTGTTATTCTATGCAACTACCACTATTGGTGTAGAATTTACCAAATCAATATCATTAATGGTTTATTATTGATTTTGTTAGTCAAATTTTGTTTTATTATGCTTAATCAAATTTATGTGTAGTGTTTTTTCACAATAAAAGAAATATCTAAGTATAAATTTTTTTTTGTATAACTTTTAAATATAAAGTAGAGTATAAAAAATCAGACAAATAAAAAAGAAATTAAAATATTTTACTATATATATATATATATATAGGAGGATCAATTTCACCAAATTGGTGTAAGTCTTTTTTCTCTTACACTTATTTTTAACTGTTAGATCTACTTTCATCTAATAGTTGAGATTATTTCATTAAAAATAACCATTAGATGAAAGTAGATCTAATGGTTAAAAATAAGTGTAAGAGAAAAAAGACTTACATTTATAAGCCGATCATCCTTCATATATATATATATATATATATATATTTGGTGGAGACACCATAATAATAAAGCAGCATTATACCAATTTTATATAACATTTTTAAGATTAGTTTCGTTATTCACCTAAGTTTTCTATTCTAATTTTTTTAAATTTATTCATAAATTTATTTTATATTTATAAAAATATTATAATTATATACAATTTAATTTAATATTTATCTCATATTAAAATACGATAGACGTCGACCGTATTGTCGACAAAAAAACATTTCCGTTTCAAGATGACAAGGAATATCGTGTCGCAAAAAACATTTCCGTTTCAAGATGAGAAGGAATATCATGTTGGTATATGCACACATCAGTGACATCACTTGACTGCGAATCTCGAATCTAATATATATATTTTTTATTTTATCCAATTTTCTTTTGCTAACAACATAAGATTATTTTTTAATACAAAATAAAACGTCAAAAGTGGAGGAGCTTTTCATAATGACCATCTATCTCCTTTATCTTTCAGCATCTGCCCACACAATTGAGTCCCAAGAAGAGGACACCAAATGAAGAGGGGACTCTCCCTAGCATTCCTTATCCTACTGATCCACCTGCATCTAAGTAGGGCAACTTCATGGAAGGGCAATTATAAGGGCTGTGGCGGTGGCGGCGCCGCCGTAGAGGGCTGCCTCATCGGCAACGACTTGGAAGCAGAGTTCTCCCTTGGTTCCCATTTGGCTAGAATGCTCTATGATGTGAGTCAGTCTTTAACTGGGAAAACTGGTAACAGCAACGGTGCTGCTGTTAAATGTCCACAAAGTCAAGGTAATTATCGTAGCTGCTTGCCCTCCAAAAATGGAGGTCCCCCTAGACAAAAATGTGGTGATTATACCCGGACTTGATTAATTGACTTGCTAATAAAATTAATCTTAATTTCCTTATGATTTTAATATTGTAATAATCTGAAGCCGTTTCCTTGTGTTTTGATGCTTTATTTTCGTACTTAATTTTGTTGTGGTTGTATATATCATATGTACTTTACAGTTGTTGGGGTTTGTGTATCAGTTTAAATATTATTGTTAAGAATAATTCCATGTGAGATGGAAAGTTTCTGAGAACATAAATAAACTGTCAGATTATCTCAATAGCACATGTTTTCCTGGTTTGTACCTGCAGGAACATCCCGGATTTTTTGTTTTCCATCGCAATTTAATGAATTTTTGTGTATCCTGTTTTGATTCAATTCAAACTATACTTTTCTTATTTTTCATTGCTCTGGACCTGGAAAAAAGAAATGGAGAAGAGACTGTCCTAAGTCCTAACGTCAAATGGTTGAACAATGAAATTTCAGATCATGATCTGAAATGATTTCATCCTCTATATTTTGACTGTCTCAAGATTGAAATGTTGTGTCAAAGATGTAATTTTTGTTTTCAAAAAAAAATTTCGTTCTAAATTTTTATGTATAAACTAACTATTAACAATCATGTATTTTAAATGAAATTCACCCTATGTAATAAAATTGAGTACTCTTTCTTTTAGGTAAGATAATTATTTTAATTACTATGATGTTTTCTCTCTCTTGAGAATAAAATAATGATTTTGACCATTCTCTTTCTCATTTCACCATTATTCTTTCTTTGTTAACTACCAGCAAAATTCCTTCTTACTTGCTTGCCTACTTTCCTTTTTTGTCGATTAATAGGATTATTACTTCCAATTTTTTTCAATATTTTTTAATCTCATTAATAAATACCTATTCCCATATTTTCTTAATCAATTCCATACGAATCAATTTTCATTTTATTTGCTTAATTAATTTCCAATTCAATTATGTTCTTGAATGTTTTTTTTATATCAATCAATTATCATCTTCTTTCACTCCAAACTATAATACATGTAATTATTTATTTCTAAAAGTTAATAATTAATACGTCCATTACTTTTATATATAGTGTGACTAATATAAAAAAATTATCTTTATGCACCAAAAGAATTTTTTTAATTTTTTATTACTTTAAAATAAAATATTAAAAATTTTAAAAGTTTAAATTCATAACGTGTTATATATGTATAATATGCTATAAATTAAGTCTTTAAAATATATTTTAAAACACAAATAAACCGCAAATTAAAACTTTTGAATAATTGTGTGCAATGCATAAGTTACTAACTAATTACTTGTAAATTAAAGAGAGCGCAATGATTAAACAGAAGGCTTTATTATGTTATTTACGCCCATTCAGAATGAGAAATTTTTAACATATTTTTAGAGTATAATAAATATATATTCTAAAAAAGATATTCATAATTAATTTTAAGCTAATTTATATATATTATAAATTATCAATTCAAAATGAAAAATGATGTTCATGTATCATTTTTTTATACATCATTTTTATATTATTTTTAATGATTATGATTAAGTGAGAGAAAGTAATGAAAAGAAAGTAATATAATCAATGGTATAAAGATATTATGAGAAATAATATAAAAAATGAGATAAAAAAATGATGTAAAAAAATCAGGATTGATTCAAAATTAAAGATAAATATCTATTCTAAATCATACATTTATATGCGTTCTTAAAATATGCAATAATCTCTCTTTGGAGATAAAGTCGAGATTGCTTGTTAAACTCTTGTGGCCGACCTTGATTAACTTGTCAGCTTTGATAAGTCCAACCATGCTCAGACACGCATAAATCCACTTAAACCGAAATGCGAAAAAATGTTAGCTGTTAGGTCTATATATATAGTGAAAAGAAATTTATTGTAGGAAGAATAAATTTTGATTATATAATTATAAATAAATGATCATAATTAAATGTTACTTAAAGATTATATGTAATTATTTGAAAAAGTTATATGTACTTATATTCTAATCTTAATCATTTATATAAGATCTAATAATTAAAATTTATTTATCTCATATTTTATAATAAATAATTCTCTTATCAAATATACTCCCTATACATACAGTCATAATGTTCAAAAAGATTATATATCTTATATAAATATAAGATGTGAAATCTTAAGATATTTGAAATAAAAGTTTTATTCATCCATTTTAAAAAAATTAAAAGAAGTGCATTTAGGTTATTTTTTGATACTTTTGACAAAAAAGAAGAAACTAGTGAATGTATAATGAATTAAAAATAGAATTAAATAAATTCAAGTAAATTAGTCAACTTAGAAAATCAAAATATTCTACAAATAACAATGAATGAGAATTACTAATTGAAGTAAATCAAATTTAAAATTAATATAGAAAAATAATTGTATTTAATTATCTGTAATTTGAAATCGAATATGATATTAATTACATATTTTGATTGATTTACTAATGAGCCAAAATAAGAATGAAATTTCAATTTTTATTGAAAATTATTCCCTTCCTAATTGAATATTGCATTAAAAATTACAAACATAATGGTCAGACTTCCAACGAAAATAAGAGACAATTACCAATTGAATCCTGAATTGGAATTAAGGATGTGGTGGGTATAATTTGAGTGGTTATTGTTCCACGAAGAGCAAAATGTGGAAGAGCCCAAAGCAAAGACATATCTCCTCCCTGGAAACATGTTGTAAATGGAATAAGTTTATGTTTAACGTGAAGAAAATGTTCACAACTCATAGTAGCAAACAATTAATTTGTTTAGGATGAAAATTCTTAACCGTGCTTTAACATAATGGAATAAAATCTTGGCTGCGATATCCAGAAGTTTCTCAGCTTCCTTATTAAAAAGAATGAATGAAGAAGAGCCGGTGTGATCTATGACAAACATTTTAAGCTTATACCTTTAAAGTAAGTTGTAACAACTCAACTAAAAGAATCAATATTATATACAACACTTAAATAAAGAAGTCAAACAATATTTTCACGCTTTTACTATTTCTATGTGATGTCAATATAGGTGTATCAAGTATAAATTTGGTTTGACTAATTTATTTAGCTTCCTAACATTTGTGAATTTGAAAAAAATGTTGACGTGAAGGTGTGCAAGACTTACATTATAATATATGATGTAAAATGTTTGTCGTATGACCTGCAATACCATTTCAATGTTGAATCTTCCTACTGTGCTTCAAGGTCTTCAGCAACTCAATTGGTGCATTTATTGCTTGGGTACCCATTGTAACAGCATTTTGACATTTCTACTAACTCTTTTTAATTGTTGCTAGGACCACAAATCTCCTGTTCTGATTCATGTTGTTAAATTATGAGATTTTCTTTATAGTTTAATGCTCAATGTTTACCTCATGGACCTCTTTCAACTCATCCAATGTCTTCCTTAGAGTTTGCCATAGGAAATCATTTTCAATAGAATAAGTACTTTGTGATGAGAGATGACTTAGAGCAATTGTTGGTTCTTGGCTTCCTACTTCATATAACACCCTAATACAATTTATCGTAAAATAAAACAAAATATTCCAAAATAAGTTGCATTAGACATGTCACTTCTAGTGATGCGAAAAATAAAAATCCATAATAACTTATATAGTCACTATAGAGAGCCACAAATGATCAAAAAGTCATATGTACAACTATCACTAGCTAACATGCCAAAAAGTATACATAAGTTTTTCTAAACAATTAGAAATATACACATATACTAACTGGTTGTCAAAGAAAACAAAATACTAATTTAAGCTTTCTACTTCTTCTTTTCTTTGCCCTCATCCTTTTTAGAGACTTTACCTAGATTTATATGAAACACATAGGGGTGAGAAATTATAATTTCTCAGAATAAGTATACCAATATTAGCAGTTAATCATTTATAATAAATAATTCAACTAAACTCCATAAATGCATTCTATGTAAAAGAATATCCGATAATCAATAATATCAAAGAATCACTCATACAATCCTAAGATATTATCGTACAAGCAACCAAATAATTTATCGATTAAGCCATGACAATTGCCCATACAAGTCTCAACCATGCAATGTCTTATGTTATGAAGTATGGTTATGCTCAAACAAGGTCCACGTACTATGGTTATGCAATGTCAATGCAGATTTTTAAGTTAAAACACAAGTTATTTAATTATTTTCCTCCATGGACCGTGGTCCTTGTATATACTAAGTAGGATAGGCATCCTGCCCTGACATTACTTGGTAATGAGTGGACTAGTTTTCCTTTACAAAAGTAAAAGTAATGACACCAACTCCATACACCTGTAACCCTGACCATACAAGCAAACCCGCAAGGAGAATTCGGATCCAACACTTCATTCTCAGGCCATATGGTTGTGCTCACCATTTAAGGTTACAATACATAGGAAAATAAGCAAATACCAATTTTGAAAACCAAATATCCAAGCCATATGTTTAAATACTAGCACATAGTACTCTTGACCTCACTTATCCAACAAGTATCCAAAACCATGTAACTAGTAGTCTTATATCAAGAACCTCACATGATCACTTCACCCGTGATTTCTAAGATAACCTCATGTTGTGCAAGGTCTTAGATACATTCTTAAGGCATTCTAATTCAAGATTTGCCTAAGTTTTCACAACTTTTAAACATACATGTTAAGTAGTTATTCTTTCTAAGAATTACCCATTTAATACCTCAATACACTTAGGAAAGCATATATAAGTGATCTCATCACTTAGGAAATTTCAAAACATAAAAAATGACAATTTTAGAGTTTCAGGGCATCACATCGCGACTTAAACCTGTTAACGTCGCGGCGCTCTAGTCTCGGGGTTTCAGTACTGGATGTAGCATCACTATAACGTCACGATATAGAGTTATAAGATTGCGGCGCATGCTGCGTTTTCAACCCAATGTCATGACACAATGTTATAACGTCGCGACATTCATAGCAGAAACCAGATTTTGCAAAATTTTTGTAGAAACATGATACTGTTCCATTGGTTTTTCTCCCAAAATTCCAACACTCCAATTTAGTTATTACGTGATTTTAAGTTCCTAACAAGTTTACTAACATGAAGGAAACATAAAATGTTAATTGATTTCATAAAAAATGGATCAAAATATCAAATCATTCATTCAAACACCTAAAATCATCAAATAGAGCATTTTAGATCCAAAATAAAGATTTCTAGTGTTTAATCTAAACTCTTAGCATGAACAAGTTATAAACATTATTTAAAATTTATCCAAATAAGAAAAACACTTAAAACACTTCAAGAACTCAATTTGGTATATTAGGTTACAAATAGCCTAAGTATGGAAAATGAGTAAATATGAGAATTTAAGTCCAAAAACCCCTACCTTGAGTAGAAAAGATGGTGGTGATGATGAAGATGATCACAAATCCTCAAGCTTGCCTTTTCCCTTTGATCTCCTCTTTTCCTTTTTTTTCTTCTTTCTCTTGTTTTCCCTCTTTTTCTCCTTTCTCTTTTGTTGCTTTTACCCTTGTTTTTCTCAGCCGTGAAGAGAAAATAATGAAGTGAGGGTTAAGAGACTAAGAGCTAAATAAAAGGCTGAAATCGTGGACAACTAAAGACCAAACATTATAACATTGATATTTCTCGATTTGCTAAAAATACTTAACTTTAGCTAAATTAAGGTTTTCAAGTTCCAACAACTTTAAAATAAATATTAAGATTCATTGAAAAAGTCATTTCACCAGTATCATAATTTCCTGTATCTGTGACTAGTCAATCCAGTACTAAAACACACAACCAGTATGTCTAAAAATACCAAACGGACTCGGATTATTCTCAAACTTTAACCACATCAAAGAAAACATATTTGTAACTTAGAAATAAATTATCTATATTTATTTCTATTAGCTAAACCATTTAAGCTAATATCTGAGTCATTTTAAGCTACTTTTTACTTTTTAACTTGCAGCAAAGTACCTAAATCAACTCAGATTGTCATGAAATTAAACAAACATGTTAAGCAAATATAAACTACCTCTGTAACTATTTACAAGTCTAACATGTTGAAGAGGATGTTGTCGCGACCGTAATAATCGCGGCGAAATAGCAACTTAAATTAAAACATTATTTTAATTAGGAGTCGCCACTAATTTTATTTTAATTAGGAAAAATTAGAAAACCTTTAATAGAAATTAGTCCTTGAAACCAGATTGAATTCGGGCCTAGGTTATGCGTAGGGAAGGGTGGAAACTTAATCCCACAGCACCCCTAACACACCCATCCTAAGACGGTACCTTAAGTTAATTATGCAAATTCTTAATAATCTTTGAAAATATTTATTTTACCCCTAAAAATAAAATAAAACAATGAAATCAACAAATAAATTATAAAAATTAAACTTTGGCTTGACAGAATAAGAGTCCTGCTCCTACGTATCCTCAGGTGCAATGAGGAAATCAAAGTCACGTAGTTCTTTAGAAAATAATTGTGAGTTGATTGATTTTATTAAAAAAAAACTTTAAAAATTTGAATCAACAAGCCGTCGCGACTCAGTTATTCAAATTAAGGATTAAATAGGTGAAGCTCGCGTCACGCTAGAGACGTCACCCATTGATTATCAAATTTGTTACAAAACTTTTATTTAAAATTATCAATTAATGATTTAACTTAAAAATTGAAAACTTGATAATAATTTAAATATAATATAAATAATAATAATAGTAACAATAATAATAATAATAATGATAATGTAAACTATCAAGTATGTCCTTATTCAGACGTTTACAAAATACAAGAGTTAGCAAGTATTGTCACAACTTAGATAACCCATATTATTATTATTATTATCATCATTATTTTTTTTTTAAAAAAGGTTTATATGTTCCCCTTTTTTTTCTTTATCATTTTTACTCATTTTTTTGTTAGATTTTTTTTTTTTTTTTGTTTTTAGCCCAATGAGCCCATTTATCCCCCCCAAAAAAAAAAAAAAAATCTAACAAAAAAATGAGTAAAAATGATAAAGAAAAAAAGGGGGAACATATAAACCTTTTTTAAAAAAAATAATGATGATAATAATAATAATAATATGGGTTATCTAAGTTGTGACAGCTTGCTAACTCTTGTATTTTGTAAACGTCTGAGTTGCGACAGCTTGATAGTTTACATTATCATTATTATTATTATTATTGTTACTATTATTATTATTTATATTATATTTAAATTATTATCAAGTTTTCAATTTTTAAGTTAAATCATTAATTGATAATTTTAAATAAAAGTTTTGTAACAAATTTGATAATCAATGGGTGACGTCTCTAGCGTGACGCGAGCTTCACCTATTTAATCCTTAATTTGAATAACTGAGTCGCGGCTTGTTGATTCAAATTTTTAAAGTTTTTTTTTAATAAAATCAATCAACTCACAATTATTTTCTAAAGAACTACGTGACTTTGATTTCCTCATTGCACCTGAGGATACGTAGGAGCAGGACTCTTATTCTGTCAAGCCAAAGTTTAATTTTTATAATTTATTTGTTGATTTCATTGTTTTATTTTATTTTTAGGGTAAAATAAATATTTTCAAAGATTATTAAGAATTTGCATAATTAACTTAAGGTACCGTCTTAGGATGGGTGTGTTAGGTCTTGTGGATTAAGTTTCCACCCCTTCCCTACGCATAACCTATCCCAATTCAATCTGGTTTCAAGGACTAATTTCTATTAAAGGTTTTCTAATTTTTCCTAATTAAAATAAAATTAGTGGCGACTCCTAATTAAAATAATGTTTTAATTTAAGTTGCTATTTCGCCGCGATTATTTCGGTCGCGACAGATGGCGACTCCACTGGGGATACTTGAGAGTCGAGCCTGTAAAAATTAGTTATGCAAATTTTTTTTATGATCTTTATGTGTTTGTTTTATTCCTTTTTTTCCTTTTTCTTTTATTATTTGACGATTTTTTTATATATATTATTTTTAATTGTTGTACTATCTGAACCTTAGGGTAGAAAACTTTTGGAATTTGTTTTGTATTTGCTTGGTTTTGCAGGATGTGGGTAGTCTTTAGGATTGTGAAGGTTTGTACGCTCCCAACACCCACTGCACCTACACGTAAAGCACACACATTCGAGTGGGGCCCTATACCCGGGTCTGAGTGAATCCTAAGTTAAGTAGAGGTTGCGTAGTGGTAGCCATTTTGGATGTACTTCCTGTTTGGTTATCGCGAAAACCTCATCTAGAGTGCGCCTTTTTCATGAATGTCCCACACCTAGTTGGTTTACCCACTATTTCGTGGTCAACATTCTGAAATAGGACTTGGCTCTAGAGACCTTTAAAATAGAAAAGCCACCCATGGAAGTTCTCACGAACCGAAAGACTCTTAGATCCTTAGGATAGAATTCCCAAGTTTAAGGCAACCCCATTAGGACACAAAGGGAGCACACCTTTCATTACCTTTAGATTTATCCATATCTTGTGAGTTGTTCAGTCTTTTAATGTGACAAACCATACTTGCGTCCCTCTTAAATTTTTTTTTTCCAAAAAAAGAGGAGATGAGTCATTATTAAAGGACCAACAACTCACTCACTCATTATTGCATCACAAGTCATCATTCTTCGCATCATGTTTTCTCCAAAAACCATGCATTGACAGTTCTTATGTGTTAAAACCAGGTTTGTTGAGGGACTGTTGAAACTAAGTGCCTAAGGATTAACAGTGAGTATCTTTGATTAATAATGGAACGTGTCATGGGATCAGATCACAATGAGGTTGTTTTGAAAAAGACTTTGCGACTTAAGGCCAATGAAGTTGACACAGAAAGCCTGTTGAGTCTGGGCCGAATGTTGAAGAAGACACAACGCCTGACCTTCACTGCGAGATATGGGAAGATTCTGAATCTGTTAGAGGTTGATGTACGGGTAGAAGCTATTCTGCGCTAGCCCAATTCTACGACCCACCATTGCGTTGTTTCACGTTTCAAGATTGTCAGTTGGCCCTACCTTGGAAGAGTTTGAGCAAATCTTGGGCTTGCTTAGTTGGAAAAGGAAGAGCCATACCTCTTTATAGGCCACCATGCATCCATGCCAACCATAGCAGACATCTTGAAGATTCATGTGAAGGATCTGCAAAAAGCAAAGCAAAATAGGAAAGGAACAGAGGGATTCCCAAGGAAATATTTAGAAGAACACATGCACCACCTAGCCAAGGTTGAAGACTGGAATACCTTTATGGATGTGTTAGCCCTCACTATTTATGGCAGCATCCTATTCCCGAGTAATGAAGACTTGATAGATTTTGCAGCGATAGATGTGTTTCTCGCTCGAAGGAATAATCTTTGCTAATCCCGTCCCAAATTTCTTCTTCGATGTTTATTATACTTTGAATTTACGCCATGAAAAGAAGGGTAAGCGGATCTTATGTTGTCTACCGATGTTATTCGTATGGCTCACAAGTCACATGTTCAAGAGGGGCTACGAGGACCCATGTCCCATTACAAGTCTCAAGATGCTCAGGTTGAAGACTAGGAACGGCGCGAATGGGCCGAAGAATTGGCCAAACTTGAGGAAAAGAAAATTGTATGGTACCCACAGCAGTAAAGAAGGGCAAACAGGTGGTCTATCGGTGCGAAGGCTTTCCCAATGTTCCTCTCATGGGTACTCGGGGATGCATTAACTACAACCACACTGGCATTGCGACAATTAGGCTATCCCATGATGGGGCCACCATCGAATGGAAACCGTTCCTTTTGTCTATGACATGCAAATGGAGTGTACTGAGACACTTAGGAGAGTGTGAGACGCTTGGAAGAAAGTTATTAGAAAAAGTAAAGAGTTGGGAGTCAGAAGCTGCGGGGTTAAAGAAAGTTACAGGCAGTGGGTCAAGAACAGGGCGCGGGAAGTTAAGTTACCCTTTAAAATCCCAAGTAACCTCTACGGTTGGTAAATCTTTGCCTCAGACTTCGATAGAAGATGAAGAAATAAAAGAAAAGTTAGTTTGAAGCCAACAAAGAAAAAGGGAAATTAGAGGCGAGTTGGAAAAGGTTCGCCGACATGTGCGGTTTAAAGACGTGAAAATCTTTGAGAAAAACGTTGCTCTCGAAAAAGTAAACAAAAGGCAAAGGACGAGCAAGATAGTATGTCAAAAATCGAGAAGGTGTTTGGAAGGCGCAAATAAGGAACTAAGGCTCAGAGGGCGGGAAAGAGATAAGGCTCGACGGAAAATCAACAACTCAAAGAGGCTGCTCGTAATTGCCAAGACGGCCTGAGAATAAGGCTCTTCGAAGCGGATAGTATGAGGCAACAAGTGGAGACAGTGTCGACCAGATATGAAGACATGATCAGAATTGAGAGATTGCGCACTGTCGAGGAGATTGCAGGGTATGAAGCGGCATTGCGACAGGGACATGAGGACTTGCAGAAAATGATAGATCATGCAAGACAACAAGACGAGGACATTAATGGATGGAAAGAAGAAGTCCATTTTTGGAGAGACCAATTCTCGAAACTGGCATGCCTAGCCAACACGGCAATCGCAGATATTCCATATTACTTAAAGGTGGCGGATAAGATGGTCGATCCTCTTAAGACTCCGGCAGAGATTAATGACTTCATTGAGTATTGCAAGAATCTTGTTGGACAAATGAAGCAAATGATCAGGGTGCAGTCATTTGAGAAGGAGGAATTAGACTAGACAATGATGTATTTCAAGTAGAGTGGAAATGATGTATTCCTCTTAAATAATGTTGATGATTCTTTTTCAATTGAATAAAGTATGCCTTTTTGTTCTTCTGATCCTATGTTGCACTGAAGATCCATTACTTTTGAGCAGAGCGTTCTAAGTAATGGTCATGACAAACTTTTGAACGAGACGCGTTCTAAGAAACATCATGACGAGCAAAGATTAAAGATACTCACTCAAATCCGCCCGCACACGAATTAACAATGGTCCTTTAACAAATCAATAATAATCATGGTTGTTTTAACAAATTTCACTTTGATTGTTCACGTAAAATTTAAAACCATTGCGCGACCAAGGAAAGAAGACACCAATCAAACCCGTGTTCACAACACAAGGGCTCGAACAAGGTTGCTTGCAAAGAATGGCGGTGAGAACGAAGGTAGGAACCTAAGTTTGGAAGTAGACGAAGTGAAAGGAAGGGTGAATGAGGTGACGAGAATCTCAAAGAAGAATTGAGGAAATGTTGTCGGCCATGAGGGAGACCTCACCTTGATGGGGCGCGGTTGGAGGTACAGGGAACCCGGTGCACACTCGCACCCACCGAATACCACTTCCATGAGGACAAACCACAGGTCGCTCTTGAGGTACCTTATGTGGGGGGAACCTCAAACACTTTGCATCAATAGTGATCCCTATTGGAGAAGGATATCATTCATTAGAAGGTACTCGCATGATGAGGTCCATGGTAATCTTGAGTTCACGTGGGAACAGACCACATATGATGACAAGCGGATTTCCTACCGATCTTGGACATGCAACTGTTCGAATGACAAGATGAAAGAAGAGTGGATGGAAAAGATGGAAGAGCAAATTAAGGCGATCAAGGGTCCTAGCACCTACGGTCCCCTTGGGATAGAAGAATTGTGCCCTACTGCTAACATCGTCATCCCCAAGGATTTCAAAGTCCCAATTTGTCAAGTATGATGGGAGCACCAATCCCTTTTTCCACCTAAAAACTTATATTACCAAAATGTCCATTTGGTCAAGGGATTGGAAGTTCCTCGTCAATTTCTTTCATGAAAGTTTGACTGGGCCTGCTTTGGAGTGGTGTATCCAACAGGACCTCTCAAAAATCTCCTCTTGGGATGACTGGGCAAATTTATTTATGGGTCAATATCGGTTTAATCTGATACAGCCCCAACTCGAGAGCAGTTGGGAACATTACGAAGAAAAAAGTGAGGAGACATTCAAACAATATGCCCGAGAGGTGGAGAACTCTTGCGGCCAAGTGCAACCGCCATTAACTTTGACCGAGATGTGCTCATACTTCTTGGGAACTTTAGGAGCTCCTTATATTGGGACAATGGCGGGCGCCGCTTATAGAGACTTTTGCTTGATTTAATCGCCTTGAGAGAAAGAATTGAAATTTTGGTAAAGGGGAAAATTGCCGGTGGCAATAATGAGAGTAGTTTCAAGAAGGGTTCCCCCTAAGAAAAAGAATCGGAAGTGAGTTATGTGCGAATCTGCAGCTTTACGACCCGATATTCGCCATCCTACCCTACATACCGACCACCCCCATACAACCCAAACACGTACCCTTCCTATCGGACACTGCACCTTCCCATCTACACCCCCAACTCCTCCCGTAAGTATACCCCAAACACAGCCATTCCAAATCAACAATATCCCGGTACCTCAGCCATATGCACCAACTCGCCCAATCTATACTCGGTACCCACCTCGACCTCCGCAAAATTTCCAAAACTACCCACAACCTCGACCAAACTTTCAAAACCAAGGCCGTTTCCGTACCCAAAACCTGCCCCTTTCCCAAAACTGTCCATCTCAAACGCAGATCTATTCCAAAGGTTTGTTTGATGCTCACCTCATCTCGGGAACCCCGTACGTCCCCTACAACCACCATTTCCAAAGCATGGTACAACCCCAATTTAACTTGCAAGTACCATATGGATATTTCAGGGCACTCAATCGAGGACTGTGAGTCTTTCAAGATGGCAGTAAGAAAGCTTATTGCTTGTGGAAAATTGGACATTCAAGAAGAGGTTGGACCTAGTATTGTCAGCAATCCAATTCCTAATCATGGTGAAAGGAATGTGGTGAATGCTTTAGAGATGGAAGGACCCCCAATAAGGAATGCCATGAGCTTCTGCGTACGTAGATGACTCAAATATTTAAGGGGTTGAAGAAAGCAGGTTATGATATCACGGCACCAGCTTCATCAGTAAAAAAGGAGGAGAAATACGATGAAGAATCAAGATGTGCTTACCATTGTGGGGGAACAGGACACGATATTGAGAACTGTTGGGACTTCAAGGTTCGGGTCCAGGATTTACTCACTTTGGGAATAATACAAGCTAGACAAAGGGTAGCTTCCTCTGAAGAAGTTAGTATGGTAGAACGCTTTGTGCTGAAGGTGCCACCTCTCAACCAAGCCCCACGCCAGGGAGAGTAGTTGTTACGATTAAGAAGCCAATGCCGTTCGCTTATGATGATACTCATTCGTACTTGGTGGAATTATGAAGCTAAGGTGGAAATGAAGGAGTCGGGAAGAAATTTCAAAACCCCTGGGTTCTTTGAAATACTCCGGGATGAAGGGTGTGTGACTAATATAGTTACAAGGAGTGGGCGATGTTATGGCCCAAAGAGAAGTAGAGAAGAAGAAGAATGTTAAAGAATGGAGTAAGGAGAAAAATGCAAGAGAAGAGGAGAGAGGGAAAGAAGAGGAGGAAGAATTTTTGAAGATCATGAAACAGCAGTGAATACGATGTGATGGAACACTTAAGAAGACTCCAAAGAAGGATATCTCTTTTGTCACTCGTTTGACATCGAGTTACATCGAAAAGCGCTGCTAAGAGTCTTGAATGAGGCTTATGTCAAACCCGATGTTACCCACGAGAATGTTGTCGACATGGTGGACCCGGTAAAAAGCACGTTAACATGATCACATTTATGGATGAAGAGATCACCTCTCTGGTGAGAAAAACCCACGGGCCTTACACATAACCCTTAAATGCAAAGGGTATATAGTTGCAAAGGTTTTGATTGATGGGGGTCTCGCGCTAAATATCTTACCGAAGTCGACTCTAACCTCATTGTCGATAAGTGAGGATGAACTGACACCTCGAGAAATGGTAGTGCGAGCCTTTGATGGAAATAGGAGAGGCATTTTAGGAGAGGTGACGTTACCATTAGAGATTAGTCCAAGTAATTTTTGGGTATTGTTCCAAGTTATGAACATTGAGCCTGGTTACACTATGCTCCTGGGGAGACCATGGATCCATGCTGCTGGCGCTGTTCCTTCTACACTACACCAGAGTATTAAATACATCGAGAATGGGTCGGTTATTACTATACACGGAGAAGAAGAAATCATGGTGTCAAAACCGGTTTCAGTCCGTATGTGGAAAGTGCAGAGAGAAAGATGAGGAGAATTTGTGGCATAGCTTTGAGGTAGTTGAAACTGAACTCGGTGGGGTGAGCCCTCGATGCAAACTGTGAATCAGGTGGTGGCCCGAATTATGACTAATAATGGGTACCAAAAAGGAAAAGGCCTGGGATCAAAATTGCAAGGAACTCGGACACCGATTTCACTTCCAGAAAAGTTAGACAAGTTCGGATTGGGGTACGAAGCAGCTCTGGAAGAGAGAATGGAGAATGTGACTTTGGGGAAAAGGAGTGATAAGGGCGAAATGAAGCATATTCCTCACCTGAGGGAGACATTCCCGGCACCAACCAAAGTGATCATGCCTGAAGAAGTCATTCGTCCACAATACCATCTTACTATTAATGCATTGCATGAAGAAGGCCCTGAAGAGTACAAAGCAATCCGGCCTTTCACTGAAGAGGAGCCATTGAAGAACTGGCAATCTGAATCAATGATTGATGTTATTGCTTCCAAGTAATTGTCTAGTCATGCTGTAACAAGCAGATATTTATGTCTAGCTATGTTTTTATCTTATATTTATGTTATTTGAGACAATTAACTAAATAAAGTTGCATGTTTATTCAGTATTCCTCTGTGTCACTCTCTTTGCTTACCTTCTTTTTACATTTATTAGTTTCCTTTTCTTGTGTTTCTTTTAAATAAATAAAAAAAAAAGACTTCCTTCTCTTGCTTTATCATTTCTACTCTATTTTATCTTTCCAACTCCCCATAAATTACTTTCCAGGGATGTAAGTCTTGTAGAGAATTCGTCTCGTGAGAGGGACCTTGAAAACTTGTCAATTGATTCCCCTGCAATGTTTGATGAAGAGGATCTAGGATTTGGTGAAGAGAAAGAGATTGTTGAAGAATTTGAAAAAATGTTGGAATACTCGGAGAGGAAGTTTGATGTGAGCAATGAGGTAATAGAAGTAATTAACATGGGAACGAGAAGAAGATAAGAAGGAGTTGAGAATAGTGGATAATCCCGAGCGTATAGAAATGGTGGCACTATTGAGAGAGTTCCTTGATGTGTTCGCATGGTCCTACGAGAGATATGCCTGGATTAGACCCTGGAATAGCATCACATAAAATTCCACTATATCCGGATGTAGAACCAAAAGGCGTAAGTTGAGAAGAATGCACCGGATATGTCATTAAAGATCAAAGAAGAAGTGACTAAGCAAAGAAGTGGATTTATAGAGGTGTCAAGACACCCGCAATGGGTAGCAAATATTGTGCCGGTACCTTTCAGAAGGATGGGAAGGTCGGGATGTGTGTGGATTATAGAGATCTAAATAAGGCCATCAAAAGATGATTTCCCGCTCCCCCCATATTGATGTTCTTGTTGACAATACAAAGAAAGAAATCATAGGTTCTCATTTATGGACGGGTATTCGGGTATAATCGATCCCTATGGATGTTGATGACAAAGAAAAGACGACTTTTATTACACCTTGGGAACCTTTTGTTACACGAATGTCCTTTGGATTGAAAAATCTTTGGGGCTACCTATCAACGTGCTATGGTTGCATTATTTCATGATATGATGCATAAAGAAATTGAGGTTTATGTGGATGATATGGTAGCCAAATCCAAAGAAAAGGAAAGTCATGTAGCGATCTTACGGAAATTATTTGAAAGACTCGGAAGTATAAGTTGAGGCTCAATCCTAATAAATGCGTTTTGAGCATCCACTGGAAAATTACTCGGATTCATCGTTAGCGAGAGAAGGGATAAAGGTGGATCCGGATAAGGCAAAGGCAATACAAGAGATGCCTCCTCCTAAGACAGAGCGAGAAGTGAGAAGTTTTCTTGGGAGACTTAATTACATCGCTAGGTTCATTGCTAACCTGACCAAAGACTTGTGAGCCTATATTCAAGTTGTTGAAGAAGCATCACCAGGAAAATGGGATGAAGAATGTCAAGAAGCTTTTGGTAAGATAAAGGCTTATTTGATGAACCTCTCACTGTGTTGGTACCCCTACACCGGGTCGTCCTTTGATATTATACTTAATCAGATCTTGTCCACCTCAATGGGGGCAATCTTTGGGGCGACATGATGAATCGGGAAAAAAGGAGCGAGCGATTTATTACCCGAGTAAGAAGTTTAATGATTTGTGAAGCTCGTTACACGGCTATTGAGAAGACTTGTTGTGCTCTAGTATGGACCTCAAAACGATTACGAAGACATGCTCTATTACACCACTTGGTGATCTCTCGAATGGACCCTACGAGTACATATTTGAAAGCCCTCATGTCTCATTAAGGGTTTCCAAATGGCAAGTGATATTATCGAGTTTGATATCAAGTACATGACTCGAAAATCCGTCAAAGGGAGTGCAATTGCGGATCATTTGGTGAAAATCCTCTTGAGGGTGGACAACTAATGACATCTGAGTTCCCGATGGAGAAATTTTGATGGCGAAGGAGAGGAAGAAAAAAAGGAGTCTCAGCATGGAAGATGTATTTTGATGGAGCAATCAATATGTATGGCAGTGGCATAGGAGCTGTTGTTGTCTCGCCGATGGAAAACAATATCCATTGCTATTAAGTTGGATTTTGAGTGCACTAATAATGTTGCGGAATACGAGGCCTGTGCTTGTGGTTTACAAGTAGCAATTGACTTGGGGATCAAGCAATTAAAAGTATTCGGAGATTCGGCACTTATCATTTATCAAGTGAATGGTGAATGGCAAACTAAAGACCCAAAGTTGGTGCCCTATCAAAAGTATTTGACCAAGTTGGTAGAAGTTTGAAGAGGTGACCTTTTCCCATATGGCTCGAGACATGAATCAGTTCGCAGATGCTTTGGCCACTTTGGCCGTAATGACTAAGTTGGATATCCACAATAATGTCCAGCCCATCCAAGTAAAAATACATAGTGAGCCCGCGTATTGTGCCAATGTGGAGGGTGAGTCGACAGACGGTAAACCTTGGTATCATGATATCAAGCAGTATATCCAACATAGAGAATACCCAACTGGGGCAAGTGAAGTGAATAAGAAGACTATTCGCCGGTTGGCTATGGCCTTTTTCTTGAATGGGGAAGTTCTATACAAGAGAAGCCATGATGGCACCTTACTCAGGTGTGTGGATGCTCAGGAAGCTCGTTTAATCATGACTGAAGTCCATGAAGGAATTTGTGGGACTCATGCTAATGGTCATATGATTGCACGAAAAATTTTAAGGAGCGGTTATTATTGGTCCACCATGGAAGCGGACTGCATAGAATATGTTCGAAAGTGCCATAAATGCCAGATATATGCAGATCGGGTCAATGCACCTCCATTCCCCTTGCACAATATGGTATCTCCATGGCCTTTCTCGATGTGGGGAATGGATGTCATTGGGCCGATTAACCCCAAAGCTTCCAACGGTCATCGTTTCATTTTAGTAGCAATCGACTATTTCACCAAGTGGGTAGAAGCTTGCTCGTATACTAATATTACTCAAAAGGTATTTTTGAAATTCCTCAAGAGGATATTGTCTGCAGATACTGGAATCCCGAGAGGATAATTACGATAATGCTAATCTCAATGGTGCCGAGATTAAGAAGTTCTGTGAGAATTTCAAGATCAAACATCATAATTCAGCTCCTTACAGGCCTCAGATGAATGGTGCAGTTGAAGCTGCAAATAAGAATGTCAAGAAAATTGTGGCTAAGATGGTTGTTAACTATAAGGACTGGCACGAAATGTTACCCTATGCTTTGCACGCGTATCGTACCAATATACGATCAAGCACTGGGACAACGCCTTTCTCCTTGGTATATGGGATGGAAGCTGTCTCTCCCATAGAAATTGAAATTCCTTCTCTAAGAGTATTGATGGAAGCGAGTTGGAAGAATCTGAATGGGTGAAGACTCGATATGAGCAATTGAATATGATAGAAGAGAAGAGATCGCGCTATTTGTCATGGACGCCGAGTTATATCAAAGCAGAATGATGACGAGCCTTTAATAAAAAGTCCGTCCTAGAGAATTACATTCGGAGATTTGGTATTGAAGAAGATTCTCCTAATCAAGAGGATGCTAGAGGAAAATGGGCTCCGAGTTATGAGGGTCCTTACATCGTTAAGCAAGCATTTTCTGGAGGGGCTTTAATTTTGCGGAATATGGATGGAGAAGAATTGCCAAGGCCGAAAATACGATGTTGTCAAGAGATTCTATGCCTAAAAAAAAAAAAAAAAAAAAGAAAAGGAAGCTCGTTAGGTTGAAAACTCGAAAGAAAGGCCTAAGCAAAAGTTAGAGTAAAAAAAAAAAAAGAAAAAAAAAAAAAAAAAAGGAGGATCCGTTAGGTCGAAAACCCGAAAGGGCGGCTTAAGCAAAAGTTAGGACAAATAAATAGGCAAAATCTCAAATGAAGGAGGTCTGAAGCTCCAAACTGGGGCAATTTTTATCCTGTGTTCAATTGGTCATACTGGGGGAAAATGTCTGAAAGATTAAGGGAAAGATGTGTTGAAGAAATTAGCAACAGAGACAATATTTGGATTATCAAATGGTTGCAGGGAATCAATTGAATGAGGAACAAGGAACCAAAACTGGGGCAAGTTTTCTTTCCCTTGCAATTTTCTTTTGTGTCTATGTTTTCGTCTTAAGCATGTGTCTTACCAGATATTCATCATATTACCAAAGTAATGAAGAGAAGTTTGTTCATTTAACGAATTTCTATCCATACATGAATGCATGTTTAACTCATTAAGTTAAGTCTCAAATAACATAAATTTAAAGTCAACAGCTTGATTCTGACATTTCTACAGCAATCCTTCAATGATTGAGTTAGATTGAAAGATCTCAGTAGCTCAAAGTATAGTTTGCAATGTGACATTTGGTTGAAGTGATTTGTTGCCAAGAAGAAAAGGAAGAGTTGAAAAAAAAAATGAAGAAGAAAAAAGGTTAAAAGGATTCTGAGATAGTCAAAGGGTCTGATGAAGAAAAGCAAGGAACAAAGGTTTGATTGGTCAAAGCTTTCCAAAAGTCGTATTGGTTCGAATGATTAAAAGAAAAAAAAAAAAGGGAAGGAACGAAAGAGAGAACAAAGATAAAAGAAAAAAAAGAGAAAAGAGAGAGAAACAAAAGAGATTTTAAGGCATTGTCTAACTCATGAATGTTTCCATTGCATTTTAAGCGCATCGGCTCCCATTTTGCATTTTAAGTTTTTGAGTGCATCATCTCCTTGCATTTGCATTTTACTTGTGAGCGCATCGGCTCTGTTTTTACTCTGAGCGCATCGGCTCTGTTTTTTTTACTTTTGAGCGTATCGGCTCCTTGTCTTTTAATTACAGCGCATCGGCTCTATCTTTTACTTTTTTTTTTTTTTTTTTTTTTTCGCATCGGCTCCTTGTCTTTTAATTCCTGTTTTTAGTTTTGAGCGCATCGGCTCTCTTCTGTCTTTTACTTTTTTTTTTTTAGCGCATCGGCTCCCTGTCTTTAATTACTGGCTTTTACTTTTGAGCGCATCGGCTCCCTGTCTTTTAATTCGTTTTTACTTTTGAGCGCATCGGCTCCTTGTCATTTCATTCTGTCTGTCATTACTTTTTGAGCGCATCGGCTCTGTCTTTTTTTCTTGTTGAGCGCATCGGCTCCTGTCATTTTAATTCTGTTTTACTTGTGAGCGCATCGGCTCCCCGTCTTTACTTTTGAGCACATCGGCTCCCGTCTTCTAAATCATGTCTTTTGCTTTTGAGTGCATCGGCTTTTGTCTTTTAAGTTTACACATTGAGCGACGCTCTTTGCATTGTTTTGTTTTCACTCCCGAACAAAATTGAGTTCATGTCTTTACTGTTCCTCACCATGATAAAATGAAAAAACTACGGTCATTCTTTTTATCTAGTAAGAAACAAGTAAAGAGGGCAACATCAATGAACACCCAATTTTGTCCAGGCGTTTTGTAAATAAAAAAAAAAAGATAAAAAAAAAAAAATCTTTCAACCCATTGGCCCATTAACCCATTAACCCATTAATCCATTAACTCATAAACCAATCCGTTAACCCATCACCCATTAACCCACAACCCATCGCTTATCCTCATCCTTAACCTCAAAGATTTATCCTAAAAACAGACTCCATTAGTTATCCTAATCCCCAAACACTTATCCTAACTATCCCAAACCAACCTATCCTAAACTAACTCAAACTCATCCTACCACAAACTTATCCTAACATAAACCCATCTTATCTCAAATCCCTCCTAAATAAACTTATCCTAAACCTCCCGTCACTTATCCTAAACAAACTCCTAATCACATTCTAACTCAAACACCTCAGCCTAATCCCCTCCTATAAAACACCGCACACAGAAAAAATCATCAGAATATACACAGAGAATCAGACTTAGACTCAGAACCTGCCAAGCACACTTCTGCCCACTATCTCATTTACGTGATTTTCGTGATAATAGCATTCTTCATTTTCTACTCCAAACTGAGTTAACTCAGTGCCTCACCACACGGCCCCCCTTCAACACAGCTTGAATCCATCTCTTCAGTCACCACAACTCCACCATCACCAACCAAACCCATTACCAACACAGGTCCACCTTCAACCGAGACCCAAACCCCAACCCGAGACCAAAGCTCTCTCTCACGCGCAGATCGGTTCCGGCAGCCACTAGACTCACCAGTCGCGCACGGCCACCGTAGCAGCGTCATCACTAACCGAGCAGCAGCGACCTGGACCGATTGCCATTCTCGAGCAACTCGGCCACCGATTCCAGCACCAGTCGCGCAGTTCGGTGAGCTCGTCTTCAACCCGCGTCGCCGTCGCGTACTAGCACCGGACATCAGACCCGCGCCGCCGACGTTTCCTAATCCAGATCGGCACCGTCACGCCGCTTGCCGCTTGGGTCGGTGATCGTGATATCGCCGCTCGGGTCGCCGTTTCACGCCCACCTTCCGTTCCATTCACCGTCACCGACGGTTGTTCCTTTTGAATCTCGGGCTTTCTGCAAACACAGCAAGGAGAAGGAAGCAAAATATCTTCCCCTTGCTGAACCGTAAGTTGTTTTAAGTTTACATTGCATTTTTTTTTTTTTGGGATAAATGGGCTCATTGGGCTAAAAAAAAAAAAAAAAAAAAATCTAACAAAAGATGATTAAAAATGATAAGAAAAAAAAAAAGGAAACATATAAACCTTCTTTTTAAAAAATAATGATGATTATAATAATAATAATATGGGTTATCTAAGTTGCGACAGCTTGCTAACTCTTGTATTTTGTAAACGTCTGAGTTGCGACAGCTTGATAGTTTACATTATCATTATTATTATTATTATCGTTACTATTATTATTATTTATATTGTATTTAAATTATTATTAGGTTTTCAATTTTTTTTAAGTTAAATCGCTAATTGATAATTTTAAATAAAAGTTTTGTAACAAACTTGATAATTAATGGGTGACGTCTACAAGCGCGACGCTTGAAACTTCACCTATTTAATTCTTAATTTGAATAATCGCGGCCGGCGACGGCTTGTTAATTCAAATTTTTTAAAATTATTTTTAATAAAATCAACCAACCCACAAGTATTTTCTAGAGAACTACGTGACTTTGAGTTCCTCATTGTACCAGGGGATACGTAGGAGCGGGACTTTAATTCCGTCAAGCCAAAAATTAAATTTTCATAATTTATTTATTTATTTCATTTTTTTTTACAAAAAGGGGTAAAACAAATATTTTTAAAAAAATTATTAAGAATTTGCATAATTAATTTAAGGTACCGTCTTAGGACGGGTGTGTTAGGGGTGCTGTGGGATTAAGTTTCCATCCTTCCCTACACATAACCGACTTCCGAATTCAATCTGGTTTCAAAGACTAATTTCTATTAAAGGTTTTCTAATTTTTCCTAATTAAAATAAAATTAGTGGCGACTCCTAATTAAAATAAAGCTTTAATTTAAGTTGCTATTTCGCCGCGATTATTTCGGTCGCGACAGATGTTACACTTCAAATCTTAAATTATATAAAAAAAGTATCATGTTTTTATACAAAAATGAAAAATTAGACTAAACAGGCTAATAGAAAGTTGAATGTATGTAGTACTTGTTCTTGAAATTTGACACCTCTAGGACACCATCATTTATCATTAACTTTGTGGCATACTTGGTATTCAACGCCTCTATCTCTTATGTTATTGATGTGAACAAAAACGTATAATGGGGATTAAACTTGAAAGGAAGTTAAGTTGAGTGTTTATTTTTTTAAAGAGTAGTTGTTACCCAAATATCTTCTCATTTTGCAAGTTGCAGGATGATGATATATGCACCAACTTGGTTCTTTTCAACATATTCTAACAGCCGATCCGTGTACTGTTCCTAGAGAACGCACTTTATCTTGTCACCCCTATGTGTTTCAATAAGTGTCTTAGTTACAATAAAAGATTGTAATGAAAACAATTATCGAATATTAAAAATAAATGTAAAGTAAGATCATTTTACATCTATGATCATCTAGCTCTAAACGAACACTCCTTGTAGGTGGCCTTCTGGAAGAATGATTTTTTAAGTCTTTTATTGACGTCATTGCTCCAATAACATCTACAACATTAGATGATGCAATGGATCAAGATTAGATGACAGTATTTGAAAATTGAAAATATTTTTAAAATGATGAGTCTTGATAAGCTTACCAATAAGGAATTCTGACTCACGTGATATCTGCTTGATACTACGGAAAGGAGTGAAGCTGAATGACCGGTGTGAAAAAGAAGATTCATCTACCTTATTTACCTTTGTATGGTATTGGAAGTATAGTCCATATTCATGTATACAAGGCTTGTATGGTTGGTTGTTTAGGCCAATAGTTACTTTCTTAATTATATAGATAGTTCCTTCATTCACTTGTGTCTCAAAAACTCTACAATGCATGCTTCTTACCTTTGCTTGAATCCATGCACCCTTTTTTATGGGTAAATATTTTGATAAATACAAAATATACATGATTCATTTTAATGACCAAATAAAGAAAGTATTCAAGAAGTTTACCTTTTCATCTTGGCATGCCAATGTATCTCCAAGTCGTTGGCTTCCAAAATTTGGTTGTTTCCAAAGACATACAACCTTGACTTTAACAACCCGATCTCTGTTTTTAGCAGAAACTCTTCTTGAAATTGGTATTAAGTAGTCATTTGGAATGCTGTCAAAGTGCATGAATCACTGCGTAAAAATAGTTTGGTAACAAAAGTGCAGAACAAATCATTGAAAGATTAAATGGCAAATAAAAGAATTAGTTGAATTCTGTGTACTTGAAATTCCACTACCTTTTAATACAATAAAGGGATTGCTTGAATTCTTCTAGATTTATTTTTACAACAAACAACTTAATTTGCTTTCTTCCAGGTATACAACTTTGGGTAGAAATTCAAATAGATTTCTTACTACTTATTTACATAACATACGTGTCCTATTGGCACTTAAAATTCAACGATGTCTTCCTTTGAAGACGGTATCAATTTGTGCTTTCATAAGGGAAATTACCTACAATGAAATGTTGTAACAATGAGACAAATGATGGAAGGTTTCCAAGCTTCTTTACTTGATCACATGCAAATTGTGAAAGTTTTAAAAAGTTAAAAGTTTTTAAAACGTCACCCAACATACAAAAATCAATAAGATGAAATAAAGAAAGTTTGCATATATTACATTCAAAAGAGTGTGAACCAAATTAGTAGTGAAAAAGTAGAATATGGTAGTCTTTATATAAAAAAGTAATTGGTTTTAACTATCTGCAATTTAAAATTGAATATGAAATTAACTACAAATTTTGATTGATTTACTAATGAGCCAAAATAAGAAAGAACTTTTGATTTTTATTGAAAAAATCCCTTTCCTAATCGAATATGAAATTTATTTCAATGATTATCAAATTTCACTACTTGAAATTTATTGCAAATAAACAAAATCAAACATTAACATAATAATGAATTAAAAACAGAATTAAACCTATTCATGCAAATCAGTCAAACTTGTCAAATCAAAATATTTTACAAATAACAATGAATGAAAATTACCAATCAAAGCAAATCAAATATGAAATTAATATAGAAAAGCAATTACTTTTAACTACTTGCAAATTGAAATCGAATATGAAATTAATTACAAATTTTGATTGATTTGCTAATGAGTTAAAATAAGAAGGGAATTTTGATTTTTATTGAAAAAATTCTCTTCCTAATCGAATATGAAATTTATTTCAATAATTATCAGATTTGGCTACTTGAAATTTATTGCAAATGAATAAAATCAAGCATTAACACAATAATGAATGAAAAATAGAATTAAACCAATTCAAGCAAATCAATCAAACCTAACAAATCAGAATATTCTACAAACAAAAATGAATGAAAACTACCAATTGAAGCAAATTAAATATGAAATTAATATAAAAAAATAATTGCTTTTGACTATCTACAATTTGAAATTAAATATGAAATTAATTATAAATTTTGATTGATTTACTAATGAGTCAAAATAAGAAGGAAATTTTAATATTATTGAAAAAACTCCTTTCCTAATAGAAAAAAAGGTTGTTTTTTTAGTAGATTTATTTGGAATTAAGGGTGTGGTGGGTATAATTTGAGTGGCTATTGGTGGAGGAAGAGGAAAATGTGGAGGAACTCAAAAGAAAGAGAAAGAGGGTAGAAGAGGCTAAGAGTACTAAGGAGGGTGTTAAATAGAGTTTTAGTTCATCATCCGAGCTTAAGAACTATGGTTTTAAAAATGGCGCGGTAGACTCGTTTCTTTGGCAAAATTCCTCCTAAGCTTTTTCATCACATCCTTAAATTTCTATTCTCCGGGGTTACCTACACTAACTTTTGAGCAAAGTTTTTTTTTTTTTTTAAAGATGAAGAAGAGAAAACCCTTTAATGTGATTTTGTTTTTTTTTTTTTTATTTTAATAATTTTATAATTTTAATTGTTAACTGGTTTGAAAGTATTTTTATTTTCATGTGACAAGATTTTTTTTAACGTGATATGATTTTTTTAATATGGTGATACATTTACACTTTTTATTTAAATTATTGCATGATATGTAACATGATAATTTTTAAAGTTCATATTTATCATATGACATGATATTTTATATATGTCCTATTATGTTAGAATGATACATATCAATGATTTAAAGATATGTATATTTTCTTTATATAATATATGACTTATAAACATAAAAAGTAATTAATATTTTTTAATCAATTTAATAATTTCATAGTCATTTACTAATTTATTTTCTTTATTTAAATCAATTTCAATGGTAGGCATAATGCTATATTCCATTCTGTGCACGCAATTTATGCGCAACTTACATTTCCCCTTCGTTGTAGGTGTGTTGTGCTGTGTTTTGTTTTGTTTTTTTGTTAATTACTTTCTTTCGGTCCCAAACTCCGTTCCACTTTCAATCATTCACTCATTCAGTTTGATGCGTGTTGAACAATGAACGGTTGTACCTTCATCCTTCAGCTTTTGTTAATAATTATGGTCCCACCAGTTGCATCTTTGGTGCATAGACTGCCACCCTTTTCTCATCCACAAACTCAAAAAAGCATACACAGCCACTTGCGTGTGGCCCTTATCATTCCAACATGTTCGCCATATGCTTAGGTGGTTGTTGTGAAAAACTGTACTATACTGTTGTTATTGTGTTCCTGTTCCCCCACCTTTCCCGGCTTTAACTCTTCCCTACACATAACAACTTGTTTCTCTCTCTCCAAAACCATTCCTCACCATAGCATGTCTCTAACCATTAAACTACACCTAGCTTCCCAGCACTACTTCCACCTTCACCACCATGCAAACAAGATCATAAACAACAACACTTGTTCAAACTACTACAACACCAAGATTAGACCAAAAACCATTTATAACACCAACCCTTTGATCTTTACAACGTGTAAAGTTAAGTCCAGAATGCATGCAGATGGTTATTCTTCTGGTAACATGATCAAGAGCTCGTTGATAGAGCCTGATGGAGGGGCATTGGTGGATCTTGTGGTGGCAGAAGGAGAGAGAGGTTCCAAAAGGTTGGAGGCTGAGTCACTGCCAAAGGTGCAGCTTACCAGGATTGATCTTGAGTGGGTGCATGTGATAGGGGAAGGGTGGGCTAGCCCCCTGAGAGGGTTCATGAGGGAGGATGAGTATCTGCAGAGTTTGCATTTCAATTCACTGAGGATGAGGGATGGCTCTGTGGTGAACATGTCACTTCCCATTGTGTTGGCCATTGATGATGAGACCAAGGGGCGAATTGGGTCGTCTTCAAATGTTGGGTTGCTTGGGCCTGATGGAGATTGTGTTGCTATTCTTCGAAGGTTAGTCAATTTTCTGGTTGGTGTTTTCTAGTTGATTGTTCAATTTCTATTATATGAATTTTATTGTATGATTTACTGATTAAAAATGTAAAAGGAACAAATGTTAGGAGTACTTCAATTTGAAACCCAAATGCAAAATTAAAATTGCAAGGAAGATTCAAGTAAACCTTCAAAGCCCCCGAAGGGGGTTGGTTCAGCAGGTAAGGATTGAAGCACATAGTTTGACAGACTTTGGTTCGATTCCCCAGCAATCCCCTTTGGTAGACAATTTGTAAGTAGCAATGTAATCCCTTGTTGAGGCTTGTCGCGTGCCCTGCCCTCGGAATGGGGTAGCCTCCCCTGCCTGCCCTCTTCCATTTCCACTGACTATTATAAACTTGATATGTGTTTGGACTGTACAAGACTAGACTTTATACTAGTATGGCCCTCAATTGAAGGCTAAGCAAAAGGAACAATTCATAAAGATGATCTATTAGAGTCGAATTACACATTTTTATCTTAGTGAAATTACATATATTTTCACAAGTCTCATGTTAATACGCCTCTCGAGTTGGAGCATGTAGATTTGAAATGCCCAACTTGCTGAGCAAGAAGGGGAATTGTTTCCATCTCAATACTCTAGCGAAAATGTCAGTGAGCTGCAAGTGAGTGGCATTGTGTCATGGAGGGACATCATTACTGTGAGATTTTCCAGCACTTAAGAAGGAAAGGAGCCTCTCATACTGCTCCTTATTCAAGCTAGCTATAGGAGAACCCAAATGATTGCTTTGGATGATATTGGCTATGGCTGGAATTTGAACATTGTTGGCTGCCACAGTATTTGATCTTTTGATCTCCTATTTTCCCAGTTTGGAGGGTATCCCATTTGCTCAAAGCATTTAGATTTATAATGGCCCAATTTCTTACAATGATTAATATTTAGTAGATAACATCTCACATCAAAGCAATGCCAATCCTTGACTTTGGGTTTCACTGCATTGCTAACATGTAAGGCCCCAGCTTCATTCTTCAAATTTCGTAGGCAAGAATGTTTTGTTTGAGTCTTCTCTCTTGCTAACAAGGTATGAACTTTCCTCAGATTTGGTAGTGGCTCAAAGTTCAAATTTTAAGATCGCACATCACTGTAAGCATCACAAAGTCCCATGAAAACTACTGGACTCTCTTTCTCTTTCTTGTTAATGAACTCCTTGGCTGCACCACAGGTTCATTTGGGAATGAGTGAATGTGTCCAGTCCATCCCACAAAGCCTTCATCTTTGTGAAGTATGCTGCAGTCGGTTCCATCTTGTTGAAAGAGACTAAGATCTCATTTGATTTGATGAACCGTGGCCCATTTCATTGTGAAAATCAACCTTCGAGATCAATCCACATTTCTCTAGCTGTATCTGAATAGGAAACACTATCCTGAAAACCTTTTGACTGTGAATTAAGAGGCCAAGAGATTACCATGAAATTGTACATCTCTCAGGCTTGCACATCTTAGGAAGTTTCAGCAGGTTTTGGAAGCATGCCATCAACAAATCTATACTTGCTTTTGGCACACAGCATTTTACACTGCCCTCATATAGGTAGCATAATTTTGTCCATTAAGCAGGTAAGAAAAGGAGTGCTAGGATTATCTGAAGAGTTAAGGAAACAAGGTGAAAATGGATCAAGGATAGGTTGGTTTGGTGGGTTTGTGAAACTTGAATCATTCTCAGCACTTAAGTTTGTGCCTTCTGCCATGAAGCTAAGCTAAATAATTTTGAGAATATGTAGAGCAAGTGTGTTGCTCTGATACCATATAAAATTGAACAATAGGCTTTCTCACTTGTATGTTTGGACCATACAAGACTATGATTTTTATAGGTATGACCCTTAATCAGGGACGGATCTACTTATAAATGAGTATGTCCCCACTCTACTTTGGAACTTTTCTTTGACTTTATATATGTATATGTCTTTTTTATTTTTTTATATATATAATTTTTGCTCCCATGCCCCCACTTCTAAATATATTATTTTTGTTGAATGATTGTTTAGTTACATGTATAGAGAAAGAAACGTTTGATAGTAATGATAATGAAAAGATCATTCAATATTTTCAAAATATGAAAATGCGAAAGGAACAATTATAAATTGATCTTTCATAATTTTATATTAATATATTTTTTAATATATAAATATAATTATTGATTTTTTTTTTTATGTTTCTGTATTAATAGTATTATCTTTGCCCCATTACTTAAAATTTCTGGATCCGTCACTGCCCTTAATTGAAGGCTAAGTAAAAGGCTGAGTGAAAGGTTAAGTTTAAGTCAAAGGAAAAATTCCTAAAAAAGAACTATTGACCTACCTACCTTAAATTACATGTTTTTCACATGTCTCACATGTTAATAGTTGGATGATCAATGTTCTTCCCTTCAATTTTCTGTCTTCTGCTTTGCTTTAACTGTAATTCATGAAGTCTTTTTGAGATGTTATTTAGAATAAGATTATTTGAGGTACAGTGGCTATCTAAATAAATTTCTTTCATGGTGTTTGTTAGCTTCCCTTGACCATTCAACTTCTTTGCAGTATTGAAATCTACAAACATAACAAGGAAGAAAGAATAGCTAGAACTTGGGGAACAACTGCTCCAGGATTGCCATACGTTGAGGAGGTGATTACTCCAGCTGGAAATTGGCTTATTGGAGGAGATTTGGAAGTGCTAAAACCTATCAAATATAATGACGGTCTTGATAACTATAGGCTCTCTCCCAAACAACTCCGCAAAGAATTTGATAGGCGTGAAGCTGATGCAGTTTTTGCCTTTCAGTTAAGAAACCCTGTGCATAATGGTCATGCCTTGTTAATGAATGATACTCGTAAATGCCTATTGGAAATGGGCTACAAAAATCCAATTTTATTGCTTCATCCTCTCGGAGGTTTCACAAAGGCTGATGATGTGCCCTTGGATGTCAGGATGGAGCAACATAGCAAGGTGATTTCCATTGTTCTTCTCATGTGGCATTGAGTAATAATAATGTGTCATGTGATATAAGAATATATGCTCAGAAATGACCTCGGAAGTGATTGAGCTGTCATTCAATTTCTGCAATCCATTCATTTGTCATTGCACATTCCATGGAATTTTATCCACTCACTATCAAGTTCTTTGTTTCTTCTTAGGTCCTAGAAGACGGAGTTCTTGATCCCAAGACTACCATAGTTGCCATATTTCCATCACCTATGCATTATGCAGGTCCAACTGAAGTTCAGTGGCATGCCAAGGCACGGATCAATGCAGGTGCCAACTTCTATATTGTTGGTCGTGATCCTGCTGGTATGGGTCACCCAACTGAGAAAAGGGATTTATATGACCCTGATCATGGGAAAAAGGTGCTCAGCATGGCTCCTGGTCTTGAGAAGCTTAACATTTTGCCATTCAGGGTTAGTAGCATTACTAGTACTCATGGCTATAGGTTCTTGCTCCTCTGAGATATGTTCTTTCAATGGTATCTTCTTCACGATGCTATCCTCTATATTTTGTACAAAGTTTCAGTAAAGTTTGTGCGTATTCAATCAAATCGACTGCTTAGTGATGCATACCAGGTCTCTTATTGTTTAAGTTGGGAAATTACATACAATTTCCTTGTTCATGAGTTTAATGAACTTGCTTTTATAAGTTTAATATGTTACCAAAAATTTTAATGCTGATGAATTGTTTGTTTCATTTTATTACTATTTAGAGCATACTTATGTCTGATGATGATTGCCGCCATGTTTTCCATTTTTTTAATTACAGGTGGCAGCATATGACACTAAGGAAAATAAGATGGCATTTTTTGATCCTACCCGTGCTAAAGATTTCCTCTTTATATCTGGAACCAAGGTATTTGATTCCCTATCATTCAGTATTGTATTTCAGGCTTCATCAACCTTAAATTTGGAATTTGTCATTTATATACTTAATTTATTATCATATAACTATATAGTCAGTGCATCATATTAGGTTACAATGTCAAATCCTGGTTCCTGCTTCTTGCTTGAAGCTGGCTGCAACTTAAGCAAAAGTAATTTGTATATAGTACAGCATTGGAATTTTACTAAAATTTTATATGTTCATCTTCAAATTTATATATGATTAAAGTATGTAAATTGTAAAATATTAATAAGAAGATAATGGTTCCTGTCATTATGATTATGTGCCTGTAAGAGACATAACTAAAGTGAATAGCAAAGCCCTCTAGATCTTGTTCCTGCTGTTACTTATTTTACTCACATTTATCATCAAGTTGGTTTCTTAAGTCCTCTGACAACTGGATAACTGTTCTTTACAAAAAAAATTATATTTTCTTTGGTGATTTATTTTTCCAGATGCGGGCTTATGCAAGAAGTGGGGAGAATCCACCAGATGGTTTTATGTGCCCAAGTGGATGGAAGGTTCTTGTCAAGTATTATGAAAGTTTGCAGGCAGAAGAGCCATCGCAACAGCCTGCAATGTTATCTTCTTAGATATAACAGAAGTTCTGCATTAATTAATTCCAAAGGAAGAGTGTTAAAAGTACAGTTCTGGGAGTGCCAATTTTTATGGATGGTCTTCCAGCTTCATAATCAAGAATTCAGCATGCGGAAGCACATTTGAATTTTTTGTAAAATATTTAATTATCTGATCTTTTTTACTTATTAAGTTGCTATGATTAAACAATTTGTTGTGATGCCATAGGCATAACTGCAGATGAAATCCTCTATCTAATCTGAGACTCTCTGAACGACCAGTTCAATATAAGGGATAGAGAAATTCAGCAGAGCCAAGGTGCTGATGGCTATTTACAGAGGGTATAGATGGGCTAGAACGTGGCCATGAGAACACAGTACAAGGGGACAACTACTATGACAAAATAATGAAATGTAGTCACAAAAGGGAATTAGTTGGATGGCCAATGTCCAGGGTCTCATTCAATGAACTACATGGGCAGCTGAGGAGTGTTTGGATAGAGAATTTTAAAGAGGGAATATATATATTTTACTATCAATTGTTTTATTTCGATATTTAGCATAAACAAAAAAAAGGAAAAATTCTGAACTACTTTTTTAAAGTCAAAATTAAGAATTTTAAAGACCAAAATTTCTAATACCTTTCATTCAATTCTTGCTTCCACTGCCCTAGCTTGTTGATGTGATTTTGCCACTTTTATTCTTCCACGGAAGATAACCATCAAACACTATTTTTCTACTTTATTTTTTACACTAATTAATGATGTATAAATTCATAATTAATAACGTATATTGATTACTTAACGGATTAATAGACTATATTTGAAACAACAAATATATTATTAATTAATCAATACACGTTATTAATCATAAATTTATACACTTGGTATAAAAAGTAGTCTAAAAAAGTTGTGTGAGGATATTGAAACTCTTCTTCCATAGGTTTCTTGAGCCATGCTGACTTCTGTTAGACAACGTAGCATGAAGTGTGTAGTTGGAGAGATTGTTGTATAAACTTAGTTTATGCAATTTGAGTGCACTAAATTAATAAAATATTGGTGCATTATTAATTCTTGTTAAATGAAATATTGTGTATTGTTTTTTGCTCAGAAGAAATATTATGTATTGGTGTATAAACTTAGTTTATGCTATTTGAGTACATTAAGCCAATAAAGTATCGGTGCATTATTAATTCTTATTAAATGAAATATTATGTTCACTAATGTATGAATGATGAGTCTGTGAATGATGTTCACTAATGTTTATACAAAAATTCCTCATCTATCATCTAGTATACTTGCATTTAGCTATCTTTGAGGGAATTGATTCTTAGTCCATTAAATACGAGTCCAACACTTCAAATAGTTCTCTATATGTGTCCTATATTTTTTCAATATTAACATAATCATAATCAAAATCTTAATTTGAGTTGTTCCAGTAAAATAAATAAATTCTTAATTTGAGTTGTATTGTAACCAAAGAAACTTTGTAAACTCTAATATGTTTTTTTTAGGTCAACTTGCATGTATTTTAATTAATTTATCTCTTTGATCCAATTAAAGCAACCCATCCATGCCGAAACTAAGAAATTTATAAGATAAGTCATTCACGTTAAGATTAAGAGATTCACAAGAATATTCATTGTGGCCTAACCTAAAAAAATTAACATAATTAAAATTTAAATTTATGCTTGTGCTTCTACTTACATATTACACGCTTGTTTCCAATAATGAAACCCCTTGGGCTTAACTCCAACATGTTATTTGGACTCTGAGGATTTGAGACTTTTCCATATGAGTGGGAATAAAAACTTTAACTTTGGCCTCTCTCTGCAGAGTTAGATTTTATATGGGAAACTCCTTAGTTTTGTAACTTCAAGTTATGGTTAACTTTCAGCACTTACAGACGCAGACGTAGTTGGCTCTTTATACTTGTATATGCATACACTTGAAGCAGATCTGGCACTAGCCAGCAGCAATGGTTACAGCTTAAGTTTTATACCTACACTTCTGATCCTTTGTCGATTCAACCAGTTGCTGTATAATATCTTCCATGTTTATCGTTGTCTACTTTGGACTAAATCTTCAATCCGTATAAGTGAATTAATGGATGCTCTTAATTTGACTTGGAATTATGTGTAATATATATGCATAATATCCCAGTATTTGGAAATTGTCTGGCTCTCTGCTTAAGTTTAGTATTGAGTGCTAGGCAGTAGGCTTTTGGCTTTCCATTGTATGGTGCAAATGCAATCAACTAAAGAAAGGCCTAACTCTAAAAAAACAAGTTCATTTGAAATGGAGATCTAATAGCTGAAAGATTACAAAAGCAAAATAACAAGAAGACTTGTTGGAAACTTGGAATCGTGTTTTATGTTTTAAAATTCTATTTACAAAATAAATATAGCCCTATTAAATTTTAATATAATTATAATATTCAATATATTAAATAATTTGAAATTAAATAAAATTAGATGTTGAGGCATATAACTTGCAGCCTCAATGAAATTTGTATTTTCTTCTTGGTAAAATTATAATTTGAAAATGATTTTAAGTTGAGCTCTGGTCAATGAAATTGTGATCGAGGTATATTATGAACATGATTTTAAGTTGTAATTCCGATCGCGATTGTGGTTGAAGTTATGCACGTTCACTACAATTGTAAATAACTGTAGAAGAATGTTTGTATTTGCCGTTGTTCGCAATTACAATTGCAATGTAATTAGAGAGTCTATTAAAACTATAATATCGCGGACACAATTTAAAATCATGATTATAAACTTTGGTTTAACGGTTGCTACTAAGTCAATTTCTTTATGCCCATCAAAGGACCTTGAGATGCTAATCCATGAAAAACGATACAAAAAGAAATATACTGGAATTTACTTGGTGACTCAAGTAAATATGAACGGTTGAATACCAGAAAACAAATATATATGAACGGTTATCTCCCGTTTCTGAGGACACATCACAAACAAATCAACCAATCAAGGTGAAGAAAAACACCCTTTGGATGAAAACGTTGCGTTGCAGTTAAGGCGCGGTATCTCTGTCATGAACGGAATCTGCAAATCAGAGATCGAATCAACGGTATGATTTGATTTCCTGCAATTGGGAAGTTCTGATATTGCTTTCAATTCAATGGCTTCAAACTCTGCAATCTTGTTTCAATTCTGTAAAAAAAATTTTCCAATCCCTTCCCCCAAATTCAATGTCTTCACTGTGCGCCTGCAAAAATTTTAAATTTTAAATTTTTTCTAATACTTGATTTCCCTCCCAGGTTTCTAGAACAAGTGGGGGTGTTAGAATGGGCACTGAAAGTACTGAACATGATGCAGTTACAGCATCTGCTTGTGATGTTAATGTTGAACTTGAAGGTGTTGTTTCACCCAATGGAGATTTAATTGCAGATCTGGGTATCGTTAGCAGCACAATGCTTACAAGGCTGGGTTTGAGTCTGGCATATTTCTCTGAGAAAGTTACCAACTTGAGCATTTTTATGATGCATCTGGCAACTATGGAGAGTGAATTTGAGGCCTTGGTTTTGGAGAAGGATCACATGGAGTCTGATCCTATTGAAAAGGGTCTGGAATTTGATCTGTTATGTGGGGTGTTGGATTCAGAGGTCAGAGAATTGGATGGATTCTTGGACACTCTTCAAGCTGAGATTGCTGATGCTACAGAGAGGGTGTCTTCTTGCACTCACTTGGGAGAGGCTTTCTTGGCAATGCAACACAAGTTGCTTGATTCTGAACAATATTTGAAGCAGTCTGAAGAGCAGTTTGCTGAAATTAAGATGCAGTCAACTACTTTCCGGAGGACTTTGTCTTCTTTTAAGAGGGCAGAAAATGGTATGGAGGGTATCTCATTTTTTTTCTCTTCATTTTATACAAATTTGTCGTTTTCATGAAGTTGTTAGAAAAAGGTTATTCATCTATGTCTGTCCTATTATCTGGGGGTTCTCTTCAATTTCCCAGTGAAATTGTGTAGAAGCAGTGGGAACTTCTCTTGCGGATTACTTTGATTACAAAATTGAAAAAAAAATAAAAGAAAGGAAGAAAGGAGGAAGAAAGAACTGCCAAGAACATTGAACTGTCTCAAAATTGCTGCTCCTTGATTGATGTCTCAAAATTGCTGTCTCAAAAATGACAAAAAGAAAAGAGAAAGAATGAAAGGAAGGAAGGAAGAAAGAACTGCCTAGAACATTGAACTGTCTCAAAATTGCTGCTTCTTGATTGATGTGTGACAAATAAGAATGTATTTATGTGAATAATTCTCCATTTCTGACAAAGGTTTCTTTTTATTTTGTTGGGGGATTTTCGATGACAACAGGTAATGCTGAAGTGGGTGAAATCATCAGAGAGGATGATAAATCTTTTAATATAAATGCAGAGATAAAAATGCAAACAACTGAGCAACAAAGACGTATTCTGAGGATGCTGGAGAAATCTTGGCAAGAGAACTGGATCTTGAGAAGAATGTCAATGATTCAAGAGAAATTCAAGAAAAGCTAAAACTAAGGTTGTTCTCTTTCGAGCAAGAGCTAGTTCACATGGAGGAAGAAGCGTTTGATGTTTGGGAAAGATGGTTTGAGGCAGATAATGCATGTGAAATCCTCATGGGAATTTCAAAAGGCCTGTTGGGTAGACTCCAGATTTCTCAGTTCAATTTGAATGGTTTAACTCATGGTGAATCTGAGCTTCAAGCTAAGCTTAAAACTTTTGTAGAACAATTGAAAGCCAGGGATTCTTTAGACAAGATTGGAAGTAGCACATCTGACAGCTTTCTTCTGGGTCAGACAAATGGTGCAAAAGCCAACCTAAATGATGCTGAAGATAAACTAGTTCTTGCCAATTCTGAGGTCTTCACTTTAAGTGAAAAGGTCTGTTCACTTGAGAAACAGTTAAAAGAATCTGAGTTTCAGCTACTGAGTGTGAAGGCCTCTGCTGATGAATATCAAAAGCAGTATAATGTTGTGTGTCCTGAAGTAAGAGATATGGAAAATCTTATTGTCAAACTAAAAGAAAATGTATACAATTCCGAAAGTCGGGCTAATAGTGCAGAAGCTAAGTGTAAATTATTAACAGAGACTTATTCAACACTCAATGAAGAGCTGGCTCTTTTGAAAGATGGTGGCGGCACATCTGTGAGAGTGGATTTGCTTGAGAGTCAGCTAAAGGAATCTGATCTACGACTGCAGAATGCAGTAGCATCTGCTAAAGCTAGTCAGGAGAAACAAAATATGTTGTATTCCACAATTAGAGATATGGAAAATGTGATAAAGGATCTAAAGTCAAAGGTTTCTAAAGCTGAGAGTCGTGCTGACAGTGCAGAGGAGAATTGTATCATATTGTCTGAATATAATGCTGAGTTAAATGAGGAACTAAGCTTCTTGAGGAGTAGATTGGAATGCTTGGAGGGATCCCTGCACCGAGAGGAGGAAGAAAAAATGGCAACTGCAAAGGACGTTGGAAAGCAGACCAAAATTTTAAAAAATTTGGTAACACAGTTGGCTGTTGAGAGAGAGCGACTTAAGCAGCAGGTAAAGGCCAATTTTGTGGAATTTTATTTTAGGTTAACTATGTTATAAATCTTTCATGACCTGTCCTGGCTGGGCATGCTTATAGACAGCTAGGACTCTGCCTGCATTTTTTCAAGTCCCTTGTTATGCTGCTTTTACTTAGAATCTGCCATTTGTCTTCACCACTCAGCCAATTTTGATTACTAAGATTTCAAAGAATTTCATATACATCTCACCTCTATACACAAATTGATGCCAAGGTTTAGGATGGTGATAAGCCATTAATGCATGTCTATAAAAGGAAAGGAAAGAATAAAAGAAATGGATGGCAAAGTGGACGGCAGAATGGACGGTAGAATGGACTGCAGAATGGATGGTAGCATGGGCAGTAAAATGGGGAGTTGTTTCTAATAAATTGCACTATAGTAAGTTGTGTCTAGGAAGTTGTAGTTCAAAAATTGTAGCTTAGGAAAGGTTCTGCTTGTCATTGATAAGCCATTAATGCATGTCTATAAAAGGAAAGGAAAGAATAAAAGAAATGGACTGCAAAGTGGACGGCAGAATGGACGGTAGCATGGATAGTAGAATGGGGAGTTGTTTCTAATAAATTGCACTCTAGTAAGTTGTGCCTAGGAAGTTGTAGTTCAATAATTGTAGCTTGTGAAATGTCTTGCTTGTACTATAAAAGCAGGACCTCGACCTTTGTATGGTGTGGAGAATTTGGGTAATCTTGGGGAAGCTTAGGCCAAGGGCAGAGATTGTGCATCGCACCTTTGATTGTTCTTTCCTTTTCTCTATTTTTCATAGTTCCCTTATGTTTCTAGTTTTCCAGATCTGTAATCGGAGCTCTGCTCCTTGAAGTTCCTATTTAATTCCTTTAATAAAACCAATACTTATCAACTGGTATCAGAGCACCCGATCCGGTGAGCATTTGGATGGTATCTACACGCATGGAGAGTAGATTGGAAGCGGTGGAATGACAGATGGAGTCCATTGAACAGTGATTTAGGAGATGATGAGGACAATGTCGTAGCAGATCGCAGTGGCTGTTCGGAATGCCCAAGTGGTTCCAAAAAGAGAAGGAAGCAATCATGGCAACCAAGAAAGAAACGAAGAGGACGTCGATCTCGAAGCCATACGTTGAGAGGAGAGGATGCGACAGGTGGAGGTGCCATATTTTACTGGTGACGATCTGCACAGGTGGTTGTACCATGTTGAACGGTACTTTGAGATCAACCAAATCCCAAAAGTGGAGAAGGTTGCTACGATGGTGGTGTGTTTGGACGGAAGAGTGTTGAATTGGTACCAATGGTGGGAACCACGAATTCGGGTGGTGACTTGGCCAGTTTTCTGACAAGAACTATTGGGGAGGTTTTAGATCTCTTCATCGGAAAACCCATATATGGTGTTAATGGGATTGCGGCAGAGAGGTTCGACCATGGAGTATTGAGAGCAATTTGAGCTCCTGTTCGCTTCATTTCATTACATGGATGAGGAATTCATGCATGGAGCAGTCATGAATGGATTGAAAGATGAAGTGAAAGCAAAGTTGTGATTATTCAGCTCAGAGGGTCTCCATTCCCTGATGATGATGGCTCAAAGGGTGGAAGATAGAAATCGGGAATTGGGTCAAAATTATGGGTATTCTGCCCGAGGAGTTGGGTCTATTCCCAACATGCCCATGTTGACTAGTAAATAGGTTGAGGCCCAAGACAACCCAAGTGGAAGGAGGTGGGGTGTTGAGTCCAATTCGTGGTCTGGGCAGCGGTCCATCGTATGGAACGGTGGGAGTGAAACCGAGCTTGTGATTTAGCAATAGCCAACATGTGAGCCAACACTTCAATATGGGACGCCTACTCATGTTGACAGCTTAGGTGGGCAGCTATTGATTGCAAAGTGCAGTACCGCAGTTTGTTCTTCTCCTCTGACATTTTCTAATGTGTGTGTGAAAGAGTTTTTGTCAGGAATTTATTTTGGAGAAGGTGAATATTTTGGTGAGTATGAAAAAGTAAGTGATAACGTGTGCCCTCTTGAATTAGATATATACATTGGAATGCCGGGCTTGCAGCTTTTGGGGTGCAATTCTTGCAAGTTACTTCAATGGATTCGTGAAAATGGGAGTTCATCACTCCCACACAAGTTTCATGTTGTTTGCATTAAGCAAAATTGTTTTGAGGAGTACGATATTGTTATGCAACTACTTAGTATACAGTTGAACACTAAGTCAATCTTGCTGATGAAGTCGCTGAAAGCTTACCCCAACCTAGAGTTACTTGGCTCACCTAGGGTTCATTTTGAGTCTCACTCATGTTTTAAGCAATGGGACCCTAGAGGGATTCCCTTGAGTTGTTACAAGACTTCCCTAGCCCTTCACCTTGAGGACAAGGTGGAGCTTATTGGGGTGAGTATTGATAAGCCATTAATGCATGTCTATTAAAGGAAAGGAAAGAATAAAAGAAATGGTGGACGGTAGCATGGACAATAGAATGGGGAGTTGTTTCTAATAAATTGCACTCTAGTAAGTTGTGCCTAAAAAGTTATAGTTCAATAATTGTAGCTTGGGAAAGGTCTTGCTTGTACTATAAAAGCAGGACCTCAACTTTTGTATGGGTGTGGAGAATTTGGGTAATCTTGGGGAGGCTTAGGCCAAGAGCAGAGGCTGTGCATCGCACCTTTGATTGTTCTTTCCTTTTCTCTATTTTCCATAGTTCCCTTATATTTCTAGTTTTCTAGATTTGTAATCGGAGCTCTACTCCTTGAAGTTCCTATTTAATTCCTTCAATAAAACCAATACCTATCAAATGACTACATGAATGATATAGTGTATCTGCCTATTTTACTGTACCTTTGTATATGAACTTTACTGCTTTCATATGCATGTGTTCATGTGCGTAAGTACAGTATGTATATGATGTTTGTAACAACATTTAGACATATGTAAAATATGAATTTTGTGAATTTTTCACACATTAGACGACAAATATTATCTGTAAAATATAAGGTGTAGAATTCTGCACAAATATTTTGGTTTAAAGCTATATATTGAAACTAAGTTTTTTTTTTCCTAGGACAGTTTGTGAATAACAATTGATTGCACTCTGTCTTTTTTTTTTCTTTTTACCTTTGATTTTTCCACTCCCTGTTTTAAGATTTTGACTTGTTTTTTTATCTGTGTGATGCATAGGGGTTCTTCCAATTTATTTTTAATTTACATGTAAGCCAACTTAATTGAAAATTCAGATTAAGAAAAAATAAGTAGTGTAATGCACTGGGCTGATGCAGTGCCATGTGGTTGTTCCAATATTCTTTTAAACATGTAAATCATCTTGATTGAAGATTTAGAAAAAGGATCAATAAGCAGTAAGACTTTAAAATAACCCTGCTTGAGTTTTTGGAATGACATGCTGAAATGTAACATATTCCAAAGGGAAGACCTGTTGGTATTTAAAACTCAAAATCTTAGCTATGATAAACTGAATATATTAAGAGCTTAAAATTGTGCCACTATTTGGCTTGCTGAAAATGTTGTGTTTTATCTACAGTTATCTTCCCTAGCAAGTGAGAACAAAATTTTGGTAGTGAAGCTAAAGCAGACATATAAGGATCCCTCTTAAGAAGTCAGTGAGACTTGGGCCACTGGCCATGAGGTTGGTACTTTGAACTCTGTTGACTTGCTATTTTGATTTGCACATGTAAATGACCGATAGGCAAGAATCTCTTAACTAGTTAACTTAAAAAGATTAACTGGCTTAAAAATATATGTTCTGTTATCATAATTTTTTTAAAGTTGTATGCATTCTAAAAAGAGTATCTGGATAATAATATAGTTGGCTATTTGTATTAAAAAGTACCATGTTGTATATATTATGTCTAACAAAAGGGTAAATGTAACAGTTTATTGATAGGACACTCAATAGGCCAATTAGAGTTGGATCTGATGATGATGTGTTAGTGGGCTCAAAGCATAATAAGCCCATAGTTTGGAAAGTGTACGAGCGTAAGAAAAAGAAAATAGAAAAAGAGGAAAAGGGAGAATATGCCAGCTAGGCAGTTAGTTAGGATTGGTGATGATATGAGGGTAAGGAGAATAATCAGGAGGAGGTTTTTTTCTGTTAGTAAGGTGAGAGGACAGAGAAGGTGTCTCTTTCTCTGAGGAGCATTGCTCTGGTAACCATTGTAGAGAACTCAGTCTTCCATTTTTTTGTTTTTTCAGTATAATACAATCAGATTTATCCTGTGTTTTTACCATCTTCTTACTCTGCTCTATTAATTAGTCTGACCCGTCGTCCTTGTTCATGCCCCCGAAAATGTCTGACCGAGTAACCGAGTTGGAATCCCGTTTGGGTCGCGTTGAAAGTGGAATGGAGGCGCTGAAGGACACTCTACTCGCTGAGATGAATCGTCTATGGGGCAGTGCGTCGCCTCTGTCAGTGACACAATCGTCTTTGATGGATGAGTTTCGCTTGTCGACAAAGAAAGTAGAGCTTCCTTCGTTCCAAGGTGAGGATCCTGTGGCCTATATCACACGCGCTGAGACCTATTTTGAGGTTCAGCGTGTGGCGGACGATACTGGTATCCAATTAGCGAAGCTGTGCATGGAAGGCCAGACGATTCACTGGTTCAATCTATGGAGGGATTCCATAGAGGAGATATCGTGGGACACTTTCAAAGAAGCTTTTATCGTACGTTTTGGTGGTGGTCGCTTGGATAACCCCTTTGAGGAACTCAAGGAGCTGAAACAATTAGGTATGGTCGACGAGTATATTGAGGATTTTGAGTTATTCTCTTCTCAATGTGGGCGTTTTCCTGAGATCCAATTTCTGGATTATTTCATCGGTGGGTTACGACATGATATACGCAGTCGGGTTCGCACGTTCAAACCAAAGTCACGCTATCAAGCTATGCAGATCACGCGCGATGTTAAAGCTGAGTTTTCTGTGGAACGGCAGCCGGGTCATACCCATGGCTCTTGTTTGCATCCAGGTTACCCACTCACTGGGTCGCATTGGGCAAGATCTGAATGGAAACCGCGTGAGGGTGATGCTATTAGGCCCTCGGGTCAAGGCCAGTCTAATAACATTTGGAACACGGGTAAACCCAGGTCTCAGTCCAGTTCACAAGCTGGCTCCGATTTTGGTAACAAGGGAGTCTCTTCTACAGCGAGCTTGAAGGGTAGCAATGTGGCGGAACCACAGCGCTTCGCCGGTGACCGGAATCGGGGGGTTAAACATCTCCCTTACTCCGAATTACTGGAACGGAGAGCCAAGGGCCTCTGTTTTAGGTGCAACAAGCGCTACCATCCTCTCCATCAGTGTGCGGCTAAACAGCTGCGATTACTCATTTTGGGGGATGACGAATCGGTGAATGAGGAGGGCGACATTATCGCCATTGCAGTCGATGGAGAAGAAGAGGACGAACTCGAGTATAAGGCATTGGGAGTCTTTGGCATCACAAACACCATGAGTGCTACTGCAAAACCGAGATCGATGCAGTTGGAAGGCCGAATTCAAGGGGTATCCGTTGTGGTATTGGTGGATAATGGGGCTACTCATAATTTTATTACCCCAGCAGTGGTAGAGGCATTGGGTTTGCGGGTGAATACTTCCAAAGTCATGGGTGTTCGTTTGGGTGATGGCCATAAGGTGAACACTGTGGGTAAATGCGAAGGGTTGGTGTTGAATTTAGGAGAATTGGAGGTACAATTAGATGCGTATGTCCTTGAATTGGGGGGTGTAGATGTGATTTTGGGGGTTGTGTGGCTGGAAACATTGGGCGAGGTCTTGATGAATTGGAAGGAAATGTCGATGCGATTCATCAATGGGACAAGTTGTTTCACATTGAAGGGTCAACTTATGCGCCGGTGCAAGAACAACAGGCCATTGGTTGAGGCTACACTCAACAGTGTGATAGCTGAAGGGTTTAGGGGTGTTGCTGGTTGGGAAAACTTTTCTGCAGTCATTTCTATGGTAAATTCAAAACTGTCCAAGTTTCAACAGTAGGAATTACAAGACCTGTTGTGTAGGTTTGGGGAGGTGTTTGAAGACATTAAGGGTTTGCCTCCTATTCGTAATACCGCCCATTCAATTGTGTTGCAGCAAGGTGCAGGTCCGGTTAGTGTCAGGCTTTACCGGTATCCACACTATCAGAAAGATGAAATTGAAAGGCAGATTACTGACCTTCTGCAGCAGAGGGTTATCTGGAATAGCATCAGTGCTTTTTCTAGTTCGGTGGTATTGGTGAAAAAGAAGGACAATTCATGGCGTATGTGTGTTGATTATTGGGCTTTAAACAAGGTTACTGTGCAGGACAAGTACACTATTCTGGTGGTGGATGAGTTATTGGATGAGTTATTCGGAGCTCATTTCTTTTCTAAATTTGATTTAAAGTCTGGTTATCATCAAATTCGCATGAGGGAGGACGATGTATATAAGACTGCGTTTCGCACGCATGAAGGCCACTATGAATACTTGGTCATGCCTTTCAGATTGACTAATGCACCCGCCACATTTCAATTCGTCATGAATGATATCTTCAAGCCTTTTTTGCGCAGGTGTGTGCTGTTTTTTTTTTATGATATTCTGGTTTATAGCGCTGATTGGGACACGCATTTGAAGCATCCGCTACTTGTTTTTGCAAGTGTTGCAGCGTCATAAATTTGTTGCTAATAAGCAAAAATGTGCTTTAGGACAGCAGCAGATTGAGTATTTGGGCCATGTCATCTCACACCAAGGTGTTGCGATGGATCCTCACAAGGTCAGTAGTGTGATTAATTGGCCTACTCCTAAGAATGTCAAAGGGGTTCGAGGTTTTTTGGGCTTAACTGGCTATTATAGGAAATTTATTTCTAACTATGAAAAACTTGCCAAGCCTCTTACTGAGTTAACAAAGAAGGATGGATTTGTTTGGCACCAAGAAGTCGTAGAGGCTTTTGAACAATTAAAAAGAGCAATCACTTCTGCCCCCGTGCTTACTCTTCCGGATTTTTCCATTCCATTTGAGATCGAATGTGATGCTTTGGGTAAAGGAGTGGGTGTTGTGTTGATGCAACGAAAGCACCCTGTGGCTTATTTCAGCAAAGCTTTTTTAGGTTCTAAGCTGTCCAAGTCGGCGTATGAGAAGGAATTGATGGCTTTGGCCTTGGCAATTCAGCATTGGCACCATTATTTGTTGGGCAGAAAATTCACTGTTTATTCGGATCAAAAAGTTTGCGACACCTTCTTCAACAATGAATTACTACTTCCAACCAAAGAAGAGTGGATAGCAAAGTTATTGGGATTTGATTTTGAGGTGGTGTATAAGGTCGGAGCGGATAACAAAGTGGCTGATGCACTTTCGCGGCAGTTGGATGATGGGGATTTGTAATCCATAGTTTCTTTCCCAATTTGGCAGCAAGGTAAAGCCATACAAGCTGAGGTATCATAAGATCCAAAGGTCTTTGCGGAAATTATTCAAGCAGTAAACACAACTCCTTCTTCCCGCCTAGGTTATAGCGTTAAAGGTGGGGTGATGTTCTTTAAGGACAGGTTGGTGTTGTCAGATAAATCTTCCTTAATTCCCCTGCTCCTAAAGGATTTTCATTCTTCTCCTAGCAGTGGGCATTCTGGCTTTTTGCGTACATATAAGAGGATTGCTAGAAACTTATTTTGGCATGATATGAAGGGTATGGTGCAGGACTTTGTTAAGGCTTGTGATACGTGTCAGAGACAGAAATATGTTGCCATTACTCCTAGTGGTTTATTACAACCATTGCCTGTTCCGGCTTTAATTTGGAGTGAAGTTTAGATGGATTTTATAACCGGTCTACCTAAGAGTTCTGGCTATGAAGCTATCATGGTGGTGGTTGATAGGCTTTCTAAATACAGTCATTTCATCCCTCTTAAACATCCCTACACGGCTTGTAGTGTCGCCATGGTTTTTGCTAAGGAAGTGGTCCGCTTGCATGGTATCCCGGAGTCTATTTTGAGTTATCGGGATCCTTTATTTGTTTGCATTTTTTGGAAGGAGTTGTTCAAACTACAAGGGACTGTTTTGAAGATGTCTTCCGCATATCATCCTCAAACGGATGGTCAAATGGAAGTGGTAAATCAGTGCTTGGAGGCTTATTTACGGTGCTTTGTGTCAGAACAACCTAAGACTTGGTCTCATTGGCTACCTTGGGCTGAGTTATGGTATAATACTTCCTTCCATGGCTCTACAGGTTTCACCCATTTTCAGATTGTGTATGGGAGGAAGCCTCCAGCCTTGGTTCATTTCTTGGAAAGGGAGACTAGAGTGGAAGCTGTAGCTCAAGAATTATGGGACAGGGACGAAGCCTTGCGATAGCTGAAATATAATTTGCAACGGGCTCAGGAACAAATGAAATAGTATGCAGATAGGAAGCGTAAAGATGTGCAGTTGGAGTTGGGTGATTGGGTTTTCCTTAAACTGCGACCCAATCGACAAAACTCAGTGGTGCATCGAATCAATCCAAAACTGTCACCAAGGTTTTTTGGTCCTTACAAGGTCATCCAAAGGATTGGAGAAGTAGCATATAAACTGCAATTGCCTGTGGCTTCGAACGTTTATCCAATTTTTCATGTGTCTCAACTTAAAAAGGCAGTGGGTGATTATCAAGTTTCTGCAGAATTACCAGTTGATGTGGGCACAGATGTTACAGCTGAGATTCAACCTGAAAAGGTGTTATCTTGGAGGGATAAGTTTGAAGAAGGAAAGCATACTAGATAGTGATTAATCCAATGGCACGACATGACTGCTGCAGATGCTACTTGGGAGTCCGAATTATTGCTAAACAAATAATTTCAAAATTCACCTTGAGGACAAGGCAAAATTGAAGGCGTGGTAATGATAGGACACTCAATAAGCCAATTAGAGTTGGGTCTGATGATGATGTGTTAGTGGGCTCAAAGCATAATAAGCCCATAGTTTGGAAAGTGTACGAGCATAAGAAAAAGAAAATAGAGAGAGGGGAAAAGGGAGAATATGCCAGCTAGGCAGTTAGTTAGGATTGGTGATGATATGAGGGCAAGGAGAATAATCAGGGGGAGGTTTTTTTCTGTTAGTAAGGTGAGAGGACAGAGAAGGTGTCTCTTTCTCTGAGGAGCATTACTCTAGTAACCATTGTAGAGAACTCAGTCTTCCATTTTTTTGTTTTTTCAATATAATACAATCAGAATTTAGCTTGTGTTTTTACTATCTTCTTACTCTGCTCTATCATTTATCATTTATGTCAATCCACTTTCTGAAGTTTATAACTGTTATGTGAGCAATATCATCAAGATAAAAATGGATTTAAATATTTAAATAAACTAAAGAAAAGAGAGGAAAAAGGTGCATATATTGAAATTCTTATATTACTTCACGGTGGACAACAACAACAACAACAACAACCAAGCTTTTTTCCACTAGGTGGGGTTGGCTACATGGATCAAACGACGCCATTGTGCCCTATCATAAATCAAGTCTTCAGAGATGCCATTCAAATCTAAATCTTTTTTAAGCGTTTCACCTATAGTCTTTCTTAGTCTTTCTCTACTTCTAGCTATTGAGCTATTATATACCTGGTCTACTCTTCTTACAGGGGCTTCTAAAGGTCTTCTTCTTACATGTCCAAACCACCTAAGGCGAGATTCTCTCATCTTTTTCACAATAGGTGCTACCCCTACTTTCTCTCTAATGCATTCATTCCTAATCTTATCTTGTCTTGTATGGCCACACATCCTCCAACGCAACATCTTCATCTCCGTGACACTGATCTTATGCTCTTGTTGGCTTTTTACTACCCAACATTCAGTACCATACAACATTGCGGGCCTTATAGCTGTGCAGTAAAATTTATCCTTAAGTTTGAGAGGCACTTTTCTATCACAAATAACTCCTGAAACACTCCTCCATTTCATCCATCTAGCTTGAATCCTATGGTTTACATCTCCCTCTATCTCTCCATCATTTTGTATGATAGATCTAAGGTACCTAAACTGTGTGACTTATGGTATGGTATGATCTTCAATTTTCACTGCTAAGCTAGCATTAACATGCCTCTTACTAAACCTACATTCCATATACTCTGTCTTACTCCTACTTAGACAAAAGTCATGTTCTTCCAAAGCTCGTCTCCATAGCTCTAGTTTCCCATTTGTTTCCTCTCTTGACTCTCCAACTAAGACTATATCATCTGCAAAAGCATGCACTGTGGCATCGGCTCTTGGATATGCGCAGTAAGCACATCCAAGACCAAGGTAAAAAGATATGAACTCAAAGTTAACCCTTGGTGCAGTCCTATAGTTATAGGAAAATCTTCTGTAACCCCACATTGTGTTCTCACACTAGCTTTAGCCCCATTATACATATCTTGGATTGCTCGAATATAGGCGATACGCACTCCTTTCTTCTCCAAAGCCTTTCACAGGACCTCTCTCGGTACCCTATCATAGGCTTTTTCCAGGTCAATGAAAACCATGTGTAGGTCTTTTTGCTTCCTCCGATACCTCTCCATTAATCTTCGTAGAAGATAGATTGCTTTCATGGTTGACCTCCCAAGCATAAAACCAAATTGATTATCTGAAATATGAGTCTCTTGTCTTAATCTCCGTTCAATTACTTTTTCCCATAACTTCATGGTATGACTCATGAGCTTAATCCCTCTGTAATTTGTACAGTTTTGTATATCTCCCTTGTTCTTATAAATAGGGATTAAAGTGCTCCTCCTCCATTCATTTGGCATTTTCTTAGACCTCAATATCTCATTAAACAACTTTGTGATCCAACTTATACCTTTCTCTCCTAGGCACTTCCACACCTCAATAGGTATATTATCCGGTCCGACCGCTTTTCCTTTATCCATCCTCTTCAATGCTTCTTTTACTTCAAACTCTCGAATTCTACGATAAAAGGTTTTATTTTGGTCCTCCTCTCTAGTGTTTAGAATATCCGAGTCCCCTAATGTCCCATGTTCCTCATTAAATAACTTGTGAAAATAACCCTTCCATCGATCCTTGATGTCTTGTTCCGTAACCAAGACTTTACCCTCTTCATCCTTAATGCATTTCACTTGATCCAAGTCTCTTGTCTTCCTTTCCCTACTTTTAGAAAGCTTGTAGATATTCCTTTCTCCGTCTTTGGTGCCTAAAGATTGATATAACCATTGAACGCTTTAGCTTTCCCTTCGCTCACAGCCTTCTTAGTATATTTTTTAGCTGCCTTATATTTTTCCTAATTTTCATCATTTTTACACATGTGCCAAGTTTTATAACATTCCCTTTTAACCTTACCTTATCTTGTACACTTGCGTCCCACCACCAAGATTATTTATCCTTAGGTCCAAAGCCTCTTGATTCACCTAATGTCTCTTTTGCTACCTTCCTAATCTCTTTAGCCATCTCGTCCCACATATCATTTGCACTCCCTTGTACATCCCAAATCTCTTCCTCCATAATCCTCCTCTGGAAGAGCATTTGTTTTTCTCCCTTTAGTTGTCACCATTTGATCCTTGACTCTTTGTCTCGACAATGTTTCCTTACTCTCATTTTAACCCGTACATCCATAACCAAAACCCTGTGTTGGGTAGTCAAGCTCTCTCCAGGGATGACTTTACAATCCATGCAAAACTTTCTATCAGATTTTCTTATTAGAAAGAAATCAATTTGAGAGCAAGAACCCCCGCTTCTATATGTGATCAAATGTTTTTCTCGCTTCTTAAAACAAATGTTAGCTATTGTAAAATCAAACGCTACCGAAAAATCTAAAATCGCTTTGCCCTCTGCATTAATTACTCCTAGACCATAACCCCCATGCAAACCCTCATACCCCCTAGATTCGCTCCCCACATGACCATTTAGGTCCCCTCCTAAAAAAATATTCTCTCCTAATGGTATTCCCTGAACTAAACTTTCTAAATCCTCCCAAAATTTTATATTGTAGTGCTCGTCCAGCCCTATTTGGGGTGCATACGCACTGATAACATTAAAAGTCTTCAATTCCACAACAAACTTCAAAGCTATGATCCTATCTCTGAGCCTTCTCACATCCACAACATTATTCTTTCAATTTTTATCTACTATTATGCCTATCCCGTTTCTAGATTTTACCTTGCCGGTGTACCAAAGCTTAAAATCCGAAGTGTCGAGTTTCTTTGCCTTTTCTCCAACCCACTTAGTTTCTTGTAAGCACATAACATTAATCTTCCTCCTAATCATGATGTCAACTATTTCCATTGATTTACTTGTAAGTGTGTCTATATTCCAAGTTCCAAAACGCATCTTACTCTTGTGAACTAGCTTCTTTACCTACACTCGTTCACGAAAATATGGGAACCTTTACTTATTTTTCACTACACTCAGGTAGCGATGCAGTGGCTCTTGCTCATTTGACACTGTACTCGAGCCATACAGCGCGTTACTTAGGGGCAATGATCTAGCATTAACACAATCTCTTCGCTGATCCATGTCATAAAAGATTCGACAAAGTTTTACGTTGGCTGTCAACTGCCTAACACAACTCTCCTCTTTTATCCGGGTTTGGGATCGACTATGTAGATATTTGCAACAAAGATCAGCATAGACAGAGTTATATTACTTCACGGTGGACAGGACATAAAAAAAAATATCTGCAAATGTTAACGAAGTGAAGCCTGCAGATTATATGCCCGATGTTGGGATAGTGAGGAGAATAGATGCATGAGTTCTTGATTTTAAGCACTTATATCAGTGCTTGTCTTACTGGTTTCATCTGTGACTGATTTGTATTTCAATGACGTAAATGTGCTGTCTGCTTATGAATTAATTGTTGACAGGAATTTTTTTGTTCTATTTATAGGTGTTTAATGCAAAGGGTGTTGGAGTAATCAAATTTTGTTGAAGTGTTGAGCTCTGCGGGACTACGGAAGCCATGAATTTATGACGCTTTTGGGTGGTAGATATAAATATAATATGGTCCCTTCTTTTCTAACAAGTGTCGTCAGATTATACTTTTCTGTTTTAGGCTTGTTTTGCTGTAGGATCAGGTAGCTGAATTATGATTTTTTTTTTTCTTTTCACTAGTGGGGTGTGTTACGAAGTTGTAAATTGTTATTAGTTGTCCTCCAAGAATTGTTTGTAATTTCAAAATGACTTACCATGACTGAAACTTTACACGCATTACCAAGAGGTCACGGTTAAGAAAAGAGCAACAAAACTCAGATGATTCACTAAACTTAATGAAATACTTCACCACATGACCTATTCCATCGGGTAGTTAACGTCGTTCAACAAAAACAAAATATGTTTTTTAGCTTGTCGGGTTAGGTACGTTGGTCTTGCATTTGCATTTTTCCTCATGTTGTGTGTGGAATGAATAAAAATAAAAAATAATTTAATTTAATTTGATTTAATTTAATTTAAAAATTAAATTTTATGTTTGTAACTTTAAAAAAATTAAGAATTAAATTGATTTAAAAATTAAATTTTGTGTTTAAAATTTATTAAAATGAGAATTAATTTAATTTAATTTTATTATTTTATATTTTAACTCTTATAAAAAGTTATTAGAAATAGTTATTAAGATAAAATAATCTATTCATTTTAAATCAAATTAAATTTTAATAAATTTTATTAAATTTGATGAAATTTCTAAAATAAAAGAAGTAAAATATATGAAATTTTAAAAATTAAATTATTTCTTATTTTTTAATATTTTAAACACAAGATTTAATTAAATTAATTTACAAATCAAATCATTTCTTATTTTTTTACACTGTAAACACACTCTCATGGAAGGATTTGGTTTTGCTCACTTTTTGCACGAGGGGTTTTTTAGAATGTATCATTTCTCATCCTATATTTCTGGATTTGATTTGGGTTATGTATTCCAACATGGATTATACCAACAAAAGGATAACTTCTGAGATTAATGGCTAGTATCACTTAAAACTTGAAGGAGTAAAATTTGATCATACACGTAGAATCATATTTGTGATAAGCATGACATAGATGCTGCTCTAAGAAATGAGCTTGCTTTCTTAAATTGAATAGTTCTCATAGAATTCTGCAAAGTTCAAGGTGCCCCCTGCTGGTGTTTATGTTGAGCAACTTAGTCGGGTGCACAAATTTTCTAAATTCCATCCACAATAGAATGAAGTTGAAAAAGATTGGTGGAAAATGGACAAGAGATCCTAACGCTGTTGAAAGTGATAATGAGAAGGACAACCAACCCGCTGCTGAATCTTTAATCCCTTTACTTGCACTTCCATCTGCACTGGACCTAGACTACGATTTGGTCCTTTTGGATAGGTTGGATGCTATCCTACTCTCCTTGAAAACGAAGATTTGATTCCTTAGCTATTCAAATTGGAGAAGGCATCGCAGGGATTACAATAGGGTTGATGTGTCTTCAGTCTTCACTCTAAACTACTCAAGTTGGAGAGAATTTGCAAGGGATCAATACTAGGCATGATGGAATGGACAAGGTGGAAGAGTACTGAATTTCATTGCTAGACATCAATGAGCACCTTAGAAACATTGGCACCCAACTAAGAAAGGAGGACAATGAGTAGTTGAGCTTATTTTTCTCTGGAGCATCTATCTGTAATGCCTTCTAACCTATGGATCCTTGTATGTGTAAAAAATTATAATTTGAGACTCACAAATTTAAAAATAAACTTCTTAATTTTTTTTTCAAAGAAACAAGTTAACTTGCTCTGTAGCTAGTTTTTTAAATTTAAAGAGGAAAAAATTTGTGCGTACTTTTTTGAAAGGTTTTTTTAATCATACATTATTGATAAAATGGCTTATTACTAAACAGTTCGTTAAAAAGTTACAATCTTTTACTTCCTATTAGGATACTTTAATCATAAAATTAAAAGAATTCATTTGAAATGAAATGATTTGCAAATCCTACAAAAACTGACAGGATTCACAAATTCTAAAAATTAACATGGAAAATTATTTACAAATGAATTGAATCCTTAAACTAATATAATTCAAAAAAACTTTTATACAATATAATTCTTCTCATATGCAACTACAATTATTTCTTATATTTCCTTTCAAAAAAATTTATTTCTTATTTTTTTAGATTTTAAAATCACATTTAATATTTTAATATAATTTTTTAACTGTTATCTATATAAAAACTAGTAAACTAGTAATTTATTTTGTGAAAAAAATCACATTACCTACTAAACTTTTGTACCAAAACAAAAATTCACCTTTTCAAAAAACCTTTTTCCAATTTTCAAGTCTCTGTTTTTGTTTTTTGTCTGTGACTATTCAAAGTCTTGGTCATGGAAATGTGAAAGGGAAATATTGATAATGACTGAAAACATCATCATCCAAGGAAGAAGAAATTTGCAAACCTTATTATAATCGTGTTGTTGGTGGTAGACACAGACACAGATACACACATAGAACCTCATCAGAAAGAAGAAAAAGAAGAAGAAGAAGATTCATTGAATCGTAACACATAACATGGATCCAATTCTAAACATGCTTAGCTTCCAAGAATCAGATCCACATGAAGAACATTCCTCCAATCCCTTCGCATCCAACCATTCTCATTTGGATTCCGATTCCGATTCTGATTCTGACTCGGTGAGTTGCTTCGTCACCGATCTCTTCGAAACTCGCTCCTCCCACCACTCTTCCCCTTGTTCTTGCGATGATGTAAACATAAACCCCTTTTCTGGTGTCGTTTGCGATCTTCATGGGGAAGCAAAGTTAGGGTTAGGGTTAGGGTTTGGAGTTGAAATTGAACCCCAAAACAATAATAATGATGGGGTTTTAAATTTTTCGGTGGGTGATAATTCAAATTCGGGTGGGCTTAGGGTTGTTGGGTTCGGTTCCGATTCGGATTCGAGTAGTGAGGAGGGTGAGCTTGATGGGGCTATGGAGTTCGTTTTTGGGGGGAATGGTGATGATAGGATTGATGGTGGGTTTGATGATTTCGATGTTCGATTGTGTTGGGATAGCCTCTGTTTGGAGGATCAGAGGACCCTCAATGAGAGTTTTGAATGGGAGGAGGTAGAGGAGAGGGTGAATGATAGAGAAGATTTGAGCTTGGTGACTGATGAGGTTGAGGTTGATGATCAATCAGTGGCGTCTGGGTTTTCGAATGGCGGGGAGCCCAGCGAAGAGGCGCTGAGGTATCTTGAGTGGGAAATTCTCTTGGCTGTTAACAATTTGGAGAGGAATTCTAGCTTGGACCATGATGCCAATGCAGATTCGTATTTGGCAGTTCAGGATGGTTATATATACACAGCTGAATATGATGTTCTTTTTGGGCAGTTTCTGGAAAATGAGAGTGCCTTAAAGGGTAGCCCTCCTGCGGCGAAAAGTGTTGTGGAGAATCTTCCTCTGGTGGAATTGACGAAGGAGGAGTTGCAGGGGAAGAATGTGGCGTGCGCCATTTGCAAAGACGAGATCCTATTGGAGGAGAAGGTGAGGAGGCTTCCCTGCTCCCACTGTTATCATGGAGACTGCATTATGCCATGGTTTAGTATCCGCAATACATGCCCTGTTTGTCGGTTTGAGTTGCCGACTGATGACCCTGATTATGAGCAGAGGAAGAGCCGTAGGGCCGCTCATGATCTGTTGGAGTTTGCAACACAGATGCAATTTTGACTTGTTGCTTCAGGTTATAGATCGGTTTATGTAAATGGCAGTTTGCTTTGTCTCATATCCAACTGATGATGAGAACAAATATTTTGTAATTAGTTTTTATGTTGTGGTGGTTTTGGAATAAGTTTCATACCATATTGTATGCTCTGGAATATACCCAAAATGAATGCATGTTGATACTCAATTTATATTAAAAAAATTAAAGTGTAACACAAGAAGAATCATGTTGGTGGTTTAGTATTTCTTTTAATAAACTTATATATAATTATTGGATTTATGGGTCTCTATGTTCAGAATCATCATGTATAAAAATGTTGGCCATATGTATATATCTGTAGTTTACCTTATGTTTACCCTCTTTCAAAAGAGTTGCATTTTTAAATAAAAGGAAAAATGTGTATTAATATTAATCCTTAGTTGATTGGTATTTTAATTTTCAATCATTTAAAACATGGCTCTTATTCATTTATGCTACCTTTATTTTTTCTTTGTTGTATAAAGAAAGATGTTATTCCATCCTTATGTTTGCAAAGATTTTACTTTTTCTTAATGTCCCAACTTTTTTTTTCTAGCACAATATGTTATTTGGATATTTATGTATGGTATGCAAAACACGTGGATCATGAGTTTAGTCATTATTGTTTCTCCATCAGAAATCTGTAAGTAATGCATGCATATTATTGTGGCTTCCTACAAAATAGGATGGAAATACTATGTTGGAATGTGGCTTTTGAAGCATTATTCCTTTTCCTTTTGTTGTTAAATTATTTGCACTATTCTCTCACCCTTTCTTTCATGTGTATTTTTCATTTACACTTTTTTTTCTATGTTATTATATTTTAAGGAGAAATCATTTATTTTCTGCTTTATTTCATTGTAGTTTGTTTTTCTTATATAAGCAATTCATCTTTGCATTGTCTTCTTGAGTAATATTGTTAGGCCCATTAGGTGCAATAAGGACAAGATGGGAAATATTGAGAATCTTTATGTCAATGGGCTACAACATTTATATGGCAGTTAGTGGAAGATTAGAGGTCATGAGATAATCAATATGTTAATGGGCTGCAGTATTTATGTGGCAATTAGTGGGAGTGGAGAGAATAAAGAGGGGTTGCACTTAGCATTTACCTAAGGGGGTTATGGCAAATGAATAGATAGTTAGTGGAGAGAATAAATAGGGAAGTGGAGGAGGAGAGAAGGGGTCCAGTCATTTTGAGTAAGGAATTAGAACCGTTGGGCAGGGAGGTTAACAGACTCTCAAAGATCTGCAGGTGTTCTATCAATATCTCTATATTTTCCATTTCTGTTCTTTTCTTCCTTAGTTGTAAAGATTTTCTCTTGAACTGATATCCACTGATATCAGTATTAGTGACCATACACAAAGAATTATTCAATAAAATTGCTGTTATATTTTTGGGTTCCTATCAATTGGTATCAGAGCTCCTGGTCCTGGGGAGCTTGGATGGTATCAACAAGAATGGAGAACAGATTGGAGGCATTGGAACGACAACTGGAGGGGCTTAGGCAGGAGTTGCAGGATATGTTTAGAAGACAGATGGAGCAGATGATGGTGACTGTGAGGGAGCAAATTGGAGAAGCTCTGAGGCATCAAAATGGCTGCAGCAAGGAGGAAGAAGAACTTGAAGAGCCAGAGATACTGGAGCTAAAGACCACTCTCGGAGAGGAGGTCACAATGATTGTTAAAAGCCAAGAGCAATCTATTCTTGACTCTCCTGTTCGAGACACAGAAACTCCCTTGGGCTTTGTGATTAAGGAACTGCAACCAAAACAGAGATCAAAATCGCTAGTGGCAGGAGAAGGGAGTGAAGAGACCATTGGCACTATTCTTGGCATGGCTGTACTAGAGTATGAAGAACAACAGGAGGAGATTGATATTGAGAAGGAAGAGGAATTCCAGAAGGAGATCGTTACTGTGAAGGAAGCCTTTCCTTTAGGTCACTTGATCGAAGCCCAATCAGAGCTCCAAATCTTGAGCGTGCTTTCACCATAATGGGAGAAACTGGATTGCTGTGCAGCAGCCAGAGGGTCATTCACTGTTGTGCAATCGGAGCATATGGTTATTTTGCAAGAAGAGAGGATGAGGAAGCCCCATTCTATGGGTCATGCGATGGGAGAACAGTGGGAGAAAGAGCTTGCAATGAAAATAGAATTTAGGGCTTCAAGCCATCCAGACAAACCTCCACCACCACCGGAACCACCAGACTTGGACTCTTCCATGCAGGCGGATGGGTCAGCTTCTGCAGTTGAGTTCAGAATATTGCATACATCGGCCAAACTTCCATCGTTGAAGCCACCGGAACCAACGGACATGAGGACACTTGCAGTGAAGGTGCGGATAGTGATGACGGCTGCACCACGATCTCACATCAGGAGCATGGTGCTAGGGTTGGAGATGGATGGAAGGGCAGAATTGGAAGGCCACCAATTAGGATACTATCTTGACCTAATGGGCCAAGCCGAACTCACTAATAAAGGGAAGTGGGTCATGAGGAGGAAAGGCATGAGTCTAATCCTAAAAGAAGGATATGCTTCAAAGGGAAACTAGGCCTATTGGGTCACTTTACTATACGTTGGGCCATGGCCCAACCTATATACTAAAACTAAACAAAGTGGAACTGGAGATTCCAGCAGGGAATATAAGCAATTGCAATGACCATGGGTCTAATGAGCTAAAGATTATAATGAACCCAAGTGTGTGCATATTAAGAAGCTGAGATTTTGTGGGACGGAATCTACTGATGTGATAATTCATCTGTGAGCTTGGAACATGTGCCAATTAAGTGGTTACTATTTTAGAAAGATGGTTGATACTCTTGTAGTAATGGCGGCTTAGCATGAATTAATTGAGAGTTTTCAATTTGGGCTGGATTGGTGGAAGAGAACTTACACCCCAGGAACAGCAATTGATTCTGACCCATAGGGTACTAATTGTATGTTTTACAGAGACTGGATTTGGAAATCACAATACAGGTCAAGAGCACTTCTGTTTGGTTTGGTTATCTTCATCAGTGTGATATATAGAGCTAGAGAGTTAGAGGCTGGTCTCAAGATAAAAAAACTTGGAAATATCATATGTGAATTCACTAGTGGAATGCATTGGTTCCCATAGTGAGGAATCTGATGTGGTTTTAACACTAAAATTCTGTATCGCACTTCCCACAGAGGTGACTTTCTGCCAGAAAAGGGAATTGATGGCTGAGATTGAGTTGCCCCACTTTATGGGTGGCTTAATAGATTTAACTCCTGAGTTAATTTATGTGCAAAAGTATGGCATTTTGCACCAAGGTTTGCTAGTGACAACATACTTTTGTTCCTTGCTGTCTTTTGTTGTAGGTATTGGCAAGGGTCAATGTGACCCAAGTGGAAGCTCTTGTTCTTCCAACATCAATTGGTTATTATGCTTCAAGCAATGGGACCCTGGTGGGAGTTTGCTTTCAGCTGTTATAGGATCCTCACTAAACCATCACCTTGAGGACAAGGTGAATCTTTTGGGAGGAAGTATTGTTAGGCCCATTAGGTGCAATAAGGACAGGGTGGGAAATATTGAGAATTCTTATGTCAATGGGCTGCAACATTTATATGGCAGTTAGTGGAAGAGCAGAGGTCATTAGATAATCAATATGTTAATGGGCTGCAACATTTATGTGGCAGCTAGTGGGAGTGGAGAGAATAAAGAAGGGCAGCACTTAGCATTTACCTAAGGGAGTTATGGCAAATGAATAGACAGTTAGTGGAGAGAATAAATAAGGAAGTGGAGGAAGAGAGAAGGGGTCCAGTCATTTGAGTAAGGAATTAGAGCCCTTGGGCAGGGAGGTTAGCAGACCCTCAAAGATCTACAGGTGTTCTATCAATATCTCTATATTTTCCGTTTCTGTGCTCTTCTTCCTTAGTTGTAAATTTTTGATATCCACTGATATCAGTATTAGTGACCATACACAAAGAATTATTCAATAAAATTACTGTTATATTTTTGGGTTCTTATCAAATATACATTTGGGTAATAGGTTTTACTTTCTTTTCTTTAATTATTTCAATTTGCATCATGTTGATACTTTGTTATGCTGCATTTTAATTATTCTTTTAACATTTTATAGCATCTTGTAACTGTAGGTCAGATTTTGAGATCTAAAATTATTTCATTATTACTTGACCTTAACCTTTATGGCTTGGAGTTGACTAAGTTTTATATTGAGCTTATATTTTATTTTTATGTGCAGTTTGATTCCACATTTGTGACTCAAATTTTGAGTACTAGGCATATCTTTTGGATGTCAAGCTGTCCTGGAGAAAAGCTTGGTTGTTTGTTCTATTTTCTTTTGCAACCTAACGGCTTTCAAAATGGCAGGCAAGCAGTGTAAAATGTGTGATGTTCATATTAAGTAAGTAGAGCATAATAGGCACCTGACATGAGTGTTAAACAGAAATACAAGACTTGGGCGCTAATTAATGGGATGTTGGATTAACACCATAGTAGATATGTTATTTGCTTAAATCCTTGTTTCCCGTGTCACTTCCTGTTGTTGCTTTTCTCAATCCTTGTTTTCTTAGTGTTCTCAACAACAGAGAAAATCCTTTACAGTTCCCGTAGGTCCTCAAACTGTCTGATCTCATGCATCTTATCCCCAGCGAGCTTAGCATTGAGGTACTGCTCATTGTTTTGTTATTTTTAAGGGAGAATTAATGGGAAGGACCGATAACAATACAAAATTAAAGGGAATGACCTATTAATCATTATGGTCAATTAACCATTCCGAATGGTTATTATTGTTACAGAAATGGTTATTGGTCCTTCACGTTATTTTGTATTATTAATGGATAATGGTTCTTTTTGTTAATCTACCCTATTTTTAATTCATGTATGCCAACATTCTTCTCAAGAGGGCTTTACTTTTTATTCTTTCATTTTCAAACATTTTATTATTCAATTTAATTTGTCTCAAGTTTGCTTCTGATTTTCCATATTGTTTTCACTTGAGTTGTCTGGAAATTGGAAAAAAGAGTGAGATTCATCCTTTAGAAGAGGAAGGTATGATTCAATCACCTCTGCTTTCTGTGTTTACCTAAATTTCTATCCGTTATTTTGTCTATGTTCCTCTTTTTTACTTTTCCGAGCCTTCCTCCTTTCCCCAACCAAAAAAATGGATTCAAAGGAGAAGATTTGGCATAGTACCGCATAGTTTTGATGCTTATTGCTGGATGATAACTAAAATAATATATGATGACTATTGGTGCCTCATCATAATTTTGAAATTAATTCTAGATAAACTGATGGACTAAGGTTTTATGGACTTGGGTTTTAAAATTTGTTCAGTATTATCTGCTACATAAACTGATTTTTTTTGCATACCATATTATAATAATTAGTTTTGAGTTTTGGAAACTTGGACTGTTGGAGTTTACAATGAGTGAGGGACGAGCGCCATGTGCAGCTAAGATGGTCTATGTGATCTCCTGCATTGTTGTCCATATAATCTTAGGGTCAAAGTAGTTTCATATTTGGGACTCCATGTGAGAACTATAATCTCTGTTTGTGCTCTGTTGCCAAATCACTACTTTAATTTAAGCAAAGACTTCTTTTTGTTTTCTTAAGTTTCAGACGTATTTCACTAGGAATTGTCTGGAGAACTAGTGGCTAAAGAGTCCAAGGTTCTTCACAACTAGTTTAGAAATTTTTTTAGTTTTTGATAGAACACACGTCGTTTGGATTGGCAAGGGACTTAATTCCAAGTGCAAAAGAAATTATGTAGAGAATCTTCATTGGTTTGATCCATTTACATATAAGTAGATATCAACCTAGTAATCAGAATGTTATTCTCTCCTCTGGAAACCGATTTATTATTAGGTTAATATTTTCTTTGGTCCAAATTGTCATTGTATTCAAACATCACTTTGCCTATGCTTAGACACGATGATTATTTTTTACATGAGGTTGGTGCTGGTTTGCTGCTTGCCCTCATGCTTAAATATGTCGGTTGTCATCCAATAAAAAAAGAAAATCATTGTTAGTTAAAAAAAATCATTTTGCTTAATTGTTAAGTATTGAGCAAAGCCGAAATTTCGCAGAACTGCATTTTGAACTCTGATTTTATTCTTTCAGAATTTCTTGTCTTCTAGACGAAGCGAGAGTTCTATTCTCTATAACGATGTTGGGAAACTTCTGTGAACTGCTGTTAAAGAACTAGTGTATCGGTCATTGTCCTGATTGGAACATGTGACCTTAGTTTTACCTGAATTCACCCACGGGAATGGGCAGAATAACTAGTAAATTTTGAAGCCTTGAAAGGAATATTTGCTGAAACCTATAAATATTCCGCATGTGAGAATATTTAAGAAATTGTAGCCATAGTAGTAGTGCCTTACTACTTCAAGGATAACTATTCATGGGCTTAAGTTTTTTTTTTAGCATCAATGCACTATTGACTTTATCTATTATAATAAATAAATTTTTTTATTCTCTTTAGGGATGAAAATAAGTCAGATTGTCCATTAGGAATTTATGACCTGACTTGTCTGAGGTTTGACTTGACCTAGTATGTTTACTAAATAAGTTAGGTCAAGATTTTTTTAAAAGTCTATTTAATTAAAAAGGTCAAATCTCAGGTCATCTAATAAGTCTTTTAAGTCTGACAAACTGGCTTAGCCTATTTAATTATATATAATATAATATATATTATTATAATAATTATAATTATAATTATAATAATTATAAATTATAATTATAATTATTAATTTATCATAATATATTAATATATATTTTAATTAAATTTTAATAAAAATCAATAATTAAAACTTAAGTTAATAAGTTAGAATAAAAATAACATATTTATTAATATATTTAATATAATATATTTATTAGAATGAAAATAATAAGTTCATTCACCTCTACTTTTATAGATGCTCACTACTTTCTTACTCTGATCTTTGGTCAATGTGAGACTTGAAAGATTAGAGTAAGAAAGTGAGCAACTTGGTATATCTTTAAGTCTCATATCGACTAAAGACTCGAGTAAGAAAGTGATGAGCATCTATAAAATTAGAAAGTAAGTGTTAAATTATAACAAATGTCTATTGGCTTTGAGTAGGCCCTTTAGGTTTAGGTCTGTTAGCCTATGTAAAGACATATTGACTTATTTAAAGACAAGTATTTTAGCATATGTAAGGCATGTTAACCTATTTAAAGGTAGGTCTGTTAACTTATGTAAAGGTTTGTTGGCCTATTTAAAGGTAGGTTTGTTAATTTATTTAAAGGTCTCATTGCAAAGTAAGCCTTTAAATAGACTTTCAAGTCAAGCCAGACTTTTAAAAAAGTCAGGTCAGACTTTAAAAATTGGTTTATTACAGGTTCACAAGTCAGACTCAGCCTTATAATTGAGATACAGGTTAAGCCTATTTAAGACAAGTCAGACTCAGGCCTTATAATTGAGATACAGGTCAAGCTTAGTTAAGATAAAACTTAACCTGGTCTGGTCTGGTCTGATCTGTTTACACTCCTAATTCTCTTTCTCTCTTTTTTTTTCTTCTTTTACAAATGTCCATTCTCTCTCTCCAATCAGATCCCACCATCTCTAGGTAATAGTACATCTTAATCATAAATGTAAAATTCTTGCAAATTAATAGTAAAAAAGAATAGAATATCTATGCTCCAAAATATTTTAGGAGGATTTTAAACTTTTCCTAAGTTTATAGGCTTTTTTCTTGTTGTTTGGAGAAATATCTAAACGATAAATTGTAGTTATAGTAGTGCCTTACTACATCAAGGATAACTTTTTATGGGCTTAAGTTTACAGGCTTTTTTTGTCTGGAGAAATATCTAAAGGGTTGTCTATGTAGATAAAGGGCAATTTGCTAATACATGGGATTTCGTTCCATTTTTTTATTGAACTGTTTTGCCTGAACAAATGAGATTAAGGTTAATTCTCGATTCAAAATTTACCAAGTTAGCCTGAAAGGGTTTGCCCTGTTATACTATCGTACATCCTGGTCCAGAAGTCTGTGTTGTCTTCAGTTTAATGCCAGATGATAGCTAGAGAAAGCAGTGAAGGAATACATTGCAAGCATAATAGTTATCTTCCTTTTTTAGCATGAAAATTGAAAATACATGGGTGTTGCATTCTGTGTTGGTAGTAGTTCAAATTTTAGGGATTAGAAATGAATTTGAGAAGAGCGAATATATTTTACTATAACACAATAATTGTGATGTTGTGTTACAAAAGCCTGGTCTAGTACTCATTTATAGAAATATTCCAGGTTAAGTATAAGTGTACTACAATTACTACAAGCTCAATTTCATAGCAGTACGGATTTAATAAGATTCTTAACACTAACATCTTATTTTCTTAAAACCTCCATCACTTTGAAGTTCATTATGCTCCCAGTCCCAACTGGTTCCAAATAAATGCATTTAACAAAAGAAAACAACTTAGTTTTTGGTCTGAAAAAAGAAAACAACTTATAAATATGATATTGATAACTGTGTTTGCTCAGACTAAAAATGGCTCAGATAGTTCATAATTGGGAGGTTTTGGTGATGATTTTCCACTTTCCGCCTTTTAGCAAATTGGCGGCCTTGGGACGATATGATGATGTCTATTTTTCAGAAAGACGACTGAAAAGGGAAGAAAGTGAGATAGCACACTGAAATAAAAGTATATAAAGTGGTCCAGCCTATTAGGCTTTACTTTTTTAGTTCACAAATCTTTTTGACTAAACTATAATATTTAAGCCCAAAAAATTGTCTTGGGGCCGGTTGGCATGAAGATAAGGCTCAAATCAGATTTCAATATATATAATTTTTTCTTTATTAATTATAACAAAGCAAATATAAAAATGACATAAAGTCATTATTCTACTCTTATCCATATAAAATAAAATATAGGAATACCACTTTCCCTCTTATTTCCATTCCCTCTAAACCATTTTGTCTAACCTAGCATGACCTTAACACAATAATAATCCTAATATTTTTAACACTAGTCTCTGATCTAGTTTTGCTTCTTCAGGTAGAGGCCGGGATGTCCTGAAGAATTGACAAACTTCTGGTTTTACTTCCATTATTATATCATTCTATCTTGTGTTCAGTGAGTCAGTATGCTGCTACAATTGCTATAGAGTACGGTATTAGTAAAACAGATGCCATTTATTGAGGGTTTTTCTTCAATTATTTAAATATTTTTTATATCTAGCGAGAGAATATATGTTTTTAGTTTTCTGTGTTTAGAGTGTAGACTTTCTACAGCGATTATTTTTTTCCACTTCTATGAAGCCACTGAAGTATTTGCATAGAAGCACAAATAAAATATACCTAGACAGTGAGTATTGATTCTTTTTCATGATTTTGATCCAGAATGTGTTGCCAAATTGCCAACTCTTACCGAAGCATCTCTCTAAATATTACTGCATTATAGTTAGAAACTTGTCTGAGACTGATTCTATAATTCGAGGCAGCAAAACAAGGGTTATTTCGTTTTATGGAATTATAAAAGAAATGGAACCTTGATTTCTGGTATATTTTTGTTATACAAAAGTACAAAATTAATTCATTTTCATTCGCTATAGTTTGCTGAGAGAAATCCAAACTTAAAAAGCAGATGAAAAATAGGATAACTGGTGCTGCTTTTACTTATTATCATACCTTTTGCTAAACAATTTGCAGTTCTTGGAGGGAGCATCCAGATAACAGTTAAAAGGGAACAAAAGAACTGCTAAATGAATCAGAGTGTACTGTGTTTCACTAGCAATATTTGCCATTACACCAGTTTTATCTTTCACGTTGAGCAAACAAAGGCTTTGAAGAACTGCTTAATGTGATGCTTAAGCGATGAAGCTGAGCTTGAGTCATAACAACAATGCTAGATGATATCCACTTTGTTAGAAATATAGTTATGATGATTTAAACTTTTGATATTTAGTGAAGTAGGGAAAATTTTTAAATGGCCATATATCTGCAAATTGAAGTTAATAGACCACATCTTTTGTGTGTAAGAAATCAGAAGTTGCAAATGGAATTATGTGTTTAGATTAACTTATTTTGTGTTTAAAATAATTTATAATTAAAAACTGTCTGAAATAACTTTTGAAAAACAAGTAATTATTTCCCATGAGATAATCTCTCCCAAACATATTATAAATTGCTATAAGTGCTTATGAGAAGTCCAGTGATGCTAAATCTACATCAATGCTTCAGCAAAAGCCCAAAGTTATGGTTGCTTATGGAAGCTAAGCGGGGAAAGAGACTTTTTCTTTTTTCCCCTTGAATGGACTTAGCGATTAGATGGTCAAATTTATCATCTTCTGAGCTGGGATCATCGAAAAGGGAAAGATGATAGACAAATTAAAGCAAGAAAGCAGCGATCCTGTGATAAAGAGCAAAAAAAATGGAGACAAAAAGGGCTTGAACTCACTCCGCTAAACCTATTGGCGATAAGGCATTCACTCTATAACAGTCAAAAGCGGCAAATGCACGACCCAACTTTTGACCTCAGCAGTTCTATAGTAAATCTCTATTTTGGACCTCTAAAGCTATAGGTATTATACATTGGATCTACATATATAAATACGTTGAATTGGTAGTCTAAAGATAAATGCGAACTCAAATTTAGTGATTTAGTGTTTCATTTTTGTCTTCGAATTGGTTCTTAAAATAACATCAGAATTAATCATTGATGGAAGAAACTGATGAAATTAATTATCTTGAAAGACCAGTTTGATATTATTGATAAATGAAAGACTAATGCAATGTTGTATATATTTTTGGAGGATCACAATGAATGTATACTCTTTTATCAATTCAGTGGCAGTCTTAACCAAGGGGATGAATAATGCTATATCATTTTAAAATATCTTCCCAAAAATTCTTGTAATATTTAATAAAAAAAGTAGATGTATTGAATATTTTGAAAACATAAAAAAAAATATTTTCTTCATTTAATTATTTGAAAAATTATTAGGATCCCTTTTCTAGTTTGTGTGGGTAACTAACTTATATTATTTTCATAGGTAGGAGTATCAAATTGGACTGTCCTGGGTCGGCTCATTTGCACTATTTCATTGCAAGTCAAGCTAGATCAAATCAAGTGCAATTCAAGCTAATAAATTGTTGGTCCAACTCAGTCCTATTCGGGTTAACCCATTAACCCACATTTCTTGTATTTTCATGTAATTGAAGTTTAAAAATACTAATTTTAAATAATTTATTTTATCAAATTATATTAACTTGTATTAAAAGATTTAAAATTGTTACTTAAAATAGATGATATTTTTAAAATGATATTTAGATAAACTTAAAAAGAGAAACTTAATAATTCTAGTGTTAATTTTGTCATTATTAGAACTTGCAGACAGATCCAAATTGGGTCGTGTCAAAATGTTTTTGGGTTTCAATTTTGTCAACCTAATCTATAAGTTTTATCAGATTATTCAAGTCAAGTCGTCAAATTTAGCCCATTTTGACACACTACTTAAGGGTGATACTTGTACCCTTATGAATTATAACATAAATACTAATAATATACGTTGATACTGCTTCATGTTATATAGAGTGGGGCTTAGCAAAAGTTGTCACTAAGTTGAAGAAGGAAAATGATTCTTACACACAAATTTTTTTTACACATTTTTATATCAATTAACGATGTATAAATCTTTAGATAATAGAGTGTATTATTTAGTTAATGGACTAAAAATTGATAAATTAATTATTAGTCAGTTAACTAAACAATATACCTTATTAACAAGAAAAATTATATTCCGTTAATTGGTATAAAAATTATGTAACAAAATTAGTGTACAAATATCGTGAGTTAAAGAAACATTAAGAAATATTTTCACTAACAAAATGTACTACAAGTGCTTTGTGTGAGCATAATAGATGGGATTAGTGGGGAGATATATAGGCATTGCTAACATGGTCATGTTTGGAAAAAAACATTGCAATTTAATTCGAATGTTTTAGTTAAATCTTTGTTTTAAATACTTTTCCAAATATCTTAAAGACATAATCTCCACATCAATTTAGTCTATTTATGGGAATTAAATAATGATCCAGAGTTTGAACCCAAGAAGTTAGGATATTGAGCGTAACTCCTTAGCAACTAGCTAGGTCAGGCCCTACTCATCCTAGGTTATTTATCTGTAGCTTTGAAAATTGAACAGAACAATAAAAGTTACAGGGAAGCCAATGTGAGGAAGAAAAGCCACTAGAGGACTGAAGAACATTAAGAATATTAGCATTGAGGGCCAATAATGGGAGCACAATGGTAATGATAAATCGCATCAATTAAGTTAGTTGAGGTTTAAATTTTATCAATATTGATTATTGGTGAGTTATTTATAAGTGCTCGTTAAATTTACAGGCCTACCATAATCCTAAGATGAGGTAGCTATCTTGATCCTTAATATTTTGTTTTAGAAAAAAAAAATATTTGCAATTGAGCTAATTCATTTGTATATGTTTTATTTTTTGAGTTTTCACTTTACTTATATGTGCTTTTCTACTTGAGCCATGGGTAAAAAACCTGGAGATAAAAAAAGAAAAAAGATAAAGATAAATCTGTAATTTGCCCTATTTAAACTTGTTAATGCTTAAGTGAATATTGTTGATGTCTCGTCCTTTATGGTGTACCAATTGAAAACATCAGACTCATGTCTGGCCATTTCTATCAGATTTGAATGTATAACTTCTACCTGAACTTCAAAGGTTAATTTCCTTTCTGGGCTCTATAATTGGTGGTAATAAATCATGGTCCTGCTATGTTGCATAAGCTAAAAGTATCTTTAAGGGGTTAAGATTGAAATGGCTGTCGCTTTTTACAGCAGTAAACCCTGGAATCTTGATGACTTTTTCTTCCATAATAGGCAATCTATACAACAAGTGAAACAAAATTTTCTATTTGAGATCTTCTGGTGGATTTACTTTACCTATCCACTTACTATATATATATATTCACTATGAATTGGAGTTACATCACTAGCAAAACACACAATAGTCAGAGAGGAAAGAGAAAATACAAAACAAAGTTGTCATTTTCATTAATGGGAAGCAGCCCTTAGATTCCATAGTCTACACGTTGGCAATCAAAGAGAGCACTCATTCCCTATAGAAATCTTTCTTTGTGTGTGGCTCTTGAGAGTGGCTTTGGTTCAACATTTGTACCAAGTAACGCTCCTTCCCTTCAAGTCAAGAGGATTTTTTTTTTTAAGGGCAAGTGGGGACTAAGAATCATTATTACTTCAATCATTCTGGGTTTGAAAATGATATAGATCAGTCTCTCAAGCTTGTGCCCCTTTGTTTACGTTTCTTGGTTGCTTTAGCTTAACCTTCCCTTATTGTTCTGATTACCCTTTTATCCTATTCGAGAAAGCACTTATACTTCAAACCGATATACGTATCAGACACCCGTTGGACATTTTAGATACTGCATCTTGTAGTTTGATTTTTTATTTATTTTTTTATTTTGCATTGATACAAGTAGAATATCATTATAATAAGATAAATGTATACCATGACTATCTTGAAAAAGAGACTAACAATATCCAACCTGATTCTTTTATGTCCACTTTTGGGCTCAATCATGGAATGACTCAACTATTTATTTAACTTTTTTACCAAATTATCATAGTTGGTAAAATTATTTATTAAAATATTATTATTTTAAACTATTTATCAAATTATTATTTTTTAAATTATTTATCAAAATGTTACTCATTTAAAATTATATACTAATCTATTACTCTTTTGTCATACGTGACATATTATTATTTTTTGGCCACATGAGATCCACCAAATAGGATGACGCATCCCACGTGATTTTTGTAATGAATACGCCAACACGGTTGGTGTAACCAAGCTAAATACACCAACCCAATTGGCGTAACATGAGTATATAGTCACACTCCCTCCCCAATCCGTGGCATTCAGTCTATTTTCTCAATTCTCATTATTTCTCTATAAATTTCTTCTTTCTAAATGCTCACAACTCTCTAATCGTACTCAATTCTCAGTAGAAGTGGTATCTGGATCTCCACCTGTGATCAAATTCAGATAGTATTCTTTATATGTAAGTATATATTTCAATGTTTGAATTTTTTGTTAATGATTTGTTGAGTATTTTTTTATTATATTAGTGTTAATTATACATTTATGTTATTATAAACGTATTTAGAGGTTAAATTTTTTTTCTTGACATACTAATAATGTGATTAATAGGATACGTAGTATGAATTATATGAATTATTTGTACGTAAAATAATTGTATGAATTTTTTTTTGAGTACTTGACATATTTAAATAACTAAATGTAGTTTAATTAAAATTAGTAGGGCTTAGGAAGTTATTTGTATGTAAAATAATAACAATATTCATTGTTATATGTGCAATTTTGTTGTAATTAATACATGTATGTTGATTTCATATGTGTTAAATTATTATTGTTCAGAAGTAGAATTAAAATAGCAAAACCCCTTAATGTGCACATTTACTTTAATGAGATAATGTATGATGGTGAAGATGGTCTGATGTATCAAGATCCTCCTCCTAGGCCTATTGTGATCACAACCAATATGACTTTAGATGGCTTAAAAAATAAGATGCATTCAAAGGTTGTCTATCGATGTCCACAGTGCTACAATCCATGGAGATAGGTAGGTCTTCCATTAGAAGACGATGATGATGTAAAGTACATGATAGATTCCTTATGTCAAACTTCAAACATGGCCTCGATGGAGTTGTATGTTGAGATAGAAACAAGTGGACAAGAAGAGCATGTTGAAGCTCCTGGTGAAACTGAAGCTCAAGTTGGTCCTTCTAATCAAGTTGAGCAATGCAATATGATTGTTATTGGTGGTGCAATGATTGAAGTTGATAACCCACTTGTCAGAGATGCAGTATGGGACACAAGTGAAGATGAAGAACAGTTAACTGAGGCTGATGATTCAGACATTGACATAGAGGTAAAAAAAACTTTGATGCCAAAGAAAATTTACAAGTGTCATTGTTGGTTGCTCCTCAATCCATGTTTATGCCTCCAGGCCCTGAATCTGTGTTTGTGCCATTATGCCCTTAGTTTTCTCAAATTAATTGGGTTACATTGAGTAATCTTGATAACTTGCCTGAATTAGATAGTCGTGAGACTTGAAGCATCAATGATGAATTCTATGTTGGCTTGCAATTTCCATCAAAAGATGTCGTGAAGTTGGCCCTCAAACATTATTTGATTCACAGGCATCAAGAGTACAAGATTGAAGATTTTAATTCACGAAGACTTACTGCTAAGTGCCCTAGTTTTGACGAAATTTGTAATTGAAGAGTTATAGTCATACAAAGTAAGAGGTCAAATACATGGCAGATTACAAAATATAATGGACTTCATAACTACGTAAACCCAGCTGTGTCGTTAGATCACCGCAAGTTGGACTCTCGTGTGATTTGTTCTTACATTTTGGAGTTAGTTAGAAAAAAAATATGATACACCTGTATGCTTAATTGTTAAACGGATTCGAAGTCAATTCGGTTACCAAGTTTCATATCGAAAAGCTTGGAAGACAAACCAATCAGCCATTGTGAATGTTTTTGGGGATTGAGACAAATCTTACGAGATGTTGCCCAGATGGCTAGCAGCCATGAGAAGAGACATGAAAGGCATAGTGGTGGAGTTACAAGACGAGAAATGTTTTGTCAATAACTGACTTGATTGTTCGAAAATAATGTTTTGTCGATTATTCTAGACATTTAGACTATGTATTGTTGGCTTCCGATATTGCAAGCCCATTATTCAGATTGACGCAACTCATTTATATGGCAAATACCGTCATAAGTTGTTGATTGCAATAACTCAAGATGGAGATAGAAAACCTCTGCCAATTACCTTTGCCATTGTGGAAGGGGAGACAAAGGATGCTTGAAGTTGGTTCTTAGCCTACCTGAGGTTACATGTCACACAACAAGAGGGCTTGTACTTGATCTCTGATCGACATGGAGGCATCTTAAAATCAGTGGCAAATGAAAATCTTGGATGGCAGCTGCCGAATATGTATCATGTCTTCTGCATACGGCATATTTGTTCTAATTTTAACTCCAAATTCTAAAATAAGGAGTTGAAAAGATTTTTGATTAATATAGGTACTTAAAATTTTTAACTTGTAATCTAATTTATTATAATAATAGTTAGTTTCTAATATCAACTCAATTCATTTGTTGTATTAGGGTATGAACTAATTACAATCAAGTTTGATGCTAGGCTAGTGAAGCTGACAACTACTACCAAGATGACAAATTGGATTAATGCAATTCTAAAAGAAAAATGGAGTTTGGTATATGATGGTGGCCGCAGATTTGATCATATAACTACCAATTTGTCAAAGTGCATCAATGGAGTGTTGAAGGGTAGCAGAAATCTACCTATAATTGCATTAGTTCAGTTGACATATACGAAATTAGTAGAATACTTTGTCAACCGAAAAGATGAGGCAAATGCAAAAATGATGAAATTTGGGCAGCAATAGAGTGATGACTTATTGAAACACTAGAGAGTTAACATGGCAAAGGTGAGTTCACACCAAGTTTACTGGTACAATAGAGAGAATACAAAGTTCATGGTTGAAGAGGCATTTAACCCTGTAACACAACAGAATGGAGTTTCTTATACTTTAAACTTGGAATAAGGCCGGTGTGATTATAGGGTGTTTCAAGAATTGTATTTTCCATGCTCTCATGCGATTGTTGCTTGTGCTTCTGTGGCAATTGACCCATTCCGATATGTGCATAGGGTTTACAAGATGGAGAGCATTTACAGAGCTTACGAGTTTGAATTTGAACCAGTTCGAGCTGAACTATGGTGGCCTGCAGGTCTTGACATAACTTTGCTGCCAGATCGTGCATTGCTTAGATATAAAGGTCGACAAAAATCAACTCGAATCAGGAATGAGATAGATTGACACGAAGCAGGGCCAGGACAAACGTGTACAAGATGCCACCGACCTAAACATAATTCTCGCACATGTCTTGTAGGTGAATCGAGTTCCTTGAGGGATGATGGAGTGGGGTCATCTATTTGATCTAGGACATATTTTCATTGTCAGACACTTGTATTAGCCAAACATCAATGTGTATTTTGGATTTGTATTGTTTTGTATCACTCCACTATAATGTTGTATTAGAATACTATTAATGTATGTTAGTCGATTATTAGCATGCTTAATTTTTCCCACATTATTTGACTCTTATATTGCTTTAAGTAATTGTGTCTTCTTTTATATCATTGATAACAAATATTATATTTTAGTATAGTAATCATAATGTCATATTATATTTTATTATAGTAATCATATTGTCACACTAATTGTTGTTGTTGTTTGGCATTCAGCATGACAGATAGCATTCTGTGTAAATCCCGGATCAGAGGACGACTTGAGTTTAGAGTTGCAGGAGTATCATGTTTCTCAACATGTATGGTAGGGACATGAGGACCGACACCTACGTGTTAGACGTGCCCAGAAGACAAAACATATGGACCCCCATGCGCTGATTCTTCCATATCTACAGCAGGCTAGCTTCTTGGGGGTTGTCCATATAGGTTATTGTAGCATTGATCACTCCTTAATCACTGCGTTAGTTGAGAGATGGTGCCCAGAGACGCATATATTTCATATGCCTACCGGAGAATGCATCATAACGTTGGAGAATATTGGTATCATATCGGGTCTTCCTATTGACGACGCTGTAGTTACTAGCCTTACCCATCGGACTAATTGGCTCGAGCTATGTATTCAGTTGTTAGGGATTGATGAGACTCCCTCGCTCATATCTGGTGCACGCATTAATATGACATATCTGTGGCAGTCGAGTGTTACACACGTCACTGACGATGATGATGATGAGTACGTGCAATAGCGTGCAGAACATTATATACTTAGGTTGCTTAGGGGTTTCTTATGTCTCGATCATTCTAGTAAGTCTGTGCATTTGATGTTCCTTCCATTGTTGGAGGACTTTGCTATTGCCGAGACAGTTGGGGGTCTACAATCTTAGCGTACTTGTATAGAGAGTTTTGTAAAGCTACAGATTACAAGGCACGCGAGATCGGAGAGGCTTGCATCTTATTGAAGTATTGGGCATGGTACAGATTCCCCCAACTTGCCCTTACACTAGCTGACCATGTTGAACCTGATATGTTCTATAATGTTGATCGTGGTCAATTACGTCTATTAGGATGGGAGTAAGTTTCTTTTTCATACCATTTCTTTACACTACTTAACTCTATTACTTACTTTGCTAATATTTCTCACTTACGTTCATAATACTTTCATTTATAAATAGGTGGCATAAGCATAAAGTTTTGAGTGATACTGTGATCGACGTCCTTGAATATTATCATCGATTCTTTGGTCAGTTGAAGAATGATGAGGTATGTATTATTTTACATTCGTTTGAATTAATTACTTACGTATATGACTTCTTAATTTTGTGTGCATATCATTTTGCAGATTATATGGCAACTATACACAGATAAGATGGTGGCATCACTTCTACCTTTTTGTGTGACTGATAGAGACATAGCACTAGCAGTGGTCCTTCTCATATGTTTTCACATTATTGAGTGACACCAGTCAGACCGAGTGATGCACCAATTTGGTCTTGACCAGCCCATACCACGGAGACCGCTCCAGCTTGACAGTTTGCACTCAATTACATTGGCAAGTATATATAATGAGGATTGACCAGCTACACATATTGTTTACATAGCCATATGAGATAGTCGAAGGGAGAAGCTTATTAGGGGAATCCCATTACTTGCACCCCTCGCTTCGCATTCTGAGTACATGTGTTAGTATAAAAGAATTACTAAACGTTGAATTTCTCCTACTAGTGCATCTATTGAGAATGCAGTAAGCTATTTACTAATTTTCTAGTGACTATATATATTTTATATTCAGTATAATGACATAATTTATATCTGTTTCTTAGGCGAACATTGTAGGGCATTTGTTCAGTTCGACTAATGACACTGCCGCTCGATAAGCTGCTACACAGATCTTACATTCTTTGCGGGAGCATGATCGCATTACAATGGAACATATTCGTCCAGCTCCAGCAGCAGATGATATTTCAAGGCTACCCGAGAAGTCCAGTCAACAGGGAACGCGGCGTAGAAAGAGGACCTAATTAGCGAGTACTCGGACATGACTTCGACATCTTGAGGACTCCGGTTCTACAAGCCAGCACATGACTCAGCCTCCTACCACTGCTACATACTCAACTACTCAGCTATCACTTATATATCACCCACCATACCCACTATACCCACCATATCTTTACCCACCGTATCCTTACCCACCACCGGGTTACCCATCATATCCTTACCCACCACATGGTTACCTACCATATCTTTACCCGCCACCAGGTTACCCACCATACCCATCACAGCTAAGTCCTTCTTCTGATCCCTCTCACAGGCCACCACATTCTGATGCGGGCCCATCTCATTGGCGTGTAATTATATGTCATTAGTGTATTTGATAATGTTATATTTAGTTGTTTTGTTTAAATTACTATTGATGATTTTCTATTGTGATTTTGGTACCCTTGTTGGATTAAATATGTTTGCCACATAGTTTTTATTAATGATCTTGGTAACTGATTGAATTAAACAAGTTTATGTGCTTTTGGGGAGGTCCAATATTTAGGGGAAACTCTGTCAAAATTTTCATAAAATCTGAATGATTGAACTGTGGTTAAATTATATCAAACAGGTTTATGTCCTTTTGTGTTAACCAAAAATATAATGTATGAAGTCACTCCTCAAAATTGGGAGGGTAATGATTGAGAGACTACTCACCAAATAAACGTTTGAAAAAATGCTATTTTTTTTCTCAAATAAACATACAAGAACATACACAAAAAAAGAAAAAAAAGAAAAAAATTATTTTGAATTTAAATACTCTTTGTTGTGACAAGCAAATGGGTATGAGTTTAAGGTTATAGTTAACCTATATTACGATTTATAATTTTATATTTTATAGTCTTAAACCGGATAAATTATGGTGATTTACTTATGTTTATTGGTGAATTTTACATAGATCTTTATCACATTTTGTAAAATTATAGTCTTTATTTTTGTAAATTGAATGAGATTTATTACATTCAAAGTGACACCATGCAAAGATATATCATTTTTGAAGCAAAATATAATCATTTTGGCTCTCACAGGATCCTGTGAGCGGTTGAGGAGTTAGACACGGCCGTGTCTAACTCCCAAAATGTTTCTGTTTGAATTTTTTTTGGATACACGACCGTGTCTAATTACGAAAAAGCTTTTGTTTGATTTCTGGAAGAAGACACGGTCGTGTGTATATTGACATGGTCGTGTGTTGATTGCACCAAATATGATAGCGTATTTGCCTTAGTTACGCCAACAAGCTTGACGTATTATATGTAAATACGTCATCATAGATGCCAAAATCACGTGAGATGCACCAAATAGGATGGTGCATCCACGTAGGTTACGCTTGGCGTAACCTACGTGTATGCGTTATTCTATTTGGCGTATCCCACGTGATTAGAAAATGATAAAAATGTCACATAAAACAAAAAGGTGACAGTTTAGTATATAATTTAGTTTAAAAAAAGTGACATTTTGATAAATAATTTAAAAAAGTTGTAATTTAATAAATAATTTAAAAAATAATATTTTGATAAATAAATTTGATAACACTGACAATTTGGTAAGAAAGTCTATTTATTTTTAAAAAACTCATAGGCTGCCCGATTCTCTTCATCCGGATGCCTCTCCACTTTTTCCTCTTGGACTGCAATGGGATGAGGGATAGAGGCCTTATTTTTATTTATGCTATCCCGTGATGATTTTATATATATATATATATATAATGATTTATGAGACGATATTAAAAATTTTGTTAGATAGGTTCTGTTGTATCATGAACTACTCATTTTTATAAAATGCTGAATCCTTGTGTCATATTGGTATTGTATCCCACACCTAGACTCGTATTTATACATCATACCTAGTCCATGAATTTCCCCTCACTACCATACTTATTAGGTTCTCTCAACAATCTTGCCAGCCATGTATCGATTCTCGCGTAAGGCATACCAATTTGTGGTACTTCGCAGTATAAAAAAGTTCTTGTGATTAATGTTTTAATAATTGAATTGAAAATTAAACTAGTGAGAGTTTCGAATCATAGTTCGATTAATTAAACTTATTAAATTTGTAATTTAATCTTAATTAAACAGTAATTGAACCCCAAAAAAAAAAAATACTTGAACCAAATTCATAACTTGAATACTCCCAGCAACATAACACTGATACCACCAATAATAAACTTGCTCCTTATAGGGGTCAGTATGAGTGTGAACCTCCACCAAGCAGGCTCAAGGCAACACAATCTCGTATCATCAATATAAAGGTCCAACATATTTGAAAGGAATCTTCATACACGGGAAAAGGAGGAGTTGTGTAGCCCACCACCAATATGCATAATTGACTCAAAATCAATATTGGCTATAAAATAATAAAAAGGTAGCTTATATAAGTTTATCCATTATTAAACATTAGGCAAACCAAAAAGCTTATCCTCTCAGCCCCAGAATCTTGTGACACCTTTGTGTTTCAGAGCCGCGTCACGACAAGAATTTCTGGTCAAAAAAGTACTGAATTATGAACAATTTGGTGAGCATTTGCAGAGACATCATAGATAATGTTGAAGGGAAGACAGATGAAAACAAAACCAGAAGAAGCACGGAACAGCCTATAACTGACAAGAAAGAACAAGACACTGAAACAAATTCCTCAAGAGGGTGCATATCGCAGCATATCACATTCTAAATGATTCTGTGTTATGATAGCATTTCATACTTCAATTTATGATTCGAAGTTTGGTGTGTCATTGTGTCATCCCATGCTTGGAGAGAAAAGAAAAAAGGATTACGCATGATGCTTCTACTACTCATTTTTTGAGTTCAGCTTGCTTTAATAATCAATCCTTGGCTTGCATCTAATAGCTAATTTTTTTTGGCTATATGATGTTTTGACCAAGTGATTAAGAATTATTTGCTCAGAACTATGTGTAATCAAATTGAGTTTTAGGTTTTAACATATGATAGTAGACCTCTACTTTATCCATACTTGAAGGCTGATTTCGCATTCTTAAACTTTTACTTCATTTTATACTTGTACACTACTTTCTAAACATGTACTTAAGTTAATAATTGGTTTTATTTACAAGTTTCATATTAATAGTAGTTAAATACCATAGCTGGCTTCCTATGAAACTCCTAGGGAGAAGATGGTTTCTGAATCCTTTTAATCAGTTGAGGCCTAAGGTTTTAGACAGATTGCTCATTCTTCAAGCTTTAAATATATCTTTTCTATGCCTATTGTTTTCATTTAGTTCGATTAATTTATTAATGATCAATTTGAAGCTCAGTTGGTTAGAGCACACTGAACTGCCATATGATTGTATGAGGATGTTGAGTAGGCAGTAGGCACGGATTCAGAAAATAAGTGTTGCGGGGATAAAAAATAAGTACTAAATAAATAATCTAAAATTATTTATATTTACTATAATTCATTTAAAATAAATGTATAACTAATGAGTATCTTATGTATTATATGGGTGTTTTTTTTAAAATTAATTAGAATTTAAAATATATAGATTAAAAATAAAATATTTTTTGGTATAAACTCTTCGATATCTAAAAATCACATTAGACTTCAACTAATTCAAAATCAAGTCGAGTCAAATCACAAATATGTAAAATTCTTTAATGTTGATTTTTTCTATTTATAAGACTCGAACTCGATACATTACTTAAAGAAAATAAATATCGAATCATTTGAACTAATTAAGCGTTGGTAGATTAAAATTAAAATATTTAATATTGAAGAAGAGTTTTTCTATTAAAAAATTATTTAGAATTTAAAAAAGTAAAGATGAAAAATATCCACTATTAGATTAAAAGATAATTTTAAGAGCATTCCATAACAATGACCAAATTCTTCCCCCGTAAGAGGCCATCATCAGACATAGAAAAGGACATTTACCTCTACTTCACCCGAAAACAATGACCTCACCATGACCTCTACCTAAAGTTTGGACGGAACGGGTTCTATTAACAATTGACAATTAAAAGTTTCAGAAATATTTTAAAAGTTATATGTAAAAGTTTTAGAACTATCATGGCAATTAACACTAGATAGATGTAAATGAAGATTTTCAGATTAAAATATTGAAGTTGTGTGAAATAATGTTTTTTTCTTTTTGTTATGAGTGACACACATTATAATTAAGCTATTAGTCTTGTACACACATTAAATATGTATAGAGTTCAATAGTAACTTGAAGGGACTAAAATGAGTTGAAGACTTTTGTAATTTTTAATCTCTAAACTTATATAATTTTAAATTTAAAATTATGACGTTATGTCAATAGCATATTATCACATTTATTTTATGATTTTGATTATATATATTAAATAAGAATGAGCACAAAATAAACTCAATGATTAAACTGTTTTAAACTAGAGTATAATAAGGTATTTGATCAATAATTAAATCTTTGAGTGATAAATTTATACGTATACTAGTTTAAAAATTTGACATAGGGGAGAGGGGCTAGGCTCCTATTGGACCCCTTAGATCTATCCCTGAAAATGAAAAAAAAATTATATAAATCTAAAACATTCAAGTTAGATGCAATCAACTACTTATATTATTAATTATTAAATAATTATTATAATTAATTAATAATTAATTATTATAATATATCATAATTATTAATTTAATTGATTAAATATATCTAACTTGAATGTTTTAGATTTATGAAAAAATTCCTCTTAGGATGTAATCAAACTAAGTGGCAGACGTTAAATGGCAGTGGCACTTAGCCATTATAAAATCAAATTAGGTTCTCTATCTGTCAAAACAATCGGCCACTGCGCAGATACTCAAAAGATGTCATGCTCAAGCGTTTGTAAATTGTGGTTGGATAATCTATGACAACTGACACTACCACACGTTAGCAGCAACAGTAATATATCGTTTCATTTTGATATATTTTTAGCGTAAACTTTTTTATATTATAAATTAATTATTCATTATTATATATATAACTTTTAAGATAATTATTATAAAAATTAAATATTTTTAATAACGTAATAATATATAATTAAATTAAAGTGTAAAACATATTTACACTTATTATACATTCAAATTAAATTCATAACATAATAACAATAACTTTTGATGATGAGGTACATTTATGTTAGCCCCATTATAAAATTGGGGATACTATAGGTCTGTGGCCAATTTACATTAAAAATGAACCACTATCTTTCTTATCCACAATAATGTTAGTGGCCCAAAACGTGCAAGAAGTACGTAAGCCAATATATTATTGAACATGCAAGTAAAATTCTGCACCAAGCAAATATCTAATTAATAATTTAATACAATACTTGTTCTGCATTGAGATTGTGGAGTAGTGCACTTAGTATGTAGAGTTGTTTATTGGATATCCAAACTCTTGATTCTTCATTCAAGTTCTGAAATAAAGGAGGGGGGGGGGGGGAATAAAGTTGGACGACTTGATCCATCGAAGATCAAGTTAAAGTTTCAAATTAAATAAGCATAGGAGAATTATTACAGATATAAACCAGTTATAGTGACCACTGACCAGTTAAAGTCAATAAACACTCGGCTTGAGCGAGAAGGAAGGAGCAGATTATGCTGGGCTAATACAAAACCTGTTACATATAGTGAAGAACATAATGATGCTAAGGCATGTAAAATGCAATATGCTTTTGACATTCTTGATAAAAAAAATGTCATATCGAAAAGTTAATAAAGTCCTAAAGTACTAGTGTCCAATATCAAAGATTCTATGTCTTGATCTTCTTCCTCTGAATTTGTAAAATAGGTTTTGTTTGGTTTGTAGCTCGATGGCTGATGCTTGAGTAATTTTGGTTGATGTAAACAAAAGAAATGAATTGATTGATAAAATGCCTGTGTATATTTGATGAAATCTCAACCTTTCTTGTCATGCACAAGCAGAATATAAATTTGGGTTGTCATAGTGGGGTGCACACACATGATTTCAAGTGACATCTCCAACCCATGCTTACTCCCCCTACTCTCCACCCCAAACCAAAAAAGAGAAATAAAGAAGAAACAAAGACCCCACAAAACCAAAAACATATACAAAGAGAAAGAAGAATGAATATATAAATGACAAAACTTTAAAAAAGAATAAACATATGACGGTGGCTCAAAATGCATAAAGGTGGAGAAATTATTTAGTGCATCAGTATATATAAGTTATTTTTATAGGAAAATGCCATAAGGTATGATTATTTATTTATTTTTTAAAATAGAACAAAAACACTGAAGTACATGCAGTCATTGTACGATAATGACATTAATTTCTTTTTTTTTTAAAATGTTTAGCTTCTATAAATAAATATGGAAATAATTCTTGTTGCACACAACTTTTCTTACATCATTTTTACATTAGGTAATGATTGTATAAGTTTCTAATTAATAACATATATTGTTTGACTAATCAATTATTAATCTGCTAACCAAACAATGTACATATTAAAAACTCGTATATCATTAATTGGTGTAATTAAAATTAATTTTAAAAAATGGTGAGTGAATATCAATGTTGAAATAAAATACAATTGTTAAATTTGTTTAATTATAATATTTATGAAGTTGCTATGATATCCTAATGGGTATAATACCATAAATGAGCTGTGAAGCAATTATTAAATGATAATTTCATGATACAAGAGTTTAAAATTTATTTAAATATAACTAACAACTAATACAATGTTTAACAAATATCATGCCTATAAAAACTATGGATTTTTATAGCAAGTGCAAACACTTGTTAATGAATTTAAAATAAAAAATTTTGCATAAAAAATAGAATATTTTCAATTCTAATGCATTAAATATTATGCTCTTAAAAAAATTCATATTTGAAATATTTAACAAGTACATTTAGGACTTGTTATCAAAACCAAAATAATATAAGTACAAGAAGAATAATGCCCTAATATTTATAGACATACGCAAGTGGGAGTGATGTAACCTTAAAATATATATGATTGCTCATGGATTGATTATAGTGGGAGAGTGAAAAAAATATATCAATAGATTATTTAATATTATAACTATAATTTGGATTTAATTGTAATACATTGTTAGTGTAAATTATTTTTTATGTTATCAATAAATTATATGTATTGTCACATTATTAAAAATATTTGATTCTTATAATAATTATCTAAAAAATCACACACATATAATGATATATGATTGATTAATAGTGTAAAATTTTTATAATAAAAGTGCATCAAATTAAACTCAATTAGTTATAATTTTAAAAAATAAAATTATAGTTTCAAAAAAATAAACTTTCATTTTATTCTTTTAAAGATGTAAATGTCATTATTTTATTTTTTTCAAAGAACTTTAATTCAATTTAGTTCTTCAATAAAAAAAATGACATTAAAATTGTTCTTTTAAGTATGGATCACAAATAAGACATTAAATTGATGTTATTTTATAATTAAAGGTTAAATTAATATATTTTATAATTAAAAGACTAAATTAATATTAAATTTTTTATTATTGAAGAAGTTTAATATCAATTTTTATTATTAAAATATTAAATTGATATCACCTTCTTTTTAAGAAGATCTATATCTTTTCAAAACTAAAATGAGTGTTTACTAATTAAAAAATAAATAAATAAAGAAATTAGATTAGGGTTTGGTTGAGTTGACAGGCTGAGCAATAGGGTTAGGGGATGGTGGAATAGCCGGTTATGCGTGCTTGTTAGCATGGACCCCACACGTGACATCTATCGTGCGCCCGCGTTTTTCTCGTCTCATCTGCCAATTTTTTTATTTTTATTTTTCAGATAGTATCTGTCAAGTGCTCAACACTGTAAAAAAAAAAAACTTAATATAAAAATAATGTAGCTCATGACGTAAACTTATTAACTTAATATAAAAAAATAAGATAAAATTTTATTGTTTATAATAATTAATATAATCTTAAGTAATAAAAAGGATAATTTAAAAGTTGCCTAATCCTGTTTATTTTATTTTATTCTTTTCAAAATTAATTGTGTAAAGTAGATTATCTTTTTATATAACCTATTAAGATTAGGTTAGAGGTGAAAGATTGAAATAATTTACATAAAATTATAGATTCCAATTTCATTATCATTGTTATATTAAAAGGATTGAGCAATTTGCTACAATATATATATACACACCTATCTTTTGACTAAAAAAGTAACATTAATGAGCGAGATTTTGTTTATATATTTTGTATATAATTTTCGAATCAATAAATTAAAAAATATATTAAAATTATGATTATTTTGTTATTTTTAAAGCACATGCCATATTTTATACTATGTTTAAAGGTTAAGAGGAAAAAACACTCCACCTAATGAATTATTATTTTTAAAAAAATTACATGCTCTTATATTTTATATTATTATTGGTATACATTTTTTTTTTGAATTGCCAATCATTCACGTCAACTTAAAATTTAATTAAATTTCTTCATGAATTTTTAGTTTTAATTAATTATTCAGTTAAATTTTAAGAATTTAGCAATTTATTATATGTATCAGTCATCGTTTATAATGTTAACGTCAAATATAACATTTTATTTATTTTTCTCTCAAATTAAATACATTTTAGCATTGAGATGTAAAGTTATATGAAACTCATGCAATAATTATAATCAAGATTTTAGGAAAAAAGTATTAAATTGCTAAATGTTTAAAGTTTAAGTGCATAAATTATCAAAATTAAAACTTCAAGAAATAATTTATAAGAAGTCTAAAGTTGAAAGGAATTATTTATAATTTAAATTTTATTGAAATAGTTAAAAACATGAAAATAAATTGCACAACAAAAGGGGAAAAAAACGAAAGCAAAATCTCAAGAACCTCAGATTTAATTTTTTTCTTTTGGTGCAACCTTTGTTTTAAGTTACACCAAGTATTGGGGGAAGTCTAATATACACCCTTTAAAGAAGGGTGTATGGTACATCTTGTAATCTAAATTATTGATTTATTTATAAAATAAATTAATATTTAAATTAATTATAAAAAACTTGCTAAGCAAGTTTCTTTTTTTTCAGGTTTTTTTCATTTTTTTAGTTTTATATTTTTTTAACATATTACCACCACCACTATCATTGGTTGGCAGGCCATTATACATTGTTGTCGATCTCCATCGGTCACCTCTAGTTTTTTTAGATTATATAATCGTATAAATATTATCAGTTAAAATTTATAAGATTTTTTAACAATTATAGCTTTAGAAAAAAAATTTCAGTATGTATAATTATTTATGAAAAAATATAAAGACTGATATAATTTTAACTGATATTATTTGTACACGGTTGTGTAATTTTAAAAAAAGTGAATAGTAGTCAACCTGAGGTGGGCGGTCGGAGGTGGTCGAAGGCGGCGGTTGAAGTGGTGGTCGACGGTGGCTTGCGGTGGCCGGCGGTGCTGGTAATGGTGACATGAAAAATAAACAAACTATAAAAAAAAAAGAGGCAACCTTAAAAAAAAAACCTGCTGTTGCAGGTAAAAGTTTAGGTGTATGATACACCTAAACTTGGAAGGGTGCACAATAACACCCGCCCAAGTATCAAACACAACTTACAGAAAAAATAATGAAAAGTGAAACAACTCTTATATTCTTATATCAAATAATGTATATATTCTTTTTTACACATCATCTAATACCATTCATTATACATATTTTTTTTTATTATTTTCTCTCATTCAATCACATTTTTAAAAAAGAATGTGAATAGTATTTACATTCCTTTTTAAGGGTGTAAGATGATTATTTTTCAAAGTGAAAATAACATTTAAGTCCTTAAAATGCACAGATTTTAACTAAATTTAGGTAATAAATTTTTTAAGTTTAGCAAAAGATTACTTTCGTTAAAATAAATAAAAAATATCAATTTTAAATCTCAGCTACACTAAATTTTTAGGATTAGATAATAAGAAATATTTTTATGAATTTTTAAATCTAAACATAAATGACTTGACTTTGAATGAATAGAAAAAGTGAATTAATTATAATATACATAAGTTATACTAGGCATCACTTATTTGTAATATAAAAAAATAAATTAAAAATATTTTTACAGCAAAAAATAAACTTCCAATCATATTTTCATAAATAAAAAAATCCCACTTACTTATAGGACAAAATAACAAACTCGCATGAAAGTGGGTCCCTTTCAGGTATATAAAAATATTTGGTACGAAAAGGGTAGCGGTTAAATCATGCACCCTTTATTAGGCCTTGGGATACTGTCTATTTGTGCATTTACTTATTTATTTTCTCATAATACCCTCCGTAGTCCTTTGGATCACAGTGGGCATGTCAGCATGGAGACAAATACCAAGGTTATTATGGGGATTGTCGCAAGATATTGGAGGACATGATTAGTTTCACTTCTAATTTGAGGGAACCAGTAACTACTCTATATCACATGCCTAAGGGGAGGTGAAATCATATTAGTTAATAGTAGACATTTATTACTGCTTGTCTAAGAAATTAGTTCACTAAATGTTATTTTAGTTTGTTTGGTTTCTTATAAACTAGTTTAATTTTGTATAGAAAGAAGCTTATGTTCTGCTTGTCATCGTATGACAAACTGGTTTAGGTCCACAACAAAAGCACACACCCAGTTCAATGTATAGATTGACCTCAAATTTACTGAGTTTTTATAGCCAAGTTGAGTTGAACTTTTCAGGTAGTTATCAACTTTAGGTAAGCCACAAACTAGGATGAAAATAAACTGTGTTTTATGGATTGAGCATAGATAAAGAAAGAAAAGAAGAGAAACAGAGAATTCAAGCATGCATACCAATAATATAACATAGCAGCAGTAAGCATATTTAATTATAAACAAGGACTAACTCTTTGAATTGTGGACCAAGTTAAGAAGGGGATCCAAACTACAAGTGTACGGATAGGATCACAAACCAGTTGCCAGTTGCACTTAGCTGATGATCAATTTGGCCATAAGAAAATCAGGGGAAGAAAATAATACAATATATAATATCTGAATCAAATGATAAAGTCAATTTTTGAACTTAGGTTGTCCACTTGTCCTAGTGGTTCATAGCATTTTGATGTGACCAAACTAATGTATAGTAAGTACATGTACAATGTAGAGTACAAGTACAAATTAGTCAATGAAAGACATACTGATCTAATTCTCCTACTATATATACAAACACCTTTATGCAAGTGAGAGAGAGAGAGGGATAAAGTAGAGAACAACCGAAAGACAAGAAAAGAAAGAGGAGTCTAAATCTGTCTAATGACATTGCTGACCATTCAGTCCACTCAACCAGACTCACACGGGAAGTGCAGATAGAAAGCATTTGTCTAAGCGAGAATTTTGGTTCTCATTCTTCTGAATGCATTTAAGCTTTTGGTTTAGTGGAAGATGCAATAGAAAGTACCATTCTTACTCATTAATTTCCACCATATGTTATGCATGACCTTTACTCCACTCTTTTGAATGATTAAGACCAAACTCATCTCTTTGCATTTCTCCCCTGAATGAGTAAATTTGCATTCATTTTGTGGGAACTGATATAATCAAACTCAGGAAAATACTTGGATACCATTTTAGAGTGTCAGGAATCATAGTTAGTACAGAAAATGAATTTCATGCCATGATAATAAATGCTTGAAACAGAAAGATGCAGATATAATCACTATGTGATCTTTTATTTCATTAACGTTAAAAACAAAACTAATCACGTAAAAGCAATTAGAGAACTTTATGTTGTTATTAAGGTTAGCATATGCCATTTTCTTATTATATTATAAAAATAAGATTAGCCAATCCTGTAAAGAAGAGGCAGTGTGGAACTATTTGTCTCTTCCTGATTGGATAGTGAACAACTGCTCAACACCACTAAAAACTTTTCTAACCTTTTTCCTCTCCTTGCCTTTAGTGTTATAAAGGCTTATCACGTTCAAATCTTTTATACCTAAGCTTCACGATGTAAATTAAGGAAGCAAATTAATGAAATTCAGTATGTGCACAAGTAAAAAAAAATAAAGATGAGATATTGATCATTTATGGTAATCCTTGGTGGTGACTCTTTTTTTGTTTGAACAGGCGTTACTTTTAAATCTTTTACAATCATTCGCAGTCATGCTACCATTTTGTTCATGTAAAGGGCAATTTGTGTTGAATAACTTTAAGATATGCCAGAAAAGGTGAAAACATAAAACCTAATCACTTTTTAGCAGCTCAGTAAAATAAACACAGCAGACTGAGGCATTCAGCATTTCTGACACATAATTGGTGTGAGAAGTAATTAGCTGAGCCTTCTATTTTGTCTTGTGATTATCATTGAAGTCTTCATTACCACAGCCTAATAGACTCTGATTAGTACCCAAGTACCTAACCCTACTAAAGAAAAGAAGAAGTGATTGCTGATCAAGGATTTGGCTTCTAATTAACCCATATACATATTATTGTTTTTGGAGGTCCCAGTAGAAGTGGTTCTCTAGTCATCAAATTCTTAACCTTTCTTTCTTTATCTCTCAGTTATGAATATTTTAGAAATGAGCTTGCCTTGTTGGGAATTGTAGTGCTAGTGGCGATGTGGGTGATGTGGGCGAAGAAGTCTCACATTCTAAAGAAATGCAACAAAGTAATAACTATATAAGTGGAAAAACTTATAAACCTAATACCAAGACTTACAAATCTAATGCCTTAAGATTTTGCATTAATATGTAATCTCAAGCACATGAGTATGGTTTCTTGCTTAGCCTGTTGCTGCAGCCAACCTCCTTTTTTGACCCATTTCTTATGTCATTTAAGTGAATAGAATACTATACAACCAAGAATCAGCTTGGAAATAACACAGGTTGTGTTTAGAATTCATTAATAAGAATTGATTTGATTTGATTTTATTATTTTACATTTTAACTCTCATGAAAAGTAGTTATTAAAAATAAAATAGTCTATTTATTTCAAATCAAATTAAATTATAACAAATCCTATCAAATTTGATAGAATTTCTAAAATAAAATAAATGAAATCTATGAAATTTTAAAAATCAAATCATTTCTTATATTTTTAATATTCAAAACACAAAATTTAATTAGATTTTATTTACAAATCAAATCATTTCCCATTTTTTTCATTCCAAACACATTCAGTTAATATAATAAAATGATTTCTTGAACTTCAAATTTTCTCCTGTGCTTGCTTTCAACAAAATAGTCTTCCAGTAGAGTTATTATACTCCCCATGATATGAAATGCCTCTGTCTCTCTGATGTAAGCATATTTTTCTTCAAAATGATTATCCACAAACCCAAGTTGCATTCACCCTTTGGGCCACTTATGTGCATCATGTCATTCACACACAGCATGTCATATGTACGTTATGTACATACATACATACATACATAAGTTCAATGCTTTTTAGTTTTTAGAGTAAGCAAAGAGAACATAAGTGCAACTAAACCCGCCCACTACATAGACATCATCTGCATGACATCCCATCATTCTAATATGCTTTTAACAAAACTTCAACATTGTTACTCTACTGTTAATTCAGTGGGGCCAGTTCACCATTTTCCCACCCTATATAATACCTTCTCTGCCCATTCTTCTTCCTTCTCAAAACCAATTGAATTCTTCATCACTCTTCCTTCAAGGCCCTGCAATCTTTTGCTCATTGCGAAACCATGCAGGCCAGGGAGGTTGCAGGACTCAATTATTTACTCCCTTCAAACCCATCTCCTTACTCAGCTAACTACACCACCATTCAGAACAACATTCCCACATTTCAATTTAACAGATTCTCTAATCAATTATATGGTTTCCAGAACTACCCTCCTCCAATTCCTGACTTTAGTTCTCAATCATCATGTATCAGCAGCAATTCCACTTCTGATGAAGCAGATGAGCAACAACTGAGTCTCATCAATGAGAGGAAACACAGAAGGATGATATCAAACCGAGAGTCTGCGCGTCGATCACGCATGAGGAAGCAGAAACACCTTGATGAGCTGTGGTCACAGGTGGTTTGGCTTAGGAATGAGAATCACCAGCTAATAGACAAGCTGAACCATGTGTCAGAGTGCCATGACCAAGTCCTTCAAGAAAATGCTCAGCTGAAAGATGAAGCTTCAGAACTTCGCCAAATGCTAAGGGACATGCAGATACACAGTCCCTGCCCTTTCTTGAGTCCCCTGGAAGATGTCCCTTGCAGCTCAGCCTACCTTAGATCTGATTCCTCAAACCAATCCATCTCAAGTTCTATGGACCTGCTAGGCTAATTTGAAGAACAAGGCCAAATTTTTATCTCTTTAGTTTTCTTTATCTTTGGTTGTTCTGTCTGTGTGGAAGTCAAAAACAGTAGTCTTTTCCTTCCCTTCTGAGCTGTATGAGGTGAAAAGATAAATGGCAATAACATGCTTTGAGTATCTTAATTTATTTGAGCCCTCAGTTCATTAACTTTTAGACACTAACTCTCTTTTATAAGGTGTATTTTTCTAATTTTATGCTTTGAGTAATAAACATTTAAAGAGGCTAAAGAGTTATCTATAAACCTGTTGGGTTACGTTAGCACCAACTTGTTGGACACCCGGCAGTCAGAAACACCATCATGATTCTTGCCCAGAAAACAATATAGAAAGCCTTCATAAGTGATCTCATCTTCCAGGAATAACAAGAGAATTGTGGACAGATAAAGAAGAAGAAAAAAAAAATCATATAATAAAGAAAATATGAAGCCAAAATAATCCTATGAATGATTTTGTGTAAAATAATAGAAGTAATAAAAATACTAGCAAAATATTTTTTTAAGACATATTTTTCAATATTTATTTTAATATTAGTTCATTTCATACACTTAAAAAAATTATTAAAAGAGAAATATTAATAACACTTATTTTTAAACTAATAATAAAATAAGTATTAAAAAAAAATTTGAAAAAATATGTTACTATCATTTTTCTAAAAGTAATTATGTGTGGTGGAACTGGTTTGGAAAGAGTTGAACATGACGCAGAGATAAAAGGGTGTCTGTGTAGTGGTCATTGGCTGATGATAGAAACGTTGCCATTAAAAGGAAAACATTTGGACAAGCCACCCACAAGAAATTCTTGGTACTATTTTATGGCTTTTTTTCAGAGCTACCTTGACTGCATATTATTGGAAAATAACTTAAGCTTTGGTTACTTATTTCCCAGGTTTTGACAGGGATCCAACAAATAGAAGCTGTGCATTGACAACTGATGCAACTTTTTCCTGCAATAGGGCTCTTGATGAAAAAATTCGCAGAAATTAATGAGAATATGTTAGCACACATGCACAAAAATATTTTATACATAATTTTCTTTTTTCGGGGTATCTTTCTGGCATTCCTGTTGTTGCCCTTTCACGTTGTGGATGAGGTAGAGGTCAAAATTGGAAAATCAAAGATCGCAACCCTGAATGAGATAATTAACATCCAAAAATTTGACACAAATTCTCAGCGAGAGGGAAGCTGGGTGGAATAAACTGGTTCAACTCAGACGAGAAGTGGTAAGTACTAAGCAGGGAAAGAATTCAAAAGTGTAGAAAGCCCAATCAGGCTTGGCCATATTTGGCCCATAAAAAAAATGTCAAATGTATTAAATGATAAGCATAAATTGAAAATACTACATCCCTTTTAATCTAGTTAATCTAGTTAGAGAATAACATATCTCTTTCAATCTAGTTGGAAAATGTCACATCACTTTTTTCATAAAAATGCATAAATATTAGCAATTAAAAAAACTATTATAAATAAAACAAAATTTGACCAACAAGTCCAGATGAAAAGAATCAAATTTACAATCAAAATAAATATATCTTACAAACTTACAAGACAATCTCACACTTTAATTTTCATTGTCATGACTTATAAATTCTTAATACAAGTATTTATAGTCTACCACCCTTACTCTTGAAGCAAACTTGGTCTCCAAACTTCCTTATGACTTTCCTAATTTTCTATTTAAAACAAATTTCACATATCTATCATATATCTTTTATATATCTTGAATCTCACACATATCTTGATATTAATTATTATTCAAAAATAAAAAAAATAACATTAACTATCAAAATAAAAAATTTAGGTCAAACTCAACACAGCTCTAATTCACAAGTTCACATGTCCCTTTCTTATGATAAAAAAATATATCTATTACACTATAAAATTATTATTGTATTAATATTTTTTTATTAATGTTTAATTTTGTAAATAAATTTTATAATTTTAGATCATACATTTAAATAATAGAATTATAATTAAATTTAGAATTACAATTTTATATCTTAATTTTTTAACAAACTAATACATAAAATTTAAAATTCTGAATTAATTTTGGACCGTACCAACGAGAAGGATCCAATTTAACTTGGACTCATTACGAAAGACCCAAACTTAACCCAAATCTAATCACACATCCCATAGGTTTAAGGGTCGTGATGACTCGGATCCCAAGACCTTACCGACTCGACTAACCTTTGTAGACCCAACCCAACAAAACTTATTGGTCATCACTTGTTCAACCCACCCTGATCGATTAGCCTATACTCGACCTATAACCCGAGGATGACACCTGATCTTATCTTTGTTCAGACACCCAAAATATCCATAATGGCCATGACATGTGTCCACACCCTAATGGAGAGTTTTTTAGCCTGTCACAAGCCTAGCTATATACTAGGGTGCGCATAGTACCTATTTATCCATCTATAAATAGGCATTCTTTCTCTACTTAAAACAATTTTTTCTTTCTCTTTCTACCATTTTTACTTTCCTAACAATTCTTCTTATTTCACCTGTTGATTTGAGCATTAGAGTCCTTGCAGGTATACCCCACTTGACGGATCTGACCCATTGAGGGGCTTTTTGGAGCAGAACCACTATCTTGTGCCCAACATCCAAGAAAAGGAAAGGAACACTAGTGTTGTCTGTGAGAATATGGTAAAACAGTTTCCCACACTCTCTTTCTTAACTCTCCCACTCAAAAACCCTAAACACAAGCCATAACTTCCACAAAGCACTTTCATGGCCAGCACCGGGAGTCGTGTTACCAGTCTTAATATAGAAAACAACCAACCAGACCCTAACCAACGAAATAAGGAAGAAAATGTGCGTGAATGTTAAGAATCCCATTCAGGAGATGCAATGGCTTAGGCAACGCTTGCAACAACTAGAGGGTCAAGTTGGTCATCAAGAGGGAGAAAATGAAACAAACCAAGGAGACTCTACCCAGCCTCAAAACTCCCAAATAGCTATTTTGAGCCTTAATCACATGATGCCACCACCACTCCCTTCACCACCGATTCAGTTTAACCATTGTCATTCATTCTCTTAGTTTATTATGTCAGTACCCCTCCTTGCCAATTTTCATCCCACTACCTCGATGGATATTTATGATGGAACAAATGACCCACAGGAATACTTAGAAGCTTTTAACTTTGTGATGTTATTGGCAAGAAAATCAGACCCCATCAGATGTTGAGCGTTCCCTGCTACTTTGAAGCGATTTGCTATATAGTGATTTTCCTCGCTACCTCCTTGATCAATCCATTATTTTTTTGAGCTTTTCTAACCGTTTCCTTAACACTTTGCCACCAGCTAATCTCACAAAAAGACCTCCACTAGCCTAATCAATTTCAAACAAGAGCCAGGAGAATTCTTGAGAGAATTCATGACTTGATTTAACCAAGAGGTCTTGCAAATCAGGTGCCTAAACCTAGTTGTTGTACTTCATGCAATCTTAATAGGTTAGGGTCTTGGACCTTTCACTGATTCTCTAGCAAAACGACCCTTAGTTGACGTAGATGATCTTCTTATCCAATCCTCTAAGTACATTAACATGGAAGATGCCACCAAAGCTAGAGAAATAGCAAAAAGTTCCCAAACTTTTCGCTCGAGACCAAGTAGTCTAGACCGATGTAACATTCTCTTTTTAACAGGTTAAACTTGTATATGGTCATAAGGTATCATAATACTTGTTTAACATATTTGTTAATTTTTGAAATATTTCGAGTTAATTTAGGCATTTTGCCGTAATACAGAATTTGTAAAAATGACTATTTTGACTTAGGAAAATAGCATAAATGCTAAATCAAAGGAAATAAATAAGAAAAAAAAATTTATTCATGGGTTGTAAATGTGTGAAGGAGGATGTAGTTAAATTTTGAGGACAAACGAAATCAGTTTGGTATTTTTAAGGACACTGCGGAAGTGTTTTAATACTGTTTTGAGGAATGAAAGATATGAAAATTTATGAAAATGATAAAATAATAATTTAGATAAATCTTAAGATTTATTTTATAGTTGTTGGAAGTTAAGAAACTTGAGTTATTAAAATCGAGGTATTCTTAATAGATACAAATTTTAACAAAATGACTATTTTGCCCTTGAACTCATCTTTTAATAGATGAGATATTTCTCATCTTTCTCATTTCTCACTCACGCTCTTCAAAAAAGAAAAGAAAAAAGAGAGGGAGGAAAGACGGAGAGAAACAGATAGAAAGAACAAAGAGAAGAGAAGGAACGTGAGGCAGGAGCAGAAAATGGAGAGGAAATAGGAAGATCAAGCAAGAACATGCAAGGAAACAAGATCAATGAGTCATGGAAACCAAGGTAGGGGTTTCTAAGCTTGAATCTTCATCCTTTTACTCATTTTCCATATTAGGTTATTTTGAGGTTTAATATGCCAAATTGAGTTCTTAAAGTGGTTTGAATGAATTTCTTGTTTGGATAAGTTTTAAATGTAGTTTATGACTTATTCATGTTAAGAATTTGAATTAGAAATCGAAAATTCTTCATTTAATCCTTTAAAGCCCAAAGTGAGGGTTTTAGGAGTTTGGAAGAGTGATTTTAGTGTTTTGATCTATTTTTGGTGAAATCAATCCGTGTTTTATGTTTCTCTCATGTTTGTGAACTTGTTTGGGACTTAAAACCACCTAGAAATTAGTTTGGAGTGGTCAAAATTCAAGAATTCAACCACTAGAATAGTGTCACAACCCTGCAAAACGAGTTGTAGAGTTTTTGGTTCAGTTACACGGCCCGTGTGCGATTACAAGACCTAGGCCGTGTACCTCTCTGCCAGAAATTTTCCTCACAGACGATTACATGGCCTAGGCCGTGTAATTTTACACGGCCGTGTAATCTCTCTGTGATGAGAATTAGCTTTTGTGGTCTTCATGAAAGTTGTAGCTTTTTCTCTTAGCTTTCCAATGCCACTAAAATCATCTCGTTTTGACATTCGTAGCTCAAGTTATGCTCATTTTATTGAGCAAAGGTCAAATGTTGAGATTGAGTAGGATGCGTTTTTTGTTAGAAAATGCATGTTTTGACATTCTATAAGGCTAGGAGTCTTAGAGAGACCTTAGATAACCCTATTGAGGTAGAGTATCAAGGGGTAATGTGTTGTATTGAGGACATGAGTTTTCCTAAGTGTTAGATTCTATAGGTATTTGATGAAATATGTGATAAAATGATGCTTGATTGCATGATATGTTTACAACAAGTGAGATTGATTGATAATATTGAATCATATGTGATTGGTTGATGAAATTGAACACCCATGATGGGAATGATTGAACTATGCATTATGTTGCATGATGAATTGATGAAATGATTTTCTCTCATGGGTATCCACTTTGTGGAACTAGGCTGAGATGAATTTTGAATTTACTTGTACCAGGGTAAGTCTTGGTTAATGGTAAGAGAATATGTGATCTTCTCTATACCAGAGTAATTGAGGTTAAGGAAGAACCTTCCTCTTTACTTGAGCTTCTCTAGTCATTAAGTGGTTGAGAAAGAGTATTTCCTTCACTACTTGGGATAATCCTAAATCTGGTATAGTTTGAGTAATGTACCTCTCATTCTATTCTCGATTATTGATATTGTGAGATAACGTACTTTCTTCTTATCATGATGGATTGAAGTCTGACCCTAACTTTGACATTTGATATAGAGGAGACGTACTTCCTCTAAGCTAGATATGGGAAGACTGGGCCTAGTTACCCGGAGTAGTTTTGTGTGGCGACGTACAACCATGAAAAGGTTGATGTTCACCAATCTAAAAGCAGACTACTACCAAGTGATCGGTATTGTGAGAATAGATAATTCCCTCCATGCCATTTGATTTAAGATGACATATTTGTCATGATGGTTTGAGATATGCATCTTGAGAAATGAGATTTTATTGAGATATGATGAGATTTATATCATGATATATTGAGATTGGAAAAGTGATTATGTTTTGATGACATTGATTCCAATTTAATGATTTGAGTCTTAATGACTTTGAACATGATGTAATTTTTGACGAGTACGACTGATTTTCATAATGATAAATGGACTATCTATTTCGGGAAGAGGAAGGACTTGATTTGGCCTCTAGCCACCTTCCTAGAGTAATGATAAATATTTTGAATAAAAATGATATTTTTCCCCGAAATAGCTGGAATTATTGTGATGACATGATTTTAAATAAACTACTGAGAATTTTGATTCTCACCCCCTACATCTTTGATTGCCATGATAATTCTAGGTGGCCAAGTAAGATGAAGCAAGACGGAGTTTATACATAAGAAGGTATCTTCGTTAGCTGTCCTAGATTTTGTAAATAGGACAATATATGTATATTAAATATAGTGATGAGAACTTTGTATAGAAATCTATTTCATATTTTTATGTATTGTAAGCTTCCGCTAAAAGCTTATATTTTGTATATTATTAAACTGTTTGTTTTGAAACTTTGTGGATATTCATAAGTAATGTACCAAATTCTAATTACTGATGCATAAATTGGATACGTCATTAGTGTTAGTAAATTGGGACATTACAACTGACATCCTAAAAGACAGATAAGCGCAAAGAAAGGTGATAGAAGAGGTTAAAACAAAGACTTTCCATTATCAACCAACCTACCACCCAATTTCCACCAATATACCCCACTCAACACCCGAAGAGAGGAAATCCTTAAGGATTTGTTCAACACTGGCTTAATTTGTTTTCTACCCGCTCCAACTCATCAACCATCTTATATAGATCAGTTAAAAAGATGTGAATTCCATTGGTCATATGGGCACACCACAAATAATTGCCTCGAGCAACAAGACATGACAGAAGATCTTGAACCAAGGGGGTTGTTGGATAGATACTTATCCAGAAAGAGAGAAAGAAGCAATGAAAGAGGACAAAACAGGAACCAGGGGGCTCATGACTAACTCAGACGTTAAGAACAAAGACAAGCACAGGGAAACTAGCGTGAAGCTAATGACCGAACCACAGAACAAGGTGGAGTAATAGGGGTTATCAACACAATTTTGAGAGGATTTCTTGGTGGAGGAGAATTGGCTAATGCGAGAAAGACACACTTGAGGGTAGTAAAGGCCATAATGGTAGTAGAACATCAACTCTGACTGAAGAGTAATAAGAATGTGCCCCCATTTTCAAGGAGTAAACCGAAACCAAGATGAATCGATGGTTATGACTGTTACCTTGACAAATTTTAATGTAAGGCGAGTATTAGTGGATCAATTAAGCTAGATAGATATTTTGTATGAGGATGCTTTCAAGAGGTTAAGAATCCCAAAGTCTGACTTAGAACCATTTGATGGTAACTTGTATGGATTCTTAGGAGAGTATGTGGAAGTTAAAGGCTACATTGAGCTGTGGAAAACTTTTGCAGGGAAAAAAGGAATCAACATCAAGTTTATGGTCATTTACTGCCAAGCCCCATACAATGCAATCCTCGAGCACCCATCACTGAATAAGTTGGGAGCAGTCATGTCCACCACTTATTTGATGATGAAGTTTCTAATCAATGAAGAGGATGTATGAGTGATTCATGCAGACCAAGTGGAAGCACGACAATGCTATCATGATGCTTTGAGGCCAAAATCTTTGAGGCCAAAATCACTAACACAGAGACCAATCCAGAATGTCAGTAAGAAGAATAGGGTATGTATGACTGACCTTTATCCAAGGTAGAAGCTCTAAAAGTCAAGGCCTCAACCAGAAGGAGAATTGGTAACTATAATGATCGGCACAAACTCGAACCAAACAGTAAAAATTGGGGCAAATCTCTCACCTGATCAGTCAAATAGATTGCCAACGTTATTGAAGGAAAATGCTATCCTGATCAGTCAAATCTCTCACCTGATCAGTTGTCATACCTAGAATTGATCTGAACTTCATATGTCACAAGCTGGCTTTGGACCCAAAGGCACAACTGATCGCATAGAACAAAAGAAGGCCGGGGGAAGAAAAAAGAAAGGCAATGTAAGCAAAAGTGAAACGACTCTCAGATGCAAGAATCATACGAGAAGTAAAATACTCCACATGGCTCTCCAACGTGGTGATGGTAAAGACAACAAATGGAAAATGGAGAATGTGATGAATTTTACGGAATTAAGCAAAGCATGTCTGAAAGATTCCTACCCACTTCTGAGCATTGACAGCTTGGTAGATGGTGCATCGACATATCAATTCTTAAGTTTTATAGACGCTTACTCAGGTTATAATCAAATCTCGATGCACCTAAACAATGAAGAGAAAACAATTTTCGTAACTGAGGGAGCTAATTTTTGTTACAAACTGATGTCTTTCAGGGTTAAAGAATGCAGGAGTGACATACCAAAGATTGATGGATAAGATCTTCGTTGAGCAAATTAGAAGAGTTATTGAAGTTTATGTAAATGACACGGTGGCAAAAACTCCACCCTTGGGCGATCATACCACTGACCTCAAAGAAATATTTGATCAGCTGAGAACTCACAACATGTGCCTAAACACAGAAAGTGTGTATTTGGGGTCTAATCAGGTAAGTTCCTAGGTTTCATGCTCATAAACCGAAGAATAGAAGCAAATCCCAAGAAATGAAAGCTATCTTGGAAATGAGAAGTCCAACCTCGGTCAAAGAAGTGCAAAGGTTATTCAGAAGAATCATAGCCTTGTCTTGATTTATGTCTCGACTAGCAGACCGGGCCTTGCCATCCTTTAAATGCTTGAAGAAACTCGATCAATTCAGATGGAATGAAGAATGTGAAAAAGTTTTTCAGAAGTTAAAGGAGTTCCTAGCATCCCCGCCGATCTTGAGCAAATTTGATCCTGGGGAAAATCTATATATGTACTTCTCAATTTCAGAACATGCTTTTAGCTCGGTCTTGGTGAATAAAAAAGGGAAAAATCAATACCCAATGTACTTTTTCAATCGATTTTTGCAATAAGCGGAGACACGATACTAGAAGATTGAGAAGTTGGTACTCACACTTTTTCAAAGTCATCCCATTATAATGAGCTCCAATCAACCCATTAAGCAGATTTTGAGAAAGCCTGAGCTCGCCAGAAGAATGATTTCATGGTCGGTAAAACTATCAAAACACAAAATTCAGTATGAGTCGAGGGGTCGACCAATTAAAGCACAGGTTCTATCAAATTTCTTAGCTGAGTTCTCAGGAAAAATCAAAGTTAGGAGGGGTAAAGAATGAACTTATTTGTAGATGGAGCCTTGAATATAAAAGGAAGCAGAGTAGGCATTATTCTGGAGGTCCTCGATGGAGTAGTAGTTGAACAGTCATTGAGATTTGATTTCCGAGCAAGCAATAACCAAGCAGAATACAAGGCTCTTATTGCAGGCATGACCCTAGCCAAGGAAATAGGGGCAACTGACTTAGTGGCAAAGAGTGATCCATAACTTGTAGCCTAGTAGGTGAAGGGAGAATACCAAACAAGGGACTCTCAGTTGGCCAAATACTTGGGCAAGGTTGGAAGCATAGAAAAAGAGTTCACCAGCTTCAAGATGGAACAAATACCAAGAGATTAGAATTGTAGAGTCGATCTTCTATCAAAATTGGCAAGCACAAAGGGGTCAGGGAATAATCAGTCATTCATTCACGAAACAATCAATAATCTCGGTACAGAGGAGGAATGGATAATGGCAATCGTGCTGAAACCTAATTCTTGGGAGTACCTGATCTTAAGATTTTTGCAAGCAAGAGTGATACAAGAGGATGAAAAGCAGGCTAGAAGACTCAAGAGGACAACTAGCTTCTATGTCGTTCAGAACGATGTACCATACATGAGGGGTTTTAATATCTCACTTCTAAAATGCTTAAGCTCAGATCAGACCAAGTATATTACAGCCGAAGTATATGAAGGTGTTTGTGGTCAGCACATAGAAGGATGTCGCTGACAGGAAAAATCTCGAGGGAAGGATATTTCTGGCCTACCATGCGAAGGGATTGCCTCGATTATGTCAAAAAATGCGACAAGTGTCATAGGTTCGCTCAGCTTTTCCAAGCCCCACCTGAGGAATTGCACACCTCTTGTTCAGCTTGGCCATTTTGTTGGTGGGGAATGGACATCTTGAAACGTTTCCCCACCGTTTCAGGACAAGTCAAGTTTATGCTGGTCATGATAGATTATTTCACTAAGTGGATCTAAGTGAAGTCGCTTGCTCTGGTAATAGCTAAAAATATTAAATTAATTATTAATTATTGATAATTTTTGTATCAATGAATATTTAGAAGCTCAAATATTAAATTTAATTTATATACTTTTTTAACTAGTGTTACACTTGGTTTTAAAATAAAAATAAGAATAAATTGTCATTAATTAGAGAAGTCAAATATATAAGTCATTGAATATAATGAAAATTTTCTTTCAAAGTAATATAGGTTGGAGTAATATTAATTTTTGGTGTAACGAGTAATATAATATTTTACTAATGTGTTACAGATAAATTAGATTGAAGTGGTTTTAAAATAAAAAAACTCAAAGCTAATAATGAGAGAGAAAACAAATGGAGTATAATAATAAATTTGATGAGGACAAAAAAAATTAAGTTTGATAATTTAAAAATGAAATTATTTAGTTCAGGTAGTTTAGAAAATTAAATTAAAAAATAATTATAAAAGATTGTGGATAGACAACAAAAAAAATGCCAATAGTCCCACCCTTTATGTTATGCTATGCGTTATTATTATTTGTATGATTACTAGGATAGTTACCTGTCCATTGCACCGGGTAACTTTACTTCCTTTATTGTTTAAGTAAATTATTTAATAAAGAATATTTAATTAATGCCTAACATACTAGAGTTTCAACCAAAAATCTATCTTGTATATTAATATGTTCAAGAATTAATTATTATGATTTCACTAACAAATATAGCATATTAACAATCGAGAGCACTACTAAAGTTTCGCTCCAGTAAAGTGTATTTAAAAGGTGAATAAATAAAAAATCATTTAATTTATAAATCAAATTTTATATTTAGAAATACATGTTAAATAATAAAGTGTTTTCAGGAAAAGATTCTAAACACATCATTATAATTATAAAATGTTTAAAGATTATAAAACTATATATATATATATATATATATATATATATTAGTTCTATAATATTATAGATATTGGTGTCTTCCAGGTTGAAGACACTAATATCATGACCACCAATAACTTGTGTAGAATGAAATTCGACCATATTAACTGTATAATATACACAATTTCCCTTACCATCTTGAAAGGGCAACGTACAAATAGAGGAATTGAATCCAACCACTAACACATAATCTCCCAAACTAAACACTCTTACCCATTGCTTTGCACTTTTGTTTAATTTATATATCAAATCTGGAAGTCCTATAACAATTATGTATTTCCTCTCCATTGCGAACCTTGTGTTTAGTAGGACAATAATTCAAAAGCCTTATTGCCATTAGCAAATCACCATTAGGACTTCCAATCAAATAATTGTTATTCAATTCAAAATAAGGAATGAAAAGACCATGTGGTGGAGGTACTTCATTGATTCCTCCAAATAGTGTTATCATGTCAAATTCATAAAGGCGAGCAGTACAATCTATAGTATAGGCACAATGAATTTCTTCAGTTGGAACATCTGTCCATCTATTGTCACCAAACTTACAAACAGCCAATCTAGAAAATTGGCCATATATATAGCGATAGCCATGAAGTGTTGCTTGTCATTGTCAAGAGAAAGGGAAGATGTAATTACCTTTTCAAGGTGTGCCTTTTGCATATGAATGCTCCCAAATGTATAAGTTGAGCCATCACGAATATCCCTTACAGTGAATTCTTCCTCTTGCATATAAGGATAATAAGCAACAACGTCTGGAATGGTTGACATCGGTGGAAGATCAAAATGAGTCCTAGTAAATGGATTCAACATTCGCAAAATACTCCATCAATGCCAACATTGATCAACCATCCAAAGCAAGATCCTTTTAACATGTTATTGTGCAGCTCAGGCAATCTCAAGTGATTGACCTCCTTCTTCACCTCTATCTCAAAAGTCTTATCATCCAAAGGTAGCACCAGCCATATTGGACTTCTTACATGCTTCGGAGTTTATGGCAGATTCATGTTCCATGATTTACTGACTGCGCGAAGCCTAATGTAGTCACCGTAAGAATGAACATGCTTCATAATCTCATTAAGCAAATCTGGATGAAGCTCTGGCCACTGGTCAAGAACACTGGCTTCCGTGATCTTTTTTAACCTGTCTTAGAGAGTGCTTTGCCGTGACTACTTTCGCTTGAGCAAAAGCACGGGGATAGCAAATCTGACCTGTAGAAGCATTTGAAGCCATTAAATAGTCACTTTCTTCTTCATCAACTTTGGCTCTTTTCTTCTTTCTTCTGTTTTTGCTATTCTTGAGAGAGTCAAAATACTTAGTCCAACTGGATTCAAGATTGCTATGTCCAGCATCATCTTCACTAGATTCATTATTGCTACATCCTTATGCAACTTTTAAAAGCTTAATTACATATGCCATTCTCACTTAATTCATTTTACAATCAAAATATAAATATATAATCAAAAGGACAATAAACTTTAAAAAGCTTAAATAAATATAAATATATAATCAAAAGGACAATAAAGCTTATAAAAGTACATTTAATAATATTTTGACATATATAAATAGATTAGATAATAAACTTCGTATTGAAAAATTTCTTTGAAGTTTGATAAATATGATGAAAGATTAGGTTGGGATGTCTTTAAAAGATAATGAACATGACTAGGATTTGGCTAGAGCTCAACTCGAATTTGACTTCAAGCTCATATTCTAAACTAGATTATTTTTACATTGGTGAATATTATAGCAAATATAAATTAAAAAAAAATCTTGCCATTGCCAATAGCCCTATTTTTATTTTTACTTTAAAAGGCTACCACAATGACAATCTTTATCATAAGTCTTATTGATTTCTGTATACTCATTAGTATCATATATAAATAAAAAACTGGATAAAAATACTGCAAGAAATTCGTAAATTATCGACGGTCATATTCATTGGTAATTTCTCAAATTTTGTCAAAAAATTTAATTTTTTGATGATTTTTTATTTTTTGGAAAAACCCTTGTCAGAAACATAAATCTGCCGGAAATTACTGGTAAATCTAGTCACCTAAAAAAACAATGGCGTATCTAATCGCAACATTTTTATGAGGAATATCCACCATAAATTTGGGCAAATAATTCATTGAAAAAGGTCTATTACTGTAATTTGTTTCCTGAGGAAAATCTATTGGAATTCGCTGGAGTTACTATATAAGTAACTCTGAGCAATTCGAGATTTAACTGTTCTACTCATTTTTTGTCTTCTTCTAATAATAAGGATGATAACTCTAATAATAATATTTTCAAGTGACTTATATGATCGAAAGTTTGCGTACTGAAAATGATTATACCTCTTACGATGATGAGAACAAGACTAAGTAACGAGATATAAAAAAGGAAGTAGAAAAGCATTACGAGTTATAATAATGAATTTACCTAATTTTATGAAGTAATTTTTTTGGTGAACAAAAGGCTCTTGGTAGAGAAGCGGGGAATAAGTAAGAAACAAAAAACAAAGGAATTTTTTTATTAAGAATTATGACACTAATGAAAATGACATTGTACTAAAGTATCATGAAGAGAAACATCTAGATAATATTGTGTGCTCAACGTTATTACAACTAGGATAGTTGAGAGGGTAGCTCCAAGACCATTATCCTTATTGGTGACATTGTACTAAAGTACTAATGAAAATGACATTGTACTAAAATATCATGGAGAGAAATATTTGAATAATATTGTGTACTCAATGTTATTAGAATTAGGATAGTTGAGAGGGTAGCCCCAAAACCATTACCCTTATTGGTGACATAGAAAACATGTGTCTGCTTGTAGTCTTATAATGATTTTCAATGAGTAACAGAAAAAATTTAATCTCAATGGAATTTGAATAGAGAGTGAAATTAAGATTTCGAGAGTGATGATGACGACAAGTACATATATATATTTCTCTTATTAAATGAAATATAATATGAAACTCAAGGAAAGATTGTCCAAATATAATGAATCAATCTAGAAACTAGAAGCATTAGTATGAACAAAAAGTCATTTTTCTTTTAAGCTCTTGAATTGATCACGCTCATGTTTAAAACATTTTTGTGTTGGTTTTCTCTTATGATGAACTAGGATATCAATCTTGCTCGCTACAATTTGAGAAGCACAAGATTTCCAAAAGCATTGTTCGTTGTGAAATATCAATCTTCATCATTGTCTTCAATGGTTAAATATATGAATTTTATTAATATTCTTTCGCATGCTCGTCCAAACAGTCAATAATAGTCAAATCTTATAGAAGTCAACTCATATGCCTTCTCCGATCTAGATATCATGACCATACAACTTCTCTAATTCAAAGATGTCTTTAGATTGGAGAAGGCATACGAGTATTAATTGTATGATGTGACTATCACCATGCAAGCATAATGAAAAGTTCAAGAATATTAAGAAAATTCAAGTATTTAACTGTTAAAGGCAAAGATGAAGATTGATATATTTAGTTAAGAACATTACTTAGAAAAATAAAAGTACTTCTCGAATAGTTATCAATTTTCTATCATAAATCACCAGGATAGATCCAATATGAGAATGTTTTAACACGAGCAATAACAATTTATTAAAAATTAAAAAAAATTTTATTTTTCTTGATACTGACGCTCTCAGTTCTTAAACTTATTCATTAAACATGAATAGTCTTTCTTTGAGTTTTAATGATATTATATTGAATAAAAAAAATAAATCTGCTCTACTTCTCATCACAATCACTATCAAAACTTTAATCTCATTTTCAGTCAAATACCCAACCACTCTCCCAAACTCGATAAACGAGTACAAGGAGACACACGCTTTTGGTGTCACCAGCAAGGACAATAGTTTAAACATTATCAACTCAACTTTTTCAATCTTAACGATATCAAGCTCACGATTTTATCTGACATATCTTCCCAACGAGACTCCTGTATAATGTCATTTTTATTCTTGAAATTACTTTTTGTGTACTCCTTGAAGGAAAAGATATGAACTAATTTATATATAATTATCTTTAATCTAATACATCCATCTAGTAAACAAGTAAACAGATGAGATATATTATTCTATTAAATCAAACTTAATTTAGGAAAACAATATTGGCTAATATATCACATAATTGTTGGCTAATATTCAACAAAATTAATATGCATCGATAAACAAAGCTAGCCAATATCTTACATAATTGAGAAACAATATTGTAACAATATCCTACCTACATTAGCAAATAAACAATGTAATAGTATCTCACACATGGATGAAAATCTCCAGTATCTTCTTTGTGTCCCATTCCCTGTACCTCGAATTAAAATCTGTCGCCTCAATTAAATTAACACCATCTTCTTAGTGCATGTTTGGCCTTTGCAATTAAAAGGAAGAAAAATTTTTTTATTTGATTGACACTCAACATTGAGACCAAAGCAACAAAATGTTACTTTTGTGTTCGGGATATTTTTTTCATTTAAATATAAATCACATTACAAACACTTAACACCGTTTTTACATCATTCAAACACAACTTAACACCGGCCGTTTGCATCACCACTACCAAACTTATACATGCACTTTGTCAACAGCAACCCAAAAATAGCCGCCCACACCTTCAACCCAGAAATAGCTGCCGATCACCACCACTGTTTGCAGCATACCAACATCTTAGAGAATATGCCAGAGATCACAACCAAAGGCAAGACTATCAAGCAACTTCATAAAACCAAACAGACCAACTATTATCATAGAACAAAACAATAGCCTTTAGAGAATATGCATGTAACCTTAAAATCTCATGCCCTTGCCGGAGACGTGATCCTTGAGTCCCCATAATTTATGGCGGAGTGGTGCCGAGGGCGAGCTTATTGCTAACCGGAGCGTCTTCAAAGCATGGAGATAGGGATTTTATTCAGAAATGGAGGGTGAAGCAGAGGGTTTGTTTCAGGTGATTTTCGGTGGTATGGGAGTTTAATTTCTCCGTAATGAGTGGTGAACAATGCAAGTGGGAGAAGAGGGAGAAATAAAATAGCAGTAAAAGAGACGATAAGAGATGGTGTTAACTTTTTGAAAAATATTAATAACACATTTTTAAAGATATTTTTTAATATTTATTTTATTATTAGTTTAAAAATAATAATTATTAATATTTTTTATAATTTTTTAAGTATATAAAATAAATTAATAATAAAATAAATATTTTAAAAATATATTTAAAAAATATATTACTAATATTTTTCTAAATTTTTTTAACGGGAAATGAGGTAGTGATGTGTTAATTCTATCTTAGTTCGACATACTTTAATTGGAAGGATACACAATGAGACAGAGAATTGAGACTGTAGATTTCCATCCCTCTCACATAATCGAAAAACAATGCAATAGCATCCCATATAATCAAGAAATATTCGTCAATAATTATATATACAATATCCTGCAAATTAATTAAATCTTTAATTGTATGTATTAGACTATATTTAAAAATAGTGTAACAATATACCACATAATCAATCAACAATTTAATACTATCTCACATGATTATGAAACAATGTAATATCATACCACATAATTGGGAAACAATCATCAATATGCAGGATGTTATAAATAAAATCCTACACTGATGGGTATTATACTATATTTTTCTTGCAATCATGATTTTTTTATATTATTTTTTATATCACTTTTTACACTATTTTTTATATCATTAATTAAATTACTTTCTTTTTTTACTAATTATTTTTGAAAAAGATTATTACATAATCACAACTATTAAAAATTGAGAGAGAGTAATATAAAAAATAATATATTTTAAAAAAAAAATAATGTATGAACATCATTTTTTTTGTGTTATTAATTACTTGATTTAGTTTTTATTTATTTATTTTTTATTGTACAATAAAGGTTTATTTGGGACAATGTATCAAATAAAAAGGTACATTTGGAACAGCTCTCACGTTAAACTGCACTAAGACTGCTGAACGATTCCAAGGGCATATTTATCGTAACGGCTTGGTTCATTGAGGAGAATTAATTCCTCCAGATGCTGGCTCAGGGTTCAAATCTTAATAATCAAGACAATGAATACACCTCTTAATTAATAGGTGAATCAATTGAGTTTTTCCTTGATTTTATTAGATATATATTTTCTTGAATGCTAGTGTACTTGAATTTTCAAATATAACATGGCATTTGAACATCAATTATTTTTTATTACTTAATATGACAATAAAAAAGTTGAAGATAAAGTAATTATTTATAATAATATAATTGTATTTGGTTTAAGTTATACTTTGTCTGAGCTTGAGTTGTTATTTGGGATTTTCCTTAGTCAATGGTAGAATTAAAAATGTTGATTTCCACCATATTTTAAAAAATGTCCAAATGCATCTGACATCTTAAAAGACTAATATTTTTAATAGAATTGGCAAACTTACCTTAGCAACTTTAGCGCTCACCTCCATTTCAATGTGTACTATGTAGAATTATTGACTTCCTGTAACAATTTGTGAAACGATTGATACTATAATAAGAGTTCTTATGGAGTAAGAATGATAATGTTAAGGGTCTGCATCTTGTTAATTGGGTCATTGTAACGTCTCCCAAACGTCATGGCAGTATTTGGATCAAGGACTCCCTATTAGTCAATGTCTCATTACTTGGCAAGCTTTCATAACAATTGCTACAAGGTTTGGATAAGCTTTGGATTCTACTTTTGTCACACAAGTACTTACCAAACACATCCTTGATAGATGCTCCTAGTAGAAGTGGCTCCTCTTATAGTTGGAGGTCCATTCTTCATGCTAACTCTGTGCTTAAAGTAGGCTTTGGCATTAGGATCAAGGTATGAAATGTTTTCTTTTAGTATAATAACTAGATGGAGGAGGGTCCCCTATGCTCTCAGGTTTCATTCGTCAACATTTCTGATACTAGCCTTAGAGTGAAGAATGTTTGGGTAGATACTGGCTGGGGCTTTAGTTTGTTACACACCTTATGAACCATATGAATGCTATTACTTTGGATGTTTCTGGTGCGTTAGATGATTACTTTTATTACAAATACTACCCTCTGGAGGTTATATGTCTACCTCTGCTTATAAATGGCTCCTCACTATGAACTGCAGGGACCTTTCCACTGAGTCATGGTCTTAAGTACATAAATTATCATCACTTGAAAAAAGTAAGGTTTCTAGTCTAACTTATGCTAGATAATGTTGTTCCTACGAATAGGTTACAGATTCGCCGTCACCTTACAACCTCTACTACATGCAATAGGTGTCAACTCTATGATAAGACCACTCTTCGTTGCTTTTAGGATTACCCAATGACCATCTTAATCTGGTAGAAGCTTGGTTTCATTGTGTATTTGAACATTTTTGCCCTTACCACTAAGGAGTGAGTTTATCGGCTCTTTGATTCCTATAGTAGTCTTTTCCTTATGGCTCTGTGGGAAGTATGGTGCAGCAAAAATAGAGTCGTGTTTGAGGTGAGAAAAACCCCTTTGGACAAGCTCATACAAAAGTTTTTCTACATGTAAGATTCATTATGATGCTTGCTAGTCGATAGAGATAGACCTACACTTCAACGTTTAGTTTCTTGACCTCTTCCCTCGAATGGGTTCTATAAACTTAACGTTGATGGGAGCTCTTTGGGAAACTTTAGAAACGTGGGTTATGGTGGGTTGCTGCATGTTGAGAATAGCCACTGGTTGATGGAATTCACTAGTTTGGTGGTGTGGTCACCAACCTCCATAAACTTGGTGGCATAACTCTTTGCACTAAGGCAAGGTTTACGTATTGCCTAGGACAATGGCTATAGGTTACTTGTTTGTAAATAAGACTTCATGGGTGTCTTGCACTTGGTGACAAAGCATAACCTTCCTTTTCATCCACGTTTTGTCCTCATCAGTGATATTAAAGAATTGTTACAAAGAATTTGAGAAGTTCATTTGGTACACACTCTCTGTGAGGGAAATAACTGTGCTAACCACCTTGCCAAGCTCAATGCATCTAGTGAAGTTTGTCTCCAAATTTGGAATTTGACTCCTCCAAGCTTTATCACCCTTGTTGCTAGCTGACTCTAAGAGTTTTAATTTTTTGTAGTTAGTTGTTTTTGTTGTTTTCCAGTCTAAATAAATAAAATCAGATTTTCTAAATGTTCTGAATTGGATTCAGATGATTACCTAAATAAGGTTGATGAAAGTGATTTCTTCTTATGTACAGTGGTTGCGATAGTGGTGCGAGAGGTGGATACTTGCAAAAGGTACTCTGATGCTCAAGTTAGACTGTGCACAAGGTGGGTAGTGTTTAGAATTAGATGCATACTTTTGCCACCTTGTATGGTATTTATAGGAGCATTTTGGTAAATAAGAATCATGTTTAAATCTATACTAAATGTTATTAATAAGGATAAGAATCTGTTAAGATCGTTATCTCTTATAACTAATTTCTTTATTTATGAGGGATTCAATGAAAGACTTATTCCTCATTAATAGACTTATTTACTTATCAAATAGTGCTCATAAATATCCAGGATCCAACTCTAACTAGCTAGGTTACTCCTGAACCACTAACCCGAATCCCAATTCAGAATTGTTGCCCCGAGCTTGGTGCTTAGATGTGATAGCTAAGTGTCAAGGTATCCAAAATCTTCAAGAGCGAAATGACACGCATAGGATAAAGGGATCCAAGTCATAATGTAAATGTCAAATCTCGCAATATTTCTAATGAAGGGTCGTAATTCGTGATGCAAAGTAGAAACAAGGATGCCCCCAATATTGAAGACGACAATCAAGGATGCCCTCATACTAATTTTGATAATGGGGTCCACCTGTTAATCGCGAGTTGACTGAAATAAAATTCATAACTCGCATTATGTCTTGTAAACATAACATAATGTTGATTCGATATCTGGTGTAAGTACTGTAACACCCCAAAATTTTTTATCTCTTAATCAGTAAATTTTGACAGTTAACAGAATTTTATTGTTTAGTAATTTCTGGATACTGTAAAATTATTTTGATTATTCCATCAGCATATTTGATCGTTTTGAGTAATTTACTCCGAGTCAGGAAAATAAAAATTTTCGGGCTGGGGAAAACTTGACGTAATTTAATTTTTACCATTAGGTTTTAATTATTTTACGTGATTTGATTTGATAATTTGTGTGTTTTCTAATATTTGTGAATTTGTGGATGATTATGAATTTTTTTTACTATATGTAGGCCCAGGTGGTCCTATGTGGGCTCAGGTGACCATACGTGGGCCCAGGTGGGTCCCGCAAAGTAAAAAAAAATTTACGGATAGAAAAATTTGTACTGTTTAGATGAAGACAGGGGATCTTACTAAACCTGAATCTGGAAAAAGTTTTTATAATTTTCTTTTACTGTGTTTTGTACTGTATTTATTTATCAGGTAATAAAAATACAGTAAAAATATTATTTGTAGGGTTATAGCAGATAAAAATAATAAAAATTATACTGCATAGTCAACAAAGAGGGCTTGACTTGATTTGTACCCTTGGATGAGAATACTTAGTTTGAATATTAACCATTGATTTAATCAACGGTTAAGAAACAAACTTAATAAAGAAGCATTGGATAATCACCATTGATTTAATCAATGGTGTGAGAATAAAATTAGTTAGGAAGACTTCAATATCAACTGTAGATTTAATCAACGGTGTAAAATTGGTTATATAAAGTGGCTATGACCATTTACAACAATTGGATTTAGAATTGATCAAGGGTGGAGATTTAGTCCTAAAAAGTAACAAGGACCATTTATGACCATTGGATTTGGATTTAATCAAGGGTGGAGATTTGGTCTTCTAAAAATGTTATGACTAATTATAACCCTTGAATTAAAAGTAAGAAGGAGTAATCTTGATCCTTTATTTTGAAAACACATCTAATGGCTATGATTTAAAGGAGAAAGATCCAATGGCCTAGATTGAGTCTTCTAATCAAAAGTCTACCTAAATCCTAACCATTGAATTAATCAATGGCTAAGATGAAGTCAACAATAGTGACTTGAATTTGATTAGTAACTAATTAAACCTAATTTGATTAATCTAATGGCCTAATTAACAAGCTAAGTAAACTAAATTAAATGTTAAATTGTTATAATTTAATTCTTAATTAGATATCCTAAATTTAATTAGAAGATATAATATATGTAATTATATGTTTAATTAATTAGTTATATAGTTAGAATGTTAATTAAGATTGATTAGAAATTTAACCTAACTAATTACCTAATTAATTAGCATACAATTAGGTGTAAATTGAAAACAATTAATTCCCTAAAACCCCAAAGTGTCCCACGGTTGAGGCTTCTACATGAATCTTGAACCATCCATAATAGCCATGCAAGTCAAATTGATGACATATGCCATGTGCTACTCCATGTGCATCCAATTGGTGATATTTTGAGTCAAGTATATCACTTAATCTCTCCAAGACTCCCACGACAGCAGCACCTTTAATTTACTCTCCCAATATTCATTTTTTTATTTCACCAAAAAGCTTTCATCAAATTCTCTCAAAGTTCCAAGAACACAAAACAACCATTTTCCTTCCTTTTCTCACCATATGGTTCGGCCAAGCAACCCACAAGCACCATTACTCACCTATAATTTTCACTCATATCATTTCCTAAAGTTAAACAACATTCTAAACACTTTCCATTTAGAAAGCTTTCCCAAAATCCCACTCTAAGTGCTTCAAAATCCCACTTTTACCTTACTTCCTTGGAGGTAAACTTTGATTTCTATGATTTAAATTTATGTTTATGATTTTCTAAACCATGTTTGTTCCATAGTTTTTTTAATTTAATCCAACCATAGATCTTGAATCTACATGATATTCTAAGCAACTTTCATGTTGGAGACTTTCTCTAAATCATTCATCTTCATGGACTTTCTTTAAGATCAAAGTTATTGGGTTTTTGAGGTGAAGTGTAAGGAAACTTCATTTCTTCTCTCTTTTTCATGTTCTAAACCATGTTTGATCCATGGTTCCTCTTAATCAAGCTTGATATACTAATTTATTTATGTTTGTTTTATGTTCAAGAGACTTTTGTTGGCGGAGATCTTGTTCTAAATCCAAAGCAATGAGCTTTTGTAGTTCTTCAAGAGGTAAGAGGGAGATCCATCTCACCAACCAAGCATGGTGATGAGAGATGGTTTTATATTTGATGGATGGTGAATCCATATGAGGATTCATATCCATGGTCATGTAATAATTTGTGTGTGTTATGTACTTTGATTATTTTTGTCTATGCTTGATATGCTTTGCATGATTTACTTGTGTATGCATGCTTAGTATGATTTTTATTTGCTTATATGGTATGCTTATGATATGCATGATGAAAATATATTGAATATATTATGATGAAAGTATGATAAAACAAGAAATTTTGGCTCCAAAGGCCATAGAGAAGGCTACGATTTTGAGCTCCCAAAAATTAGAGTTCATGTTGAGAATTTTCAAGAATAAGGGAATTAAGTTTTGGTCCCTAGAACTTAGTGAATTTCGACCAAGACACCTCAAAATAGGTGTTCACAAATTATTATTTTCATGAAAAATGAAAATGGATGATTTGAAGAATATGGAAAATAAACAAAGGGTTTGGTTTCAAGAAAACAAGAATACGGTCTTTGAGAAATTTTTATTGATTTATTTTGTGTAAAAAGATCCTAAGTGTTTTTCTAAATATGAGTTTAAAATGAAACGGGCGATCATTGATTTTAAGGATTTTCAAAGAAAGTGAACAAGGATTTGCAAAGAAAGTGAAAAAGGATTTGTAAAGAAAGTAAAAATGAATTTGAACAAATGAATTTATTTTTTTTAACCATTGGTATTTCGATTTTGAAAATAAAATTTTAATGGTTTTGTTTGTGTAAAACCATATCAATTTAGAAGAAAAAATATTTTGATAATTTTCAATAGTCATGTCCACGTTTTTGAAGGCTTGTAATGCATTAATTTTAATGAAACAAAGTGATTTTTCAAGTGAAAATATAATTAATTTAATACAAGGAATTTGAAAAGGGAATCAGAGTATTTTAGCACTTGAGAAATGAATTTTTATGTAAATGAAAAAGAGAGGTTGCAAAGGAGCCTCAATTTGTTTTAAAAAGAATTTATTTGTTAAAAATTGATTTAAGAAAAAAAAATAAAGGATACAATAATGATTTGGTATTTTCTAACGTGTAACTCATCCGTTGGATTTTGGAAAGCGTTAGTAATTTTTAAAGTTAGAAACATTGATTTAATTCAATGGAATTGTGAATTTGTGGAATATACTTGAAAAATGATTTTCTTGAGTAAGAAGATATATTAAATGAAGTAGAAAGTCATATTATTTTGAGGAAAGTTGATTTGGAAATGATTTAGGAAAAATGGAGAATATAATGGTATTTTAAAAATTTACTAACGTATAACTTATTTTTGAGTTTTGAAGTGCGTTAGAAAATGTTAAGTTTTGAAACGTTGATTTATATCAATGAAAAAATGATTTTGTGAATTATATTTCGGAAAAGGATTTCTTGAATTAAGAAATGTGAAAAAGATTTTCTTGAATAAGGAAAATATGAAAAATAAAATACAAAGTTATATTATTTTGAGAAAAGTTAAAAAGGAATTTTCGATGGTTAAGAAATATTTTCTATAATGAAATTGTGATGAAAAATGTTTTACGTGCACCTTAAAAATGTGATTTTTAAGCTACGCAATTTGAAGAATGTGTTGAAATTAATATTGATTTATTTAAGTTCAAAATAATGTTTGAAATATTGAGGAATATTTTACATAATTGTAAAATGTTGAAAAATATTTTACATATCTTAAAAATGATTTGAAATACAATAAAATATTTCTATGAGATTTGAAAAATGTTAACGTATTTCTATGCAATTTAAAAAATGTTAAAATATTTCTACGCGATTTGGAAAGCGTTTAAATATTTTACACTATTGAAAATATCATTAAAAAATCACTACGTGATTAAATAATGAGAGAATATTTTTACGTGATTTGAACTATTATAAAAAAATCACTATATGATTTAAAAGTGATAGAATATTTTTACGTAATTGTGAAAATGACAGAAAATCTTATGTGATTTGGAAAGTGTTTTAAATATTTTGAGAATGATGGAAAATGATTTACGCAACTTAAAAGAATGATTTTCAAGTTACGCAATTTTGAAAATGGTGAAAAATCGTTACGTATTTTGAGAAACATATATTTTTATGTGATTGAGAAAAATGTTAAAAAAAATTTAATACGAGATTTAAAGGTGCAACAGAAGAGTTGCAGTATTGTGAAAACGTAACAGAAACGTTTTAGAATTGTGAAAATGAAATGAAAATGTTGTGCAATTTTGTGAAAACACGACAAAGAGTTTTATAACTATGAAAATGTGATAATATGATTTTCCTATTGAAAATACAATATAAATCCTGTAGAACCAGTATATGGATGTTGTGTGAGAAAATGACATGTTTTACCTGTGATTGGCACTTGGTGCATTATACATGCATTGGAAAGATATGTCTGTGATTGGATTTGATGCATTATATATGCATTGGAAAAATATGCGTAGAAGCATATGATTACATTGAACAAATGAAATTGAAAAGATTTGGCCCTTTGGGGTTGGACTTGCACTGATATATTTGTGCATTGTATAAAATATAGCTAATAGCTATTATGGCCCTTGTGGTTGAAGAGGGAATGAGAATTAATAGTGAGGTCTATGATGGATCTTGGGGGCATCGAGGCGCGACGGTCGACCAGTGGACAGTTGGCGAGTACCCTGTGTCACTTGGTGATGCAGTCCGTTGCAACGCATTGATGATACCCGACAAGAACACAATTCTTTTTAACGACTGGGAGATTGTCTTTGGGCTAAGGCTGACAATTAACCAGAGTATTCTTCTCGAAATTGTGAAAACCTCCATGGAGTTGTTTTTGATAAACTGAGTCTTTGTGCATTTGCATAAATCTGAGCATTTATATCTATGTGATATATTAATTGAGGAATATTGGTTATGACAATTGTTTCGAGTACTTGGATGAATTGAACTGATAAATGATTAGATGATGATAGTTGATTAATGCTGATAGCATGATTATGTTATGATCTATATGTATGATATTGCTGTTTGTGTTATCTCTGTGCTGCCATGTTGGTATTGGTGTAGGTGATCTCACCTCTTTGTTATATTGTTTTGCTTTGTCTGTATTGTTAAAATTATACAGTAGAAGGAATGAGTTGTCTTAGACATAACGGGTGGTAGATACTCAGAGATTGATGGAAACATTGAAAAGTGGCTGTCTTAAGTTCGAAGATGTGCCGAGTAGACAAGGAGTAAAGTCTGATGCATCAAGATGGACAGAAAAAGGAATAAGTATGTTAAAGTTTCTCGTTAGTGTTGTACCGTGCTATTAAGTAGGACCCGTCATGGGGTTTGCTACTGTTAAAAAAAAGTCTATTAATTTTATATTTCTCTTTAAATTGTGATATTAATTGGTGTCAATATTGCATAATGAATAGTTAAAATATGATTTTCAATATTACCTAATATTTTTAGTAAATTTACGTTTCAGTAAAGAAGAAATTTTGAAACTCATCTTTTATAACTCAAACTTTGTGCGAACTTATTTTCAGATTATGAGTCGGGAGTCGAAAATGTGATGCCCTAAGGAGGGTGTTACATTAGTTGGTATCAGAGCACAGTTTGAGTCTTTTAGGGTTTGTGGTTAGGTCTATTTTGCTTGTGTTGTATTCTCTGTGTTTGTTTTCCAAAAGGAAATAATATTGTTTATAATGGATATTAGATCCATTGTATTTCGATCCGCACGCGTCAAAAAAAAAAAGAAAGGGAATGGCTCGGGATAGTTATACTTGTGTGGAAGTGGAACATGTTACTAGTAATGCAGTTGCAGCTACGGGAGCAATGTGGAAAGACGACTGCACGAACAAAGGACCACTGTTCAGTGAAAACTGGAAGTTGAAGTTTAGGATCTGATGGAAGAGAATCAACCTTGGAATATAAGATTTCATAATTTTAGAACCTGGTATTTTTTAGGATATTGAGAAAGTAATTGATTTTGACGGAAGATGTATTTACAACCATTGAGGAAACCAAAAGCAGTAAGTGATGTGAAAGAAGGTACTTAATGAAGGGATGTACGTCAAGGAAACAAATTGCGAAAAAGTTGGACACATTTTCCCAGAGATTATGCTATTTGAAAACAGAGTTTTCTATTAGTAAAATTTTTGATAATAAGGGAAGTTGTTACTCTGAATGGAACGGGAGTGTTCTGAGCGGAAGATTTAAACAATGGAGATTGTGTCATTAAAGCTAATCCTATAAACCATATTGAATATTTCTGTGAATAACCTATTCCTTATGACATATAATTGAGTAGATCAATTATATGTTAGAGTTATTTGTTATCCTCTGATTTGTTTACTTCTGTTTCTATTATTAACTGATCGAGCTATTCAAGTTATTCAAATTGTTATTGCGGATCAAATCTTTGTATTAGTTTGATCTGTTGTTTAAATTTTTTGTGTTAGTTTAATCTATTTCATAAACAGATGTGGTCTTTGAAAATGGATTGGTTATTTTCCAACCATATCCAATGAGATTATTTCAACAGAGTGTGAGTAATCCAGAGAAAATTCATTTTTTAAAATCGGGTTACATCCAATTCTTTGTTGGATATGTTCGATAACAAGTTCGATTCATTTTGTTATCTTCCATGATGTTTTCTTTCATCTCCTGCAATTGAAGGAATATCTTGCAAGAAAGGATATTTCTATATTTGTATCCGTGTTAACATATCTGAGTAACGCAACAGAAGCATGGTGAATTCTTGAAAAAATTGGAACAATTCTTCTATGGGAAATTTAAGACGGTAATAGGAAATGGTAAAAAAAAAAATTTACGGAAGTATCTGATATCGTGCTGTGGAAAGGAGAATTCGGTTAGTGAGACATTTCCCGTTAAAAGCAAAAATCTAGAACATGTAGTGATACGAGGATAAGGAAATTTTAAGTAATACATTACATTAGTTGGAAGTTATTTGAGAAAAACTATTCTAGGCATGAATGAAGATTGGTTGTCGTTATGTTGGTATCAGAGATATGGAAATTCTTTCTTTCTGGAGTAACATTCAACATCTTCGAATAATTATAGAGTCTGAGATATCTGTTTGATCGGGAGAAGTTGAACATCAGCAAAGAGATTTTGTTGGTTAGAATAGTATAGTAAGATGTAAGAGAGGAAGCTTCATGAGAATTTGAAAATAAGATAAAAGAGTAATATTCATATTTATTCCGAGGGTGTGAAATCATGGTTATTAAATTTCGAGGATGAAATTTCTTTTTAGTGGGGGAGTAATGTAACACCCGAAAATTTTCTATCTCTTAATCAGTAAATTTTGACAGTTAACATAATTTTACTATTTAGTAATTTTTGGATGCTGTAAAATTATTTTTATTATTCCATCAGCGTATTTGATCATTTTGAGTGATTTACTCCGTGTCAGGAAAATAAAAATTTTTGGGCCAGGAAAAACTTTACGTAATTTAATTTTTATCGTTAGGTTTTAATTATTTTACATGATCTGATTTGATATTTGTGTGTTTTCTAATATTTGTGATTTTATGGATGATTGTGAATTTTTTTACTGTATATAGGCCCAGGTGATCCTATGTGGGCCCAGGTGGCCATACGTGAGCCCAAGTGGGTCCCGCAAAGTAAAATTTTTTCTACGAATAGAAAAATTTGTACTTGTTTAGACGAGACATTGGGATCTTACTAAACCCGAATCAAAACAGTTTTTATAATTTTCTTTTTATCAGTATTTTATATTTCGTATTTATTTATCGTGTGATAAAAATACAAGAAAAATATTATTTGTAGGGTTATAGCAGATAAAAATAATAAAAATTATACTTTAACGTAGTCAACAAAGAGGGCTTGACTTGATTTGTACCCTTGGATGAGAATACTTAGTTTGAATATTAACCATTGATTTAATCAACGGTTAAGAAACAAACTTAATAAAGAAGCATTGGATAAACACCATTGATTTAATCAATGGTGTGAGAATAAACTTAGTTAGGAAAGCTTCAATATCAACTGTAGATTTAATCAACGATGTAAAATTGGTTATATAAAGTGGCTATGACCATTTGCAACCATTGGATTTAGAATTGATCAAGGGTGGAGATTTAGTCCTAAAAAGTAACAAGGACCATTTATGACCATTGGATTTGGATTTAATCAAGGGTGGAGATTTAGTCTTCTAAAAAAGCTATGACTAATTATAACCCTTAGATTAAAAGTAAGAAGGAGTAATCTTGACCCTTTATTTTGGAGACACATCTAATGACTAGGATTTAAAGGAGAAAGATCCAATGGTCTAGATTGAGTCTTCTAATCAAAAGTCTACCTAAATCCTAATCATTGAATTAATCAATGGCTAAGATGAAGTCAACAATAGTGGCTTGAATTTGATTAGTAACTAATTAAACCTAATTTGATTAATCTAATGGCCTAATTAACAAGCTAAGTAAACTAAATTAAATGTTAAATTGTTATAATTTAATTCTTAATTAGATATCCTAAATTTAATTAGAAGATATAATATATGTAATTATATGTTTAATTAATTAGTTATATAGTTAGAATGTTAATTAAGATTAATTAGAAATTTAACCTAACTAATTACCTAATTAATTAGCATACAATTAGGTGTAAATTGAAAACAATTAATTCCCTAAAACCCCAAAGTGTCCCACGATTTTGGCAGCAGCTTGGGAGGCTTCTACATGAATCTTGAACCATCCATAATAGCCATCCAAGTCAAATTGATGACATAGGCCATGTGCTACTCCATGTGCATCCAATTGGTGATATTTTGAGTCAATTATATCACTTAATCTCTCCAAGACTCCCACGGCAGCAGCACCTTTAATTTACTCTCCCAATATTCATTTTTCTATTTCACCAAAAGCTTTCATCAAATTCTCTCAAAGTTCCAAGAACACAAAACAACCATTTTCCTTCATTTTCTCACCATATGGTTCTGCCAAGCAACCCACAAGCACCATTACTCACCTATAATTTTCACTCACATCATTTCCTAAAGCTAAACAACATTCTAAACACTTTCCATTTAGAAAGCTTTGCCAAAATCCCACTTTTACCTTACTTCCTTGGAGGTAAACTTTGATTTCTATGGTTTAAATTTATGTTTATGATTTTCTAAACCATGTTTGTTCCATAGTTTTTTTTTAATTTAATCCAACCATAGATCTTGAATCTACATGATATTCTAAGTAACTTTCATGTTGGAGACTTTCTCTAAATCATTCATCTTCATGGACTTTCTTCAAGATCAAAGTTATTGGGTTTTTGAGGTGAAGTGTAAGGAAACTTCATTTCTTCTCTCTTTTTCATGTTCTAATCCATGTTTGATCCATGGTTCCTCTTAATCAAGCTTAATATACTAATTTATTTATGTTTGTTTTATGTTCAAAAGACTTTTGTTGGTGGAGATCTTGTTCTAAATCCAAAGCAAGGAGCTTTTGTGGTTCTTCAAGAGGTAAGAGGGAGATCCATCTTACCAACCAAGCATGGTGGTGAGAAATGATTTTATATTTGATGGATGGTGAATCCATGTGAGGATTCATATCCATGGTCATGTAATAATTTGTGTGTGTTATGTGCTTTGATTATTTTTGTCTGTGCTTAATATGCTTTGCATGATTTACTTGTGTATGCATGCTTAGTATGATTTTTATTTGCTTATATGGTATGCTTATGATATGCATGATGAAGATATATTGAATATATTATGATGAAAGTATGATAAAACAAGAAATTTTGGCTCCAAAGGCCATAGAGAAGGCTACGATTTTGAGCTCCCAAAAATTAGAGTTCATGTTGAGAATTTTCAAGAATAAGGGAATTAATTTTTGGTCCCTAGAACTTAGTGAATTTCGGCCAAGACACCTCAAAATAGGTGTTCACAAATTATTATTTTCATGAAAAATGAAAATGGATGATTTGAAGAATATGAAAAATAAACAAAGGGTTTGTTTTTCAAGAAAACAAGAATATGGTCTTTGAGGAATTTTTATTGATTTATTTTGTGTAAAAAGATCCTAAGTGTTTTTTTAAATATAAGTTTTGAATGAAACGAGCGATCATTGATTTTAAGGATTTGCAAAGAAAGTGAACAAGGATTTGCAAAGAAAGTAAAAAAAAAATTTGTAAAGAAAGTGAAAAAGGATTTGCAAAGAAAGTAAAAATGAATTTGAACAAATGGGTTTATTTTTTTATAACCATTGGTATTTCGATTTTGAAAATAAATTTTTAATGATTTTGTTTGTGTAAAACCATATCAATTTAGAAGGAAAAATATTTTGATAATTTTCAATAGTCATGTCCATGTTTTTGAAGGCTTGTAATGCATTGATTTTGATGAAACAAAGTGATTTTCCAAGTGGAAATATAATTAATTTAATACAAGGAATTTGAAAAGGGAATTAGAGTATTTTAGCACTTGAAAAATGAATTTTTATGTAAATGGAAAAGAGAGGTTGCAAGTGAGCCTCAATTTGTTTTAAAAAGAATTTATTTGTTAAAAATTGATTTAAGAAAAAAAAATAAAGGATACAATAGTAATTTAGTATTTTCTAACGTGTAACTCATCCGTTGAATTTTGGAAAGCGTTAGTAATTTTTAAAGTTAGAAACATTGATTTAATTCAATGGAATTGTGAATTTGTGGAATATACTTGAAAAAGGATTTTCTTGAGTAAGAAGATATATTAAATGAAGTGAAAAGTCATATTATTTTGAGGAAGGTTGATTTGGAAATGATTTAGGAAAAATGGAGAATATAATGATATTTTGAAAATTTACTAACGTATAACTTATTTTCGAGTTTTGAAGTGCGTTAGAAAATGTTAAGTTTTGAAACGTTGATTTATATCAATGGAAAAATGATTTTGTGAATTATATTTTGGAAAAGGATTTCTTGAGTTAAGAAATGTGAAAAAGATTTTCTTGAATAAGGAAAATATGAAAAATAAAATACAAAGTTATATTATTTTGAGAAAAGTTAAAAAGGAATTTTCGAAGGTTAAGAAATATTTTCTAATAAAATTGTGATGAAAAATGTTTTACGATCTTAAAAATGTGATTTTTAAGCTACGCAATTTGAAGAATGTGTTGAAATTAATATTGATTTATTTAAGTCCAAAATAATGTTTGGAATATTGATGAATATTTTACGTAATTGTTAAATGTTGAAAAATATTTTATGTATCTTAAAAATGATTTGAAATACAAGAAAATATTTCTATGAGATTTGAAAAATGTTAACGTATTTCTATGCGATTTGAAAAATGTTAAAATATTTCTACACGATTTGGAAAGCGTTTAAATATTTTACACTATTAAAAATATTATTAAAAAATTACTACGTGATTAAATAATGAGAGAATATTTTTACGTGATTTGAACTATTGTAAAAAAATCACTATGTGATTTAAAAGTGATAGAATATTTTTACGTAATTGTGAAAATCACAGAAAATCTTATGTGATTTGGAAAGTGTTTTAAATATTTTGAGAATGATGGAAAATGATTTACGCAACTTAAAAGAATGATTTTCAAGTTACGCAATTTTGAAAATGGTGGAAAATCATTACGTAATTTGGGAAACGTATATTTTTATGTGATTGAGAAAAATGTTAAAAAAATTTAATACGTGATTTAAAGGTGTAACAGAAGAGTTACAATATTATGAAAACGTAACAGAAACATTTTGGAATTGTGAAAATGAAATGGAAATGTTGTGCAATTTTGTGAAAACACGACAAAGAGTTTTATAACTATGAAAATGTGATAATATGATTTTTCTGTTGAAAATATAGTATAAATACTGTAGAACCAGTATATGGATGTTGTGTGAGAAAATGACATGTTTTGCCTGTGATTGGCATTTGGTGCATTATACATGTATTGGAAAGATATGTCTGTAATTGGATTTGGTGCATTATACGTGCATTGAAAAAATATGCGTAGAAGCATATGATTACATTGAACAAATGAAATTGAAAAGATTTGGCCCTTTGGGGTTAGACTTGTACTGATATATTCATGCATTGTATAAAATATAGCTAATAGCCATTATGGCCCTTGTGGTTGAAGAGAGAATGAGAATTGATAGTGAGGTTTATGATGGATCTTGGGGGCGTCAAGGCGCGGCGGTCGACCAGTGGACAGTTGGCGAGTACCCTGTGCCACTTGGCGATGCAAATCCGTTACAACGCATTGATGATACCCGACAAGAACACGATTCTTTTCAACGACTGGGAGATTGTCTTTGGGCTAAGGCTGACAATTAACCAGAGCATTCTTCTCGAAATTGTGAAAACCTCCATGGAATTGTTTTTGATAAACTGAGTTTTTGTACATATGCATAAATCTGAGCATTTATATCTATGTGATATATTAATTGAGGAATATTGGTTATGACAATTGTTTCGAGTACTTGGATGATGATTGAACTGATAAATGATTAGATGATGATAGTTGATTAATGCTGATAGCATGATTATGGTATGATCTATCTGTATGATATTCTTTGTTTGTGTTATCTCCGTCTTTGCCATGTTGGTATTGGTGTAGGTGATCTCACCTCTTTGTTATATTGTTTTGCTTTGTCTCGTATTGTTAAAGTTATACAAGAGAAGGAATGAGTTGTCTTAGACATAACGGGTGGTAGATACTCGTAGATTGATGGAAACATTGAAAAGTGGTCATCTCAAGTTCGAAGATGTGCTTAGGGTAGACAAGGAGTAAAATCGATGCATCAAGATGGACGAGAAAAAGGAATAAGTATGTTAAAGTTTCTCGTTAGTGTTGTACCGTGCTATTAAGTAGGACCCGTCATGGGGTTTGCTACTGTTAAAAAAAAAGTCTGTTAATTTTATATTTCTCTTTAAATTGTGATATTAATTGGTATCAATATTGCATAATGAATAGTTAAAATATGATTTTCAATATTACCTAATATTTTTAGTAAATTTACGTTTCAGTAAAGAAGAAATTTTGAAACCTATCTTTTATAACTCAAACTTTGTGCGAACTTATTTTCAGATTATGAGTCGGGAGTCGGAAATGTGATGCCCTAAGGAGGGTGTTACAAGTACTATTTTGGTTTGATATGCATCACTTCAAATTTGTCCGTAGTCCTTTTGGCTGCTGTGTTAGACACGTTTTGTCACATGGCAAAAAATTATTAGAAGTTGTTATTTGATCTTAGTACCGCCATGATTGTCGTCTTCAAATTCAATGCCAAAAGATGTTTTTGCCCCTACACGTGGTGGTTGTTGGGAGTTACCCTTGTGCCTATAAATAGGAGTGGGGGGTTTTCGCTCACTTTCACTTTCTTCTTCATTTCCTCCTTGTTTTCTAGTGCTCTAAGGGTTTTCTAACAAGTCTCTAGCGACTATTTCTCTATATTTCCAACCTCTCAACACCTTTTCCCTCCTGAAACACAGGGTATTTATTTGTTTCTTTCTTTTTCCTTTCCCAAAAACATGGTGAAAGTGAGGATATTAAGCAATAGTGACAAGAAGAGCAGTTTTTTGGAGATTCTGAGTGCCCTGTCGTTTCCACTGCCTTAGGCGCGACGAAGACGGCCTCCTCGCGATAGTGGTACCCAAAGTAGATAGAGGCCGCTATCTGAGATAGATATCCTAGAAATGATATGGAGGGCGAATAATGCTAAGGAACTTACAAGGCAAAAATCATCGCATTCGCTCTCCGTACTCATAAGGAAGTTGGAGATTTATAATGAAACCTTTTTTGATTCTGACATGAGTACGGTCTCTATAGGTAACGCTAGTAACTCGGAGGTGGGACGACGGAGAACGACTACTTCTAAGCCAAAGGAATATATCTTCTCAAGGGATGTCGGCCTGTACCAGTAAGTCGACTGTGAAGTTTTGGGTTCCCCATCTAGCTTCGAGACCTCAAAGGATGCCAAAGCTAAACAGAAGTATCTTCATCTCACTGAAGATCGGATGCGGAATGACGAGTACGTAATCTGGGCTCCATCAAATCAAGAAAGGGTTTGCTCAACCATAACAAAGGGTGACCACTTTGCCTAGATGAATGATGTGCTATTCACTCACATTGAAGTCCGCCTTCCATTCTTCAACTTCGAGATTGGAGTCCTAAACCATTTATGAGTGGCTCTGACTTGACTTCATGTAAATGCATGGGGCTTCATTAAGACTTTCGATCTCACTTATAAAACTTTTAGATGGTCGTATTCCATGGAGTCATTCTTCTTCCTCTTCACCCAATTTTCACCCTCTGGGAATAGCTTTCAAAAAAGGTGGGTTACTCTACGTGCACAAGCAGGGCATAAAGTATTCAAACCATATTAAGACTCTTTTAAGAACTTCAAGAAAGACTTCTTCCGAGTATAAGGAGCTCTGGGATTAATGCCTTTTTATGTTATCGCAGAAGATGAACCACATATATATTTATACTGGACACAGGCAGTTTGTGACTGGAGTCAGGAAGTTATCCTTGCTGACAGAGAGTGAGGCTAACATCCTTAATTTCTTAGTTGAGTAGGCCGACAAGAATGGGGTCATCTACTGTAAAGATGTTATAGATGAACTATCTTATTCTTTAAGATCATTTTCAGGTACCCCAACTTGAAAATGTTGATAAATTTATGTTTCATAGTTTCTTTTAAGTGTAATAACATATTTTTTTTCCTTTTTGCAGAGAGCATAGCCCAACGCTTGGCCCAAAGGAAAGCTGGGGTGTCAGGCTCTGCATCCTAACCAGTGGTCCCAGTCCCTTCACTTCAATCCCAACCTCAGGAGGTGGATCCCTAGTCTCCAGCTCAACCACTTTGACCACGCAAGAGGAAGGGGGATGGACAGCAAGAGCTAAAAGGGAAAAGGTCGGTGACCAAGATGGAATCGATTGACCTTACACTTGGTAGGGAGATTGAAATCCCAAAGGGCACCCATCTCCAATTTGCTGCCAGGTCCATCTAGGGCAAGGGTTGAACCAGGGTGGATCATCGACAGTGCTTTCCTAACCCAGGCTGATCAAGATGTCCTTATCGAGCAAGACTTAATTGAGATTATTCAGGACACGCAGGTTCGAGCTCTTCGCAATGCCTCCATCCTCTGGTTCCTAGAATTTACTTTCGAGTATGTTCATCAAACTCGTGATTTGGAAAATGAGTCGAATACCCTCCGGGGTGAGAAGATGGAGTTGCAGATTGCGGTGGCTCAGAAAGATAAGTAGTTGGCCCAAGTGAGTGAGGAGTTTGGTCTACGCAAGACTGAAATAATCGGGCTCCAAAAGTAGGTCAAGGAGAGCGAAGCTCGAGAGAAGACTCTAAAAGATTACATTTCCTCAATTGAGTTTACCCTAACCGCGCTCCGTGTTGAGAATAAGATTCTCAGGCAGTATAAGGTGAAGTTGAGAAACAATGTTCTGTATCTTGAAGACGAGTGGATTGCTTCAGTGGACGACTCCTTTACCAATGCGCTAGCCTAACTACGCCTCTTGAACCTGGACCTTGTTACTAAAGGGACCGGTTCACAGAAGGTGGTCTAAGATGGTTGCATTGTGGATACCATCTCTGAAGCCACTCCGGTGAGCCAGGTTCTCATTGCGGATGATGGCGAGGAGGAGGGTGAAGAGAGTGAGGAGGGTGACCAGGAGGAAAAAGCCGAGGTGGAGGAGGTTAATCAAGGATAGCCTAACCCGGATGCCTGATTTCATTCTTTTTTATTTTTTGTTTACCCTCTGTGTGGGGTTAATTTTAAATATGTATGGGCAAGTCTCGTATTTTGGGCATAACTTTTAATATTTATAATATTTTGGGCTATTACTTGCATATTCTTCTTACTGCCTTTGTTTTTTCCAACCAGGATGGGTCTAACGCTCTATCTCAGTGGTTTTACAATTGATATTCCATGAATTTTCATCTGTTTGGTTGTATAGCAGCCCATCTTATAGGTTTTGTTTTTGTTATATACTATATTTCAATTCTTGTTCTTCGTTGGAGTCTTTTGATATTTAGCTAAATTTCTAAGTGTGAAAGCTCTAAGTGTGGTTTTGACGCAAAAGCCTGTGGGGTGGTATCCTTTTTCTGGACACTGACAAATGTTATTGCTTTATCCCGAGCATCGGTCAAATACTCTTAACCTCTTTAATCTTTTTTTTAAAGTTTATGGGTTAAGATCAAGCTCAATAGGGCATGAGTTAAAATCCTTGAACTTGCTTCTCGACCACGGAGTACGGTCAAGTGGGTTGCCCTTTTTTACTTTCATTTATGCATCAAAATATCTGATCTGGGGTGGACCTTGTATTTCTCGAATCTCTCCAAGGTATTATAACCTTGTGGATTACAATAGTTGTAAATGCGTAAAATAAACAAGTAATGGGAATATAATCACCAATTTATTCATGTTGGAACTCGTCACTTACATGATAAAAACATAATACTAAAGACAATTAACTTTCCAGATATTCATAATACTTTTGCCAGTGAGAGTTTCCAGGGTATAAACTCTAGTGTTTGTTTTGGAAGTGATACGTTATAGTCCTTCCCAATTAGGAACTAGTTTTCCCTCCTTTACATTTTTTCCTTCGATATTCACTCTATGTAAAACGAGATCGCCGGGAACAAACCTCTGTGGTATCTAGTGATGGATCTAGAAATTTTAGACAATGGGGTAAAAGTAATACTATCAATACAGAAGTATAAAATAAAGTTTCAATAATTATATTTATATATTAAAAAATATATTAATACAAAATTATGAAAGATTAATTTATAATTATTCCCTTCGCGTTTTTATATTTGGAAAATACTAAATGATCTTTTTATTATCATTACTATCAAACATTTATCTCTCTATGTATGTAACCAAACAATCATTCAACAAAAATAACATATTTAGAAGTGGGGGCATGGGGGCAAAAATTACACATATAAAAAATAAAAAAGACATATACCTATATAAGGTCAAAGAAAAGTTTCAAACTAAAGTGGGGGCAAGTGTCCCCACTCATTTGCACATGGATCTGTCCCTGGTGGTATCACTTTAGAATTGTACTAAGTTGCAATCCTCATCTTGATAATGGCTTCCCGAATGTGGGCAATGGGGCGTTATTCTTCTAATAAATCTAATTTATAGCAGATGAGGTCTGGGCTGGCCTCTTTAGAGAAATTTTGTCTCCTCCAACTCGATTCTCATATCTCCATCGAGATCATGGCCTCACAACTATAGGTTAACTTAAAGGGAGTCTCCCTTGTTGAGGAGTGGGGCATGGTCCAGTATGCTCATAGGACATGGTCAAGTTGTTCCACCCAATTCCCTTTAGCTTCATCAAGTCTCTTTTTGGTCTCACGAAGTATAACCTAGTTGGCAGCATCGACTTGTCCATTAGTCTTTGAGTGCTTTATTGAGGTAAAATGTTGTTTAATCTTGAGCCTGGTTAGGAGATTCCAGAGCTTTTGGTCAGTAAACTGTGTTTTGTTATCCGTAACAATGGATTCTAGAATACCAAATCTATTAATAATGTTCTTGTAGATGGACTTTTGTATCCACGCCGAGGTGATGATGGACAATGATTCTGCTTCAATCCACTTAGTGAAGTAATCCACAACTACCATTAAGTACTTAACTTGTCCTGGGGCTTGGGAAAAAAGACTTAAGATATCCATTCCTCACTGATAGAAATACCAGGGTATGAATATTGTAGATAGCTCTTATGGTGGGGTCGTATAGATGTCTAATAATTATTGACATTTGTCATATTTCTAGACATGTTCTATACTGTTGGCTTCTATACTAGGCTAATAGTACCTGACCCTTAATGCATTATGTGCTAACAAACTTCCACCAAGGTAGTGGCCACAATTTCCTTCATAGATTTTGACTAAGACATATTCTACTTCTTTTGGACCGAGACGCTTAAGGAGAGGAGAAGAAAACTCGCGATGATATAGCTAGTTATCTACAATGGTATACCATGCCACTATCTATACTATTTTTTTTTTAGCTTCCTTAAGGTCTTCAGGCAATGTGCCATTACAGAGATAGGTAACTATGAGTGTGATCAATGTTTCATCATCTTTCAATAGGAGGACTTCAGAGTCTGTAATACTAGGTGCAAGTAGTGTTTCTTATATTATGGACCTGTTGTTGCCGGGGCTTTTGGTGCTAGCGAGCTTTGACAAAATGTCGGCTCTTGAGTTATGTTCTCTAAGGATGTGCTCTACCTTAATGCTACTGAAGCTCTCAATTAGCTTTTTTTTTTTTTTTTTACCTTGGCTAGGTATTTTTGCAGTAAGGGTTCTTTGGCCTGGTAATCACCACGGATCTGCAATGTCACTGGCTCTGAATCATTGCAAAGGACTACATTTGTAGCTCCTATTTCTTTTTCCATTGTGAAACCCACAATACATGCTTCGTACTCTATTTGGTTATTTGAAGTTGGGAACTTGAACCTTAAAGAATGTTCCAAAGTGAGCCTGACTCCATTTTCTAATATGACCCCAGCACCACTCCTTTTGGGATTCTAGGAACCATTAACATAGATAGTCTAGAAATTCACTCTAGGATGACTTGAATCTGGTGTAAGCTCCACCAAAAAGTCGGATAACACTTGAGCCTTTATGACTTGTCTTGGCTTATAAGTGATAATGAATTCGAATAGCTCCATTGACAAAGCGATCATTTTTCCGGCGAGGTCTAGCTTGTGCAATACTTGGCGAATTGGCTGATTCTTCTTAACGATCATAGGATGACACTGAAAGTATTATCGTAATCGTCTAGTAGTGGTTAACAATGCTAGAGCTAGTTTCTTGATCTTCTAATATCAGAGTTCGAGATCTTATAGGACCTTACTCATAAAATATATTGGCCTTTGACCTTCATCCGTTTCTCTTATCAAGGCTGAACTGATTACTTCATTACTAACTGAGAGGTATGTATATAAGGTCTCCCTGGATTTGGCCTCATCAAGAATGACAGTGTTGCTAATATCTTCTTTAACTCTTCAAATGCAACCTCACACTCTGGGGTTCACTCAAAGTTTCCCCCCCTCTTTTTTTAAAGTTTTGAAAGAAGGAATAGACTTTTGAGCGGCCTTGGCTAGGAAGCAAGCGAGGGCCGCTATCCGCCTTGTTAGTTGTTGTACCTGTTTAACAGATTACGAACTACGTATATCAAGAATAACCTAACATATTTTGGGTTGGCTTCAATGTCTCGATTTGTCAATAAAAATCCCAGAAACTTATCGGCTTATACTCCAAAAGTGCACTCTCAGGATTCAATCTCATATTATGCTTCCGTATTTGGGCCAACACTTCTTCTTAGTCTTTGACATAGTTCCTAGACTTTGTTGTCTTGACAATCATGTCATCGATATAAACTTCTAACGTTTTTTCGATTTGTTCTTCAAAAACTTTATTCATTATTCGTTGGTAAGTTGCGCCTGCATTTTTTAACCCAAATGGCATAACACAGTAGCAATAACTTCCTATCTCAATTATAAATGCAGTCTTGTCTTCGTCTTCCGGGTTCATGGGAATTTGGTTGAATCCGAAGTAGGCATCCATAAGGAGAGAAACCAGAATCTGGATTAGTTATCTACCAGTTTATCAATATTGGGGAATAGGTAATGATCTTTTGGACATGCCTTATTCAGGTCAATATTGTCAACGCACATACGTCACTTCCTATTTGCCTTCTTTACCAGAACCACGTTGGACAACCAAGTGGTATAAGAAACTTCTCTTATGAACCCCAGCGCCCAGAAGTTCTTTCGCCTACTTCTATATCATCTCCTACCTCTCTGGTCCAACTTTATTTTTCTTTGTGCCACCGACTTCGAGTCTTTTTTGATAACAAGTCGATAGCAAATAAATCGAGGTCCAGTCCTAACATAGCGAACATCCACGTGAAAATATCCTTGTTTTTCTCAAGAAATTCGATTAGTGATGCGGATTAAAAGTTACAAACCCAAGTGCAAGTTGTTTCAAGTAATAAATTCTCAGGAGTCTGAGGTCGATCCACAGGGAACTGATAAAGAAAAAATTCTTTGATGTAAAGTAAATATTTTGTCATAACAATAAAGGTAATAAAACTTAGTCACAAAAAAAAAAGACTTACTTGGGTTAGGAGATCCACTCTTGGTAAGTAAATTAAGGACAAGATAAAATTTTTTTATAACTCAATTAGAATCTACACATAACGGATGTTCCAATCAGAAAATACAACATTCAAAATTCATTTAATATTATATACATAATTATACTATGATTCTTTTAATCATCTATTAACACCACTACTTATAAATGGGATTAAGCATTTCTTGTGTTAATATCTTGTCTACAACAAATCAAGATCTCCACTTTATAAGGAGGGTTTCTAAATTAATTGAAAACAAAATACAACATGTATAATGACCACTTGAAAATATATCAAAATAAACACAAGAAAGAAATGAATCTAACCTTATTTCATTACTATGAGCTTCACTCTTTCACCCAAGTAAAATAAAACTTAGTTACTCAAAGACAAGAAGAAAGGAAGAGAGAAGAAGAAGAAAAAGAACATAACTTCAATTTAGAACAAAAGAAAACTACAACAAGATAATCAAACAATACAATAGCATGATCTTGACCTCTAAGACCAAGACTCTTAAAATGATCAGCCAAGGCTCCCTTTTATAGAGGATTAGGGATACAAAATGACAAGTGAGCTGATTCATGAGTAGGTGGATGAGTGAAAAATGAGTAAAAAATGTCAAATGAATTTTGATGAGTGAAAATATATGGAGATTCTTTATCTCCAAAATCATTTAGTACTGAACTCATTGCATTCGTCTTTTCCTCACCAAGTGGTCTTCATGAAAGTTGTAAGCCTGGATATTAGCTTTGAATTGCCATTAGTTTGAGCCCAAAAGGATTCCTACAACTCGAGATATGGTCTAATTACTGTACACTGCTCAGGTCCAGCTACAGTTCCTCTGTTCTGACTTGAAAGCCCAATATGACCTCTAAGCAATCCGATCTAGGTCTTGTGTTCTTCATAAAAGTGAATATATAGGTCTTAACTTGCCGATACCAAAATTTCAGCCAAATCCAGATCTTACAACCCGAGTTATGCTCTGATTACGGTACACTGTACAGATTCTAATCACAAAACTCGTATTCTAACTTCCAAGTCCAATTAGTTCCACTAGATGTCTAACTTTTACCTAGAGCTCTTCATGAAAGTTGTAGAGCTCTCTCTTATCTTTCCTACAAGGTAAGATACATAATTATTACACATCTAAAACTCAAGATATGACCAAAATACAGAAATATTGTAAGACGTAAATCTTGCTGAAAAAAATTAATTAAGTCTAATTTGAGTTCAAACTTACAGAACATAACCAAACTTAATCAATTAAGTACATGGAGAGTTTAAATGACTAAAAATGAGAGTTTATTAATGTATAAAATATGTGATTATCAAATTTCTCTACACTTAGCTTTTTACACTCCTGGGCAAAACACATAAGACCAAAACTAAGGAACAAGGAAAAATAACACACACTCAAAAGCTAGAAATTCTAAATGACTCAATTTCTAATAATATTTAAGAATGAAGAGCAACCAATCATTCAAGGGATCAAAATATTTATGAGGTAACGTTTTTTCACATCTCAAACCGACAAGTAAGGAAACTTCAATTGAAAAGCATGAGTCAAGAATGATAGATCTTCACAAGATTCACTCTCAATCCCTCAAGTGTTTAAAAGGTAGGTATTTCGCTCAATTCAACCCATGAAAATTGTACTACCATAAGCTTGCTTATCTTCTACTTCTCCACTACTCAGAACACATGCACACACAAATCATGAGGACTTTATTCAAGGTTGTAATGAGGTCAAGGTAAAGGAGGAAGTAATATGGATATGACAAGTTAAATACCAAAGAGAATAAAAGAGCATGAGATTTGAGTTCAATTAACAAGCATGAAAGTTGATCCCAACTCTACCTAATATAAATTCCCTTTACATATTCTTTTCCTTTCCTTTATTTCCTTGTTGGCCCTTATTTATATTTTTTTTGTTTTTATTTTTATTTTTTTTACAAGATGAACATAATATATACATTTAAATATATTTTTTTCAACCATTCTTCACACACACCCCCACATTTGTTCAAGAACTCATACAATGACAAAGCTAATGTTCTCTTATTCCCTAAGGCCGAGTAAGAACATGATTTTTCATTTAAGGCACATAATGAGTTCGAAACAAAGAATGGTCAAATAAACTCAAAGGGGTTAAGCAAGGAGAAATGGGTCATTTTCAATGCCTTACATTGGCAGGAATCAGAGAATTTCTAAGAAGTCATAAGAGTGCTTGATATCATATTGAGACAATATGCTGTTGAGCAAGACTGCCTATTTGTGCGCTAGTCATTCTTGGCTATTTGGTTAAAGTAGTTATTTCAAGAAAAATGTCTCAATCATGTTTATGTATGCATGTGAAAATGTAATCTAAAAAAGAATCAAAGCAAGTTCTAGAGTAACAATTTCATGAGTGAAATTCATACAAGAAAGAAGAGAATGGTATAAATGTTCAATCCATTCATCAATAGGCTTAGAATCTCACAAGGCATAATTCTATCATTCTTAGTCCACCAATTTCAACATCTATAACCAAGCATATGATTTTTAAAAAAGAAAACAATTTATTCAATCATGCAAATTTTCCTGAATTTAAATTGCTACTCCCACATAAACTAGTTGTCTACCCCAACTAAGATGTGTCTCAAGAGTAAAATTACCTCCAGAGCAAAATTTACTCCTTACTCTGTCATCAGCTGCTAGTAAATTACTGACAAACATATAAACACGACAAACATATTAATAAACACACTTCTTAATTTTTTATTTACTTATTTTTAGGTTTTTATTTTTTATTTTTATTTTTTACAACCATCCTTCCCCCCAACCAGATCACAACATTATCCTCAATGTCAAAATATAGATAGGTAAAGGATAGAAGATATTACTTGTTGCTGCAATCACTAAAAAGAGAAAAATCTTACACAAATTTAAACAGAAACAAAGTATGATAAATAAAACTAAAGATAAAGGAAAGTTATAGATGAAATGTCAGATCACATTCTTGTTCCTTGTTGCCTCCCTTGCTACTGCCTTCTGACCAATCTATCTGAGCTATTACTGGTTCAGGTTCATAAATAAAAACTTGTAATTTATCAATTAATTCATCAACAATAAAAGCAGATATAAGGAGTCGTCTTGTCGAATGTGTGATAAAGCTCTGTTCCACAGTATGGTCAACAAAAGATAACAAATTATCAAAAAAATTATTAACATTCAACAGACCTATGTGTTTATGGTGGATATTCAGTTGAGCCCAAAAGATAATTTGAAAAACTTCTTCCAAAGTACCAAAACCACCCGATAAGGCAATGAATGCATCAGAGTTTTCAAACATTGTCATCATTCGTCCATGCATAGATGATACTTGAATTTCCAGCCTAATTGTCTTTCTAATTATGTTCATTCAAGTTAAAGGTTCAGGAAAAATACCTAAAATTTGACCACCTCTTATATCTGCAGAAAATGATACAGCCCCCATTAACCCAATGCTACCTCCCCCATATACTACACGAATGTTCCTTGCAGCAAGTGTTCTACCAATAGTGCTTACTGCATTTACAAACTCTAAACCTTTTCCATAACTTGTTCCATAGAATACACAAATACTGGTAAATCTACAAACTGAAAAAGAAGCTCCCTCCATTTCTACACTCACACTCTCTTTGAATAATTATGAGTTGCAGGAAATTGAAGAAAATGGAGTGTTTAAATAGGGAAGAGAATAGAAAAAGTAATAATAGCTCCTGTATAGGTAGGTTGGCTGTTGTCAGAAAAGTTTAAATTAAAAAAAAAACTTTTTTTATTTTTTTTATTTTTTTATTTCTTTTTAGACTTCAAGAAAACTATCAAGATAAAGAAGTTTAGAAACCCCTGAAGGACCCTGCCCAAAGGATCGTCTGCCCAAAACCAAAATACAACAAAATCACACAAAGATAAAATAATAATAATAAATGCTGACATACCTTTATGTATAATTTCATGGCGTATCTTTATACTATACGTCACGAGTACAGTAATACCAAGACGGCTCAGCCAATTTGGGAATTCTTCTCCTTCCCGCTTGTGGGATATTTTGGATTGAGCTACGACGCAACTAATTAAAGTGCATAAATTTGACAGCGACCACCAACGACCACAACCAGTGAGAGGTCGCTAGAGAGCTCATGACATTAAATCACAGAATCCAGCTCAGAGGCATAGTCACACGAGAATGCAAGCACGGGACGCTTCTATCTGTCCATCAGTAAGCAGAGCCTACGGTTGAAACCTGGGAATACTTGCGTGGCTCTCTACAGAGCATGGCACACGAACCTTATTTATGGACCGACGTGCGAAGGTCCACCTGAGTCAATGACGGGTTTGCCACTGGTAGGGGCTCCTAATCTAATTAAAGACTAAGTACAACCGAAGTTTCGCCCTTCCTTTTTTTTTCTCTTCTTTTTTTCTTTTGGAGATGTACAAGATAATATGTACAAGTTATTGCGATTGTGGCTCACATCTTCCTCTAGTTTTACGTCCAGTAATGGCTTAAACGCTTCTATAAGTCGAGGATAAGCTTCCCATCCAATTTTCTTATAAATTGGCAAACAAGGTCTTTTGAGTCAGATTTCCAAGACTGTAACGCTCTTGCTCGTCCCTGAAGAGATTCCACAAACTAAGAAGTTCACGTTGCACATATCCACAAGAATGCGTCTCAAGAGTCAATAAGATATTATCTACTGACTTCTTACTTAGTCTATTCTTAATGAAGAAAATTTTATCTTCTCTGTTTATAGAAACAATTCCCAAAGAACAACATCGGGTATTACAATTCTATCGCGCACATTTGTAACAAACTTTCATTCTTTTTGCTCTTCTCCTTTTTGAAAATGAACTTTTACCGAGACCCGGCATGTATGGGACAAATGAATTGGAAGATTCACCAGCTAAACGAACCTTTGCTTCGATTATCCAGCGAATATCTTCTGGGATGCCCTTGTGCATTAATAATCTCAGTCTTTCACACCTAGTTTTGTAGATTTTGGTTAGAGCATTTTTAGGAACAGAAGGGAAATGCTTTCTTAGATTTGAGAGAATGACATCCATTTTAAAGGAGAAGAAATCAGTTATTATGGAAAACTGAAAAATAAACCGACTTAAGAGTCACAGAGTACCATTATCCGCCACTTAACCGGGAACACAAAGAACTCAACAATTTGATGTTCCAGAAATGGTTTGAGTCTTTGTCCATTGACCTTAAATACACTATCATTCCTAGGGTTCTCTATGTCTATGGTCCCATGATGATCCACATGTTTGACAATAAAAAAGCTACGCCACCCAGATCTCAATTTTTCAGGGAATAGGTGAATATGAGAATTATAAAGCAGAACTTTTTGACTAATTTCAAAAGTTTTTCTCAAAATTGATTTGTCATGAAAAATTTTTGCTCTAATTTTATAAATCTTTGTGTTTTCATATACATCATTTCTCAATTCCTCAACAATCAAAAATTTCAATGACAATGATAGGGTTCAGAGGCATCCTATTTTTGATAATTTTCACAACCTTTTCAAAATGCATAACTGTTTTTAAATAAAGTGGGAATAAAATCAACACTGTAAGATTTTCGCATCTGTTTTCTTTGAAGAAAAGAAACCTCCACATGCTTCTGAGTGACAAAATTTAGTGACATTACTTACCTCACTATTGGGAACACATCTCCAAATGATTTGATCAGGATAATTGAGGCAGGATCTTTCATGTTGCAAGAAAATTGATTATATTAGCAAACCAAGGCTTGAAATTGACAGAAAATAAAAATTCATCGAGAAAAGAATCATTGATATGTGTGATATCAAAATGTGAGCCTATTATAAGTATGAACAAATGATCTGTAACAATATTTTTTGCTTTTTTTGAATTCTTGAAGTAACAAAATCCACCGTATCAACCTAGGTTTGCAAAAACTTGTTGAGAAAATCGACAAGTGCACCGAATAGTTAAAGAAGTAAAGTAGTTAATTAAGAGGGGAAAAGAAACTAAAATGCACAAAATTAAGAGGGAAAAAAGAGAAAGACACACATGAATGCAAAACACATTAAGGATGTAAACACATGAAATTAAAATACTAGGGATCTAACTTCACTTGATTCAATAATCTATCATAGACAATAGAGTAGCTTTGGGACCTTCGTTCTAATTAATTTCTAATCATTCAATTGATGGGGAGAATCCAGTAATTAATTAAAACTCGATTCTTTGGTCTAAACCTTAACTCTTAAAGGCATGACCTTTACTCTATGGATTCTCATGGAAAATACCTCAATTCTTTCACACAACTTATAATCTTAATTCCTAGATGATTATAAATCATGACACTTATTATTTATGGTTTAAGTTATATGCAAACCTTCTGATTCTACATACACGTCACTAGATCAATTTATGAGTGACCAATTCATAAAAGCATTAAGAATCATAATAAGCACTCAAATTGAATAAAAAAAATTGATCAAAATTCTAATCTTAATACATGTCGATTGAATCAAGTTACGTCTTCACCCTAGAAACACACAAATTTAACTACACATGACAAAAGAGAAGAAGAAATAGGAAGAATAAAATAAAAATATATACAGAGCTCAACCTTTCATAAAAAAAAAATTAACAAGTAGGCAAGAACCTCGCCATTAAATATTAACAAAGATGTGGTATAAAACAGTCACCAAATAAATATTAACAATGGTATGGTATAAACCAACCACCAAATATATATTAACACGTAATAAATAAATATTAACAAAAGTGTGGTATAAACCGACCACCAAATATATATATTCACAAGGGTGTGGTATAAACTAACTACTAAATAAGTTAATAAGCTGATAAATTAAAAAGTTAGAAGCAAGTAAATTAAAAAGTTCGAAAGTCGAAAGTTAGTAAGTTAGTAAGTAAGAAAATTAAAAGGTTAGTGGGTTAGTAAGTTAGAAAGATAGAAATAAAATACGAAAAGTAAAATACGTAGAAAATAAAGTACAAAAAATAAAATACAAAAAATAAAGTACAAAAAGTAAAGTACAGAAAGTAAATTGTAAAAAGTAAATTTAAAATATGAAAATCGAGAGAGGCAGAGCCCACCAAAGCCTATTAAGGAGGAAGAAGAGAAGAGTCAAGATTAAGATATTATTAGAATATAAAGAAAAATCGAGAATTAGCAAGTCAATTTTTTTTTATTTTTTTCAAAGGAGAGAGAAGAGAAGAAAAAATATTTAATTAATAATTAAAGATTATAGAGGGAGAAGGGAGAGTTTCTCTCACTAAATTAGTACGTTAGTATGTACAAAGAAAAAAAATTAAAAGAGTATAAAAATATATATATATATATATATATATACAAGATCCACAGAAAAAAATATAAATATATATATACAAAATATTTACACCATAAATTTGTTCTTCAAATCAAGTCCCCGGCAACGGTGCCAAAAACTTGATGCAGATTAAAAGTTACAAACTCAAGTGCAGGTTGTTTCAAGTAATAAATTTTCGAGAGTTCGAGGTCGATCCATAGGGAACTGATGAAGAAAAAATTCTTTGACAGTAAAGTAAATATTTTGTCAATGCAATAAAGGTAATAAAACTTAGTCACAAATTAAAAAAAAAAGACTTAGTTGGGTTAGGAGATCCACTCTTGGTAAGTAAATTAAGGACAAGATAAATTCTTTTTATAACTTAATTAGAATCCACAAATAATGGAGGTTCCAATCAAAAAATACAATATTCAAAGTTCATTTAATATTATATACATAATTATATTATGATTCCTTTAATCATCTATTAATACCACCACTTATAAATGGGATCAAACATTCATTGTGTCAATATCTTGTTTATAACAAATCAAGATCTCTACTTTACAAGGAGGGTTTCTAAATTGATTGAAAACAAAATACAACATGTATAATGACCACCTAAAAATATATCATTTAAGTACAAGAAAGAAATAAATCTGACATTATTTCATTACCAAGAGCTTCACTCTTTCACCCAAGTAAAATGAAACTTAGTTACACAAATACAAGAAGAAAAGAAGAGAGAAGAAGAAGAAGAAGAACATAACTTCAATTTAGAACAAAAGAAAACTACAATAAGATGATCAAACAACACAATAGCATGATCTTGGCCTCTAAGACCAAGACTCTTAAAATGATCAGCCAATGCTCCCTTTTATAGAGGATTAGGGATACAAAATGACAAGGGGGCTGTGATGCAGACTTTTTAATTGTCGCATTTGCAAACTCAAGTGCAGGTTGTCTCAAGTAATAAATTTCTTGGTGAGTCCGAGGTCGATCCACAGGGAATTGTTGAAGATTAAGGTGAAGTAAATATTTTATTACTACAATAAAAAATATTTAGTTGGGTTAAAAGATTCACTCTTAGTAAATAAAATAAAGGTAAGATTAATTCTTTTTATAACTCAATTAGAATCCTCGCAACATGGAGGTTCCAATCGGAAAATACAACGTTAAAAGTCCATTTAAAATAATATACGTAATTATATTATGTTTCCAAAAAAATATTACCACCACTTATAAATGGGTTAAAGTATTCATTGTGCCAATATTTTGTCTACAACAAATCAAGAACTCCTCTTTACAAAGATGATTTCTAAATTATAAGAAACAAAATATAACACGTATAATAGTTACTAAAAAAATATAAATCATTTAAGCACAAGAGAAGAATAAATCTAACCTTATTTTATTACCAAGAGCTTCACCTTTTCACCCAAGTAAAATAAAACTTAGTTACTCATAGATAAGAAGAAAGAAATAGAGAAGAAGAAGAAGAACATGACTTTAATTTAGAACAAAGAAAAATTACTACAAGAAAACCTAGTAACAAAATGATATTATTTTGGTAACTAACACCTAACCCCCCTTCAATGATCTGCCAAGGTCCCCTTTTATAGGGGATTAGAGATACAAAATGACAAGGGGGCTGAGTCATTAGTGAGTGGATGAGTGGAAAATGCCAAATGACTTTTGGTGAGTGGAAAATTATGGAGATTCCTTGTCTCCGAAATCATTTAGCTCTGAAGTCATTGAATGCATCATAATGAGCAAATATGATCTTCATCAAAGTTGTAGGCCTGGATCTTAGCTTTCAAATGGCTTTAGGTTGAGTCCAATATCATTTCTATAACTCCAGATACATTCAAATTACTGCACATTGCTCAGGCCCAGTCACAACTCCTCTGTTCTGACTTGCAAGCCCAATATCACCCATTAGGCCTCCGATTCTAGAAAAGTGTTCAACATAAAAGTTGTAGATATAAGTCTCAACAATTCAGCATCAAAATTTTAGCCCATTTGACAACTTATATCCTGAAAAATGGTATGAACAATACACATAGGTCAAGCTATCAGGATCAGCACTCTAGTTCTTGCTTTAACCCCAATTTGAGTTATCTACTCGTGTGATTGGGCCTTTGAAGTCTTCATGAAAGTTATAGAGCTCTATCTTGTCTTTAAAATGCCATTAGATTCACCTCATTTGACCACCTACATCCCAACATATAGCCCAAATACAAAAACAATGTAAGACATAAATTATGCTAAAAAATTCATTTAAGTCCAATTTGAGTCCAAACTTACAAAACATAATCAAAATCAATCAATTAAGTATATGAAGAGTGTAAATGACTAAAAATGAAGGCTTATTAATGTATCAAATATGTGATCATCAAATTTCACTACACTTAGCTTTTTGCACTCCTGGGCAAAACACACAAGACCAAAACTAAAAAAAACGAAACAGACTCAAAAGCTAAACACTCTAAAAGACTCAATTTCTAATAATATTTAAAAATGAAGAGCAACCAATCATTCAAGTAATCAAAACATTCATGAGGTAACATATCTTCACATCTCAAATCAACAAGCAATGATATTTCAATTAAAAAGCATGAGTCAAGAATGATAGATTTTCACAAGATTCACTCTCAATCCCTCAAGTGTTTAAAAGGTAGGTATTTCACTTAATTCAACCCATAAAAATTGCACTACTATAAGCTTACTTATCTTCTACTTCTCCACTACTCAGAACACATGCACACACAAATGAGGAGGAGGTAATATGGATATGACAAGTTAAATACCAAAGAATAAAAGAGCATGAGAGCTGAGTTCAATTAACAAGCATAAAAGTTAATCTCAACTCCACCTAATACAAATTCCCTTTACATATTCTTTTCCTTTCCTTTATTACCTTGTTGACCCTCTTCTTTTTACATTTTTTTTATTTTTTTTATTTTTTTATTTTTTACAAAAGGAACATCATATATAAATTTTTTTAACCATTCTGCACACACACACCCACACTTGTTCAAGAATTCATCGAATGACAAAACTAATATTCTCTTATTCCTTAAGGTCAAGTAAGAACATGATTTTTCATTTAAGGCACATAATGAGTTTGAAACAAAAAATAGTTAAATAAGCTCAAAGGGGTTAACCAAAGGGAAATAGGTCATTTCTAATACTTTACGTTGGTAGGAATCAGAGAATTTCCAAGAAGTCATAAGAGTGTTTGATATCATATTGAGACAATATGCTGCTAAACAAGGTTGACTATTTGATTAAAGTAGCTATTTCAAGAAAAATGTCTCAATCATATTTATGTATGCATATGAAAATATAGTTTAAAAAAGAATCAAAGCAAGTTCTAGAGTAACAATTCCATGAGTGAAATTTACACAAGAAAGAAGAGAATGGTACAAATGTTCAATCCATTCATCAATAGGCTCAAAATCTCACAAGGCATAATTCTATCATTCTCAGTTCACCAATTCAACATCCATAACCAAGCATGTGAATTTTAAGAAAGAAGACAATTTACTCAATCATACAAATTTTCCTGAATTTGAATTATTACTTCCACACAAACTAGTCGACTACCCCAACTAAGATGCGTCTCAAGAGTAAAATTTACTCATTACTCTGCCATTCTTAACTGGTTTAGTAAGTTACAGACAAACATATAAACACAACAAACATATTAATACACACACTTCTTAAATTTTTTTTTATTTTTTTTACATAACTATCCTTCCCCCCAACCAGGTCACAACATTATCCTCAATGTCAAAGATAGATAGGTAAAGGATAGAAGATAGTACCTGTTGTTGCAATTACTGAAAAGAGAAACTTCACACAAATTTAAACAGAAAAAAGTACGATAAATAAAACCAAAGCTTGTAATTATTTAAATAGTTGGAGTGTCTTGGCAGGCTTTCTTTTCATTCTGCTTCCCTCTCCACTGCCTTCGGACTAATCAATCTGAGCTGTTACTAGATCAGGTTCATAAACAAAAGCTTCTAATTTATTAATCAACTCATCAACAGTGGAAGCAGAGATAAAGAGTCGTCTTGTAGAAGGTGTGACAAATTTCTGTTCCACAGCTTGTTCAACAAAAAATAGCAAATTATCAAAGAAATTATTAACATTCAACAAATCTATGGGTTTATGGTGGATGTTCAGTTAGGCCCAAGAAACAATTTGAAAAACTTCTTCCATAGTACCAAAACCACCTGGTAAGGCTATGAATGCATCAGAATTTGTAAGCATTGTCCTCATTCGTTCATCTATAGATGATACTTGAAGCTCTTCCCCAATTGTTTTTCCAGTGATATTCTATTAAGCTAAAGGTCTAGGAATGATACCTAAAACCTGACTGCCTTTTAAATGTGCAGCAAGTGATACAACATTCATTAACCCAATGCTACCTCCCCCATATACTAAATGAATTTTTCTCACAGCAAGTGTTTGACCAAGAGTGATTGCTGCATCTACATACTCTAAACCCTTCCCATAAGTTGACCCATAAAATACACAGATATTGGTAAGTCTACGAACAGAAGAAGAAGAAGCTCCCTCCATTTTACACTCACACTCCCTTTGAATGATTTTAAGTTGAAGGAAAGTGAAGGAAATGTAGTGTTTAAATAGGGAAGAGAATAGAAAAAGTAATGATAGCACCTATATGGGTAGGTTGGCTATTGTCAGAAAAGTTTGAAAATAAGAAACAAAATTATTTTTTTTTGTTTTTGTTTTTGTTTTGTTTTTTGTTTTGGTTTTTTTTTTGTTTTTTTTTTTTTACTTCAAGAAAACCATCAGGGTAAAGAAGTCTAGAAACCCCTGAAGGATCCCGTCCAAAGGATCATCTGTTCGAAACCAAAATTCAACAATATCATACAAAAATAAACTAATAATAACAAATGATTACATACCTTTATGTATAGGTTTCATGGCAGATCTTTATACTGCTCGTCATGAGTGCAGTAATAACAAGACGGCTCAGCCAATCTGAGCATTCTTCTCCCTCCCACTTGTGGGATATTTTGGATTGAGTTACAACGCCACTAATTAAAGTGCGTAAATTTGACAGCTACCACCAACGACCACAGCCAATGAGAGGTCGTTGAAGAGCCCATGGCATTAAATCACAGAATCCAACTTAGAGGCATTGTCACGCGAGAATGCAAACACGGGACGCTTCTTTCTGTCCATCAGCAAGCAGAGCCTTTGGTTAAAACCTGGGAATGCTTGCGCAGCTCTCTACAGAGCATGGCACACGAACCTTATTTATCGACCGGCGTGCGAAGGTCCACCTGAGTCAATGACGGGGCTGTCGCTAGCATGGGCTCTTAATCTAATTAAAGACCAAGTACAACCGAAGTTTCACTCTCTTTTTTATTTTATTTAATTTATTTCTTTTTATTTCTTTTTATTTCTTTATTTCTTTTTTTTTTTTGAAGATGTATAAGATAATATATACATGTTATTATGATTGTGGCTCACATCTTCCTCTGGTTTCACGTCTAGAAACAGCTTAAACACCTTCTATGAGTCGAGGATAAGCTTCCCATCCAATTTTCTTATAAATTGGCAAACAGGATCTTTTTGAGTCAGATTCCTAAAACTATAACGCTCTTGCTCATCCCTGAAGAGATTCCACAAACTAAGAAGTTCACGATGCACAACTCTACAAGAATGCATCTCAATAGTCAATAAAATATTACCTAATGACTCCTTACTCAGTCCATTCTTAATGAAGAATATTTTATATTCTCTGTTTACAGAAACCATCCCCAAATAGTGACATCGCGTATTGCAATTCCATCGTGCACATTTGTAACAAACTTTCATTCTTTTTGCTCTTCTCATTTTTGAAAATGAACTTTTACAGAGACCAGGCATGTATGGGACAAATGAATCTGAAGTTTCACTAGCTAAACGAACATTTACTTCGATTATTCAGCATATATCTTCTGGGATGCCTTTATACATTAACAGTCTCAGTCTTTAATACCTAGCTTCATAGACTTTTGTTAGAGCATTTAGAGGGAGAGAAGGAAAATATTTTCTTAGATTTGATAGAATGACATCCATTTTAAAAAGAGAAGAAATCAGTTATTATGGGAAACTAAAAAATAAATCGACTTGAGAGTCACGGAGTACTGTTATCCGCCATTTAATCGGGAACACAAAGAACTCAACAACTTGATGTTCTAGAAATGGTTTGAGTCTTTGTCCATTGACCTTAAATACAATACCATTCTTAGGATTCTCAATGTCTATGGCCCCATAAGAATACACATGTTTGACAATATAAGGACCAATCTACCTAGATCTCAATTTTTCAGGAAATAGGTGAATACGAGAATTATAAAGCAGAACTTTTTAACCAATTTCAAAAGTTTTTCTCAAAATTGATTTGTCATGAAAAGCTTTTGTTCTAGCTTTATAAATCTTTGAGTTTTCATATGCATCATTTCTTAATTCCTCAAGTTCATTCAATTGCAATTTGCGTAACTTGGAAGTATCATCAAGACTTAAGTTGAAAGCTTTAATAGCCCAAAATGCTTTATGCTCCAATTCTATAGGCAAATGACAAGGTTTTCCATAAACTAACTGATAGGGAGACATGCCTAAAGATGTTTTAAAAGCAGTACGGTAAGCCCAAAGTGCATCGTTTAGTCTTAAAGACCAATCTTTACGATTTAGGTTAACCATTTTTTTCAAAATTTGTTTAATCTCTCTATTTACTAATTTAACTTGTCCACTTGTCTGAGGATGATAACGGGTTGTAATTTTATGGGTAATGCAATATTTCTTCATTAAGAATTCAAATGGTTTATTGCAAAAATGTGTTCCCCCATCACTGATGATAGCTCGAGGAATTTCAAATCGACTTAAAATATTTTCTTTTAAAAATTTTAGAACAGTTTTATGATCATTGTGCCGACATGGAATCGCCTCAATCTATTTTGAGACATAATCAACTGCAACTAAAATGTACAAAAATTCAAAAGATGATGGAAATGGACCCATGAAATCAATTCTCCAACAATAAAAAATTTCAATGACAATGATAGGGTTCAAAGGCATCATATTTCTTTTAGAAATAGACCCCAATTTTTGACTACTTTCACAACTTTTGCAAAAAGTATAACTGTCCTTGAATAAAGTGGACCAATAAAATTCACACTGCAAGATTTTCACAGTTGTTTTCTTTGAAAAAAATGACCTTCACATGCTTCTGAATGACAAAATTTAATGACACTACTTACCTCATTGTCAGGTACACATCTCCGAAAGATTTGATTAGGATAATATTTGAACAAATGTGGGTCATCCCAAAAGAAATTTTTCATCTTAATCAAAAAAAAATTTCTGTCTTGGTCTGTCCACTAAGGCGGCATCTTACCTGTTACAAGAAAATTGACAATGTTAGCAAACCAAGGCATGGAATTAACAGAAAATAAAAATTCATCAGAAAAATAATCATTGATAGGTGCTATCAAAAGATGAGCCTGTTATCAGCCTTGACAAATGATCTGCAATAACATTTTCGGCTCCTTTCTTGTCTTTTATTGTGATGTTGAATTCTTGAAGCAACAAGATCCACCGTATCAACCTAGGTTTGACATCCTGTTTATACATTAAATATCTAACAGCAGCATGATCAGTGAAAACAACAGTGGATGAACTAATTAAATAAGCTTAAAATTTATCCAATGCAAAAATTACAGCAAGTAGTTCTTTTTCAGTAGTGGTGTAATTCATTTGTGCACTATTCAAAATTTGACTTGCGTAATAAATTACATGAGGCTTACCTTCCTTTCTTTGGCCTAAAACAAATAACAAAGAAAAATCACTAGCATCACACATCAACTCAAAAGGCAAAGACCAGTCAGGAGATTGCATGATAGGAGCAGAAGTCAAAAGACCAATTAATTTTTTAAAAGATTTCTGACAATCTTGAGTTCAATCGAATGGTGTATCTTTTGTTAGAAGATTACATAAAGGTCTAGATATGGCACTAAAGTCCTTTACGAATCTTCTGTAAAATCCTGCATGTCCTAAAAGGAACGAACTTCTCTGACTATTTTTGGGAAAGGCAAATGAGCAATTAATTCAACTTTGGCCTTATCAACTTCAATTCATTTAGAAGATATCACATGACCTAACACTATTCCTGAGGTAACCATGTAATGACATTTTTTCTAATTTAACACAAATCCTTTTTCTTCGCATTTTTTAAGAACTTTTTCCAAATTATCAAGACAATTTTCAAAAGAATTTCTAAAAACTGTCAGATCATCCATGAAAACCTCTAAATAATGCTCAATTATGTCACTGAAAATACTTAGCATGCATCTTTGAAAAGTTACCGGAGCATTACAAAGACTAAAAGGCATTCTTCTATATGCAAAAGTGCCAAAGGGACAAGTAAAAATGGTCTTTTCTTGATCCTCCAATGCAATTGGTATTTGATTATACCCTAAATAACCATCAAGAAAACAATAGTAGGGATTTCCTGCTACTCTTTCCAGAATCTGATCAAGAAATGGCAATGGAAAATGATCTTTCCTAGTGGCTGCATTCAATTTTCTGAAATCAATACACACACGCCAACTAGATGAGACTTAGGTAGGTATTAATTCTCCTTTTTCATTTTCAACCGCTGTTATTTCAGATTTCTTAGGCACAACTTGTGTAGGGCTTACCCACTGGCTATTAGAGATAGGATAGATAATTCCAACATCAAGTGATTTAAGAACTTCAGCTCTAACTACCTCTTTCATGTGTGGATATGTTTTAGCATTATCCTCTAAATGTATTCTATGTGTACAGATTAATGGATTAATACCTTTTATATCCTTTAATGTCCATCCAATTGCACTTTTATGTCTTTTAAGTACTTCTATCAACCTACCTTCTTATTCTTTGGTCAGGGATGAGAAAATTACCACCGAAGAGCTTTGTTCTTCTCCCAAAAATGTATACTTCAACCCATCAGGTAATGACTTTAGTTCCAGTGTGGGTACTTCTTCATGGGTATCATCATTCATGAGTTTTATCTCTTCAAATTTCTACTTAAATCCCTTGTATTCCATTACCTGTGAACAATCAAGTAAAGAACATACTTCAGAAATACCATCATCTAATTGTGTACCTAAATCAAAGGAATAAATTAAACAAATTTATAATGGGTCAGAAGAACTCCTGATTTGAAGATGATCATCTATAATGGCCTCAATCCCTTCAATCTCTTCCTTGTCATCATAAACTTCATGTGGTTGCTTACACATATTGAAAACATTAAGCTCTAGTGTCATATTTCCAAATTTTAGTTTCACCACTCCATTTCTGCAATTTATCAAAGCATTAGATGTTGTTAAAAATGGGCGACCCAAAATAACAGGAACTGACTTAGAACTATCAACCATAGGTTCAGTTTCCAAGATAATAAAATCCACAAGATATATGAATTTATCAACTTGTACTAACACATCTTCCACTATTCCTTTCGGGATTTCAATTGATCTATCAGCAAGTACAAGAGTTACAGAATTTAGTTTTAACTCACCAAGGTTGAGTTGCTGATAAACTGAATATGGAAGCAAATTAACACTAGCACCAAGATCAAGTAAAGCTCGTTCAATTTTATGTTCTCCAATAATGCATGAAACTGTAGGATAACCAGAGTCTTTATATTTTAACTCATTATTATTTTGAATAATGGAGCTTACCTGTTCAGTCAAAAAGACATTCTTTTTCATATTATGTTTCCTTTTAACAGTGCATAAGTCTTTCAAAAATTTGGCATAACAAGGAATCTGTTTGATAGCATCTAACAGAGGAATATTGACCTTCACTTGTTTAAAAATTTCAAAAATATCACTGTTATGATTCACTTTACCTGAATTGTTTAATGCTTAAGGAAATGGGGGTGAAAGAGAGGGTTTGGTCTCCTTTTGACTAGGTGGCTTATCAACCCCTTCCTTATCTTTGGGAATTGACTCATCATCTTTTTCAAAAAGTTCAGGAATTTATTTTTCAATAACCTTTCCACTCTTAAGAGTTATCACTGAGTTGACTTGATCTATTTTTTGACTTTCTGAACTACCCTCATTTAGGCTAAACTGACCCTTGGGATTTAGTTGAGGTTGAGAGGAAAATTTTCCTTTCTCATGAATGGCAAGTGCAGAAGAAAGTTTAGCAAGAATGTCTTTTATGTTAATCATGGCTTGAGTATTTTGGTTATTGATGGCCTCTTGTTTTTCTATGAATGCATGCAATGTTCCTTCAAGGTTTTTCCTATATGGTGGGACATAGGGTGCATATCCTTGAGGATTTTGAGAATCTTGTTGTGCCTGAAGAGGTGGTGGTTGCATGAATTATGCCTGGTTGCTATTCCTCTAACTAAAGTTCGGGTGATTTCTCCATCCCGGATTGTATGTATTTGAAAAAGAAGAAGTGAATGACTTTTTAAAATTATTCATTGCATTTACTTGCTCGTGCACAACTTCTTTAAAAATAAGAATTTTTGGACATTCATTTGTTGAATGTCCTAATTCATCACAAATGCCACAAATTTCTTCATTTTGCACAGATTTGATTTCTTTTACTTTCCCGGATTCCATGGCTTCAACCTTTCTAGCCAGACTAGCAAACCTAGCATTTAGATCTTCTTCTTGACTAAGATGATATTTTTCTTTACTAGCATTTACAAGGTTATATCTAATTGAATTTTCAGAAGGATTAATACTATGCTAGGATTGAGAATTTTAAGCTAAATGGTTTAAATAGTCTAAAGCTTCTTCGGGTTCTTTATCAAGAAATTTACCATTGCACATTGTTTTCACAAATTGCTTGGTTTCAGGTGTTAGCCCTTCATAAAAGAAGCTTATAGTGTGCCATTTTTTCAAAACCATGATGTGAGCAAGAATTCAACAAATCTTTAAAACGTTCCCAACTTTGAAAATATGTTTCATTGGAATTTTGAAAAAAAAATTGGATTTGTCTTTTCAAAGCATTGGTTTTATGTGTTGGAAAATTTTTTTTCAAAAACTCACCTTACATTTCTTGCCATGTGCCAATTGATCTTGGTTTCAAAGTGTTAAGCCAAGTTTTTGCTTTATCTTTCAAAGAAAAAGGAAACAATTTAAGCTTAACAACCTCTTTAGTGCAAGTTTGATCATGAAAAGCAGTACATACTTTCTCAAATTCTTTTAAATGTAAATATGGGCTTTCAGATTCTAAATCATGAAAATTAGGAAGTAAAGAAATCACACTTGACTTGAATCTAAAATTGTTGGCATTGAGTGGAAAGATAAAACATGATGGACTAGAATTTCGAGATAGTTGCAAATACTCACGCATAGTTCGCAACGGTTAATTTTCATGTTCATCATGCACACTTTCATTTTCAGCCATTGTGCTTAATGTGTGTGATTGTGATTCAAACAAATCAATATGTAAAGTACCTGGATTAACTCTAACCAAACGACCAGAATTTAAATCACGATACCAATTAAGCATAAACAAGTAACTTACAATATAAAATAAAATGTATAAGCTAGCAGTATAAATCGTCCAATAAATATTAATAAAGGTGTGGTATAAACTAACTACCAAATATATTAATAAGCATAAAAATTAAAAAGTTAGTATACGAGATAAATTAAAATGTTAGAAGTAGAAAAAGTAAAAAGTTAGATAGCCGATAAAGTAAAAAGTTAGATAGTTAGTAAAAGAGTTAGTAAGTTAGTAAACAAAAAATAAATGACAGAAAATAAATAACAAAAAAAATGATAGAAAATAAATACAGAAAATAAAGTAGAGAAAGTAAATTTAAAATATGAAAACCGAGAATCGGCAAGCCGATTTTTTGCTCCAAATGAGAGAGAAGAGAAGAAGAAAGATTATTTCATTAATGATTAAAGATTACAGAGAAATTAGGGAGAGTTTCCCCACAAGTTAGTATGCACAGAAATTAAAAAGGGAGAGGTTCCCCCACTAGTTAGTATGTTAGTATATATACAAAATTTTTACACCAGAAATTCAGTCTTCAAATCAAGTCCCCGGCAACGGCGCCAAAAACTTGATGCACACTTTTTAATTGTCGCATTTGCAAACCCAAGTGCAGGTTGTCTCAAGTAATAAATTTCTCGGTGAGTCCGAGGTCGATCCACAGGGAATTGATGAAGATTAAGGTGAAGTAAATATTTTGTTACTACAATAAAAATTATTTACTTGGGTTAAAAGATTCACTCTTAGTAAATAAAATAAAGGTAAGATTAATTCCTTTTATAACTCAATTAGAATCCTCGCAACATGGAGGTTCCAATCGGAAAATACAACGTTAAAAGTTCATTTAAAATAATATACGTAATTATATTATGTTTCCAAAAAAATATTACCACTACTTATAAATGGGTTAAAACATTTATTGTGCTAATATTTTATCTACAACAAATCAAGAACTCCTCTTTACAAATATGGTTTCTAAATTATAAGAAACAAAATATAACACGTATAATGGTTACTAAAAAAATATAAATCATTTAAGCACAAGAGAAGAATAAATCTAACCTTATTTTATTACCAAGAGCTTCACCCTTTCACCCAAGTAAAATGAAACTTAGTTACTCATAGATAAGAAGAAAGAAAGAGAGAAGAAGAAGAAGAAGAACATGACTTTAATTTAGAACAAAGGAAAATTACTACAAGAAAACCTAGTAACAAAATGGTATCATTTTGGTAACTAACACCTAACCCCCCTTCAATGATCTGTCAAGGTCCCCTTTTACAGAGGATTAGAGATACAAAATGACAAGGGGGCTGAGTCATTAGTGAGTGGATGAGTGGAAAATGAGTGGAAAATGCCAAATGACTTTTGGTGAGTGGAAAATTATGGAGATTCCTTATCTCCAAAATCATTTAGCTCTGAAGTCATTGAATGCGTTATAATGAGCAAATATAATCTTCATCAAAGTTGTAGGCCTGGATCTTAGCTTTCAAATGGCTTCAATTTGAGTCCAATATCATTTCTATAGCTCCAGATACGTTCAAATTACTGCACACTGCTCAGGCCCAGTCACAACTCCTCTGTTCTAACTTGCAAGCCCAATATCACCCATTAGGCCTCCGATTCTGGAAAAGTGTTCAACATGAAAATTGTAGATATAAGTCTCAAAAATTCAGCATCAAAATTTCAGCCCAATTTACAACATCAATCTTGAAAAATGGCATGAATAGTACACATAGGTCAAGCTGTCAGGAATAGCACTCTAGTTCTTACTTCAACCCCAATTTGAGTTATCTACTCATGTGATTGGGCCTTTGAAGTCTTCATGAAAGTTATAGAGCTCTCTCTTATCTTTAAAATTCCATTAGATTCACCTCATTTTACCACCTACATCCCAAGATATAGCCCAAATACAGAAATAATGTAAAACGTAAATTATGCTAAAAAATTCAATTAAGTCCAATATGAGTCCAAACTTACAAAACATAATCAAAATCAATCAATTAAGTACATGTAGAGTGTAAATGACTAAAAATGAAGGCTTATTAATGTATCAAATATGTGATCATCAGGATAATTCATGAGTGGGTGGATGAGTGGAAAATGAGTGAAAAATGTCAAATGACTTTTGATGAGTGAAAAATTATGGAGATTCTTTGTCTCCAAAATCATTTAGTGCTAAAATCATTGCATTCATCATTTCCTCACCAAGTGGTCTTCATAAAAGTTGTAGGCCTAGATCTTAGCTTTCAAATTCCATTAGTTTGAGCCCAAAACGATTCCTATAACTCGAGATATGGTCTAATTACTGTACACTGTTCAGGCCCAGCTATAGTTCCTCTGTTCTAAATTGTAAGCCAATATGACATCTAAGCAATCCGATCTAGGTCTTGTGTTCTTCATAACAGTTGTAGATATGGGTCTTAACTTGCAGATACCAAAATTTTAGCCCAATCCAGATCTTACATCCTGAGTTATGCTCTGATTATTGTACACTATTCAGACTCTAATCACAAAACTCGTATTCTCACTTCCAAGCCCAATTAGTTCCACTAGATGTCATACTTTCACTTAGAGCTCTCATGAAAGTTGTAGAGCTCTCTCTTATCTTTCCTACAAGGTAAGATACATAATTATTACACATCTAGAACTCAAGATATGACCAAAATACAGAAACAGTATAAGACGTAAATCTTGCTAAAAAAGTTAATTAAGTCCAATTTGAGTCCAAACTTACAGAACATAACCAAACTTAATCAATTAAGTACATGAAAAGTGTAAATGAATAAAAATGAGAGTTTATTAATGTATAAAATATGTGATTATCAATTAGCTAGGATCTTTCAACTTGATCTAACTGCCCTCCAATCTTGGTTACTTGATCTGGCTTGGTGCCAAGTTAAAGAGGTTGAAGTTCTCCTTCAGGTTAGGGATGCGTATCATGGATCTCCTCGCGAACATCTAGTTCAGCTAAGAGGATGTTGATGGGGTACATAGTGACTGATATTGAATTGTTATGCTAGTTCGTTGTCTGTGGTTTCTTTGCAATCTTCAGGCTCTTATTGTAACATTTTCAAGTCGTTGCTTGGTTTCCTTTAACTGTGATGACATTGTCGTGTAAGTTAAGGAACTTCATAGCTAAATGGGGTATGGAGATCATAACCCCAAAAACGTTTAGTGAGGGGCAAATCAGGATAACATTATAGGCAGAAGGGCAATCCACAACAAGATATTTGACCCTAAGTGTTTTAAACAAAGGATCCTTCCCCAAAGTCAAATAGGTTTCAATGTATCCTACTGGGGTGATCTTATCTCCTGTGAATCCGATCAACTCACTGGCGTACAGGACCAAATCTTTCCTTTAGAGTCCTAGATTCTCGAAAAGATCTAGGAACGTAATATCAACTGAACTCCCTTGGTCGATAAATATACGCCATACTTCGGTGTTGGTTATTATCCTAGAGATCACCATGGGACCATTGTGGTCTAGGATAATGTTGCCATAGTCTTCATCTGAAAAAGAGATTGGCATGGTCTTCTTGGGTCCATCATTTGTCTTTGATCTCGAATGGGAAGCTACACTCAGTACAACTTGGAGTGTTTTTTTTCTTGCATTCCCTGATTCACCGCCACCCGCAAAGCCTCCTGAAATGATATTGATTGTCTAGGTTACTTCCGTGTGATGACATTCATTGTCTTGATTAGGATTATCTCAGGGTTGTACCTTTTCCTGATTCTGGGCATTATCTCAGGAAAGACCTGTTCCAGGATTTCTGTTCCTTGGGGGTGAGCCTCTTCTCTGATATGGAGATGGGCTTTTCCAAGGACTCTAGCTTCTCCTCCTATAATCGTTCCTCCTCTCTGATTGTCATTCTGGGATTAATGAACATATCAGCCTAGACGACCATCCCAGATTAGGGATTTGATGGTATCCTGGAGGTTGATGTAGTTTCAATGTTGTGTCCATAGCCTTTGTGAAACACGCAATACTTGAATTTATCTTTTTGTGCAACTTTTCTCAATGAAGGAGACTTTTGCACATCTCTGAGCTCCTTGTTCATCACTTCTTGGTAAATCTGTATTCGAGGTGTATTAAGGGGAGTGTAACTTTCGTATTTTCCCTTTGATGGTGGCCTTGAATTCCTGATTTGTGGGGGAGCTTGTTCGGGCTTCAATTTTTCATCTTCTCCTTTCTCTAGATGCTTTCTAGCACGGATAACGTCCTTCGCATTTATATATTTGTCAGCCCTAGCTCAGAACTCGTCCATCATCTTTAGCTCTTTTTTAGCCAATGAAAATGAAAGTGCTCCAAGGCAGAGGCCTTCCCTCATGTAACGTAAGCCTAGTCTTTCATCCCAGTCACAAATGTTTACTACTTCTTTGTTAAATCGGGATATATAATCTTGGAGGGACTCTTCTTTTCCCTACTTGATATAGGAAAGACATGAAATGGATTTCAGTTGCACCTTACTAGTGGTGAAGTGTAGCAAAAATTTCGAGGACAAGTCTTCTCAATCGAAAATGGACTTTGGAGCCAAAGTGGTGAACCATCTCAGGGCAGCTTTCTTTAAAGAGGGAGAAAATACACGACACATGAATGAGTCATCCCCTCTGGAAAATAGTAAAGCATAAACGTAAGCATCTAAGTGCTCTTGAGGGTCCGTGGTCTCATCATAGGTTTCAATATTAGTACAATATTTGAAGTGCTTAGGGATCTCAAAGGCCATCAACTCATCAGAGAAAGGTTGATTCTGCTTAACCGACTTTCTCTGTCCTTGATCTTACCCTATATTTTCTCATACCAAGTTCTCATCCCTTTGTTTGGGTTTCGTGATCTTTGAATTATTCGGATTACATATTCCATCAAGGGTTGGCTCCCTCCTGTTGTCACAATTCCTATGGGGAACTTGATTTTCGTCCTTCTTTTCCTGGTTAGCAGTTCTTTCTAGGTCAAGAATGTGTTCATCCTGAAGTTTGACCAAGGAGATCAATTCTTCTTGTGATAGCTCTGGGAGACGTGATTCACCCTGTTAGGAGTGAACTCCATCGTTATTCTCCTGCGCTCCTAGATGCTACAACGCTGATACCCGCTGTTTAACCTTTCTTGAGGGGGTTCCACGTGAACCAAGTCATTGTGTCGCCAGAACGCACTGCAACTGAGGAGAAGGGTTTTTGCTAGTATACGAAGTCTCTTTTCCATTTTGCCTGGGTTCCGATTAGGCAACAATTGGATCTTGGACCAGAGAGGAGGCCGGACAGTGGCTATATGAGGGTTGGTTTTGTGTGGCAAAAGTGTAATTTTGTTAAGTAGTGACCATGATGGTAGTAAAGAGAATCAAAATTTATCATTCCCACAGACGACACCAATGTTCTGAGGGGATGGTTGGTTTTGCATGGCAGAAACGTAATTTCGTCTAGTAGTGACCATGATGGTAGTGAAGAGCATTGAAATGTGTCGTTCCCACAGACGATACCAATGTTCTGAACTAGATTTAGATTATTATCTGAATGAGGTTGATGAAAGTGATTTCCTTCGATGCATGGTAGTTGGGACAGTAGTGCAAGGGGTGAGTACCTATAAAAGGCACCTTAATACTCAAGTTAAATCGTGCACAAGATGGGTAGTGTTTGGAATTAGATACATACATTTGCGACCTTGTGTGGTATTTATAGAATATCTTGGTAGATAAAAATCACATTTAAATCTATATTAAATATTGTTAATAAAGATATGAATATATTAAGATCATTATTTCTTATAACTAATTTCTTATTTATGAAGAATTCAATAAGAGATTTATTCTTCATTGATAGACTTATTTATTTATCAAATAATACTCATAAATATTTGAGATCTAATTCTAGTGAATTGAATTATTCTTGAATTGTTAAATTTAGTCCAGAACACTAAATATTTTGTTTAAAATAATTCAACTAAACTCCAATGATAATCGGCTTTAGAAGTGTAGCAAACTCATAGCGAACTAAAACCAAACCTAATGTAAAAACTTATGCAACCATGCATGACAGTGTCGGCTTCTAATGTGGCAGTTACAAAATTGACGTAAACAGAACATGTTTGTAAAATGTTGATGTGCGTCTATGTGGCTAATGGCTTTCAACAAAATGAACATGATGCTTAAAGAATTTCATAAAAAATAATGGCGATAATTTCATAAAAAACAATGGCGATAAGGTGGTCCAACTCGTAAGAATTACCCTCTCTGGCTCTCTCACTCTGTTCCTTTCCCTAAAATTATGAGCATAACTTTTTGTTCTTAATTACAATCAGTGTTGTTTGTGTTGATTTGATTTAATGAGCATATATGAATTGCTTTATCATATGATGATGGCTATTATCATTATATAATTAATCATCTATAAGAAATTAATTACATTTATTAATTTTAAGTCAATTTCACTATATAGAATAAATAAATGAATGAATATAGATAAATGGATTTATAAGCCAGAGAAAAAATTAATAGAATGATAATTCATTTAAATTTGATTTTTATTTTATTTATAATTTAAATTATTTAAAAATTTATTAATTCTTGTTAAATTACCTGCAACAGAATGGAGAAACGGTATGATTATTTGTCGTTGGTCATTCATTAATCACAATGTACCATACTTCAGGAGTAACCTATCCGCTTACTACACAGCACACAACACATTTGGTGGTCCAAGAGTCTTCCACAAAGGTAAAAAACCTAAGTTCGAATTCTGATTTCCCTTGAGTACTTCAGTTGAAAAAAATGCTTGACAAAAAAAAAAGTTGATAAAAATGCTAGTTGCTCTTATATCTTAGTTTAAATAAGAACTTATCCGCTTATTAATTATTTTTGAGGAAAAAAGTTTATGAAAAATAAATTATTACTTTCGAATTTTTAAATCATTATTTTTTAAAAAAATAAATTATTATTTTTGACTTAAAATTACGTAAATAATTACTTGCATAAAAAATAATAATAATACTCATTAGTATTAAATAAAAATATAAAAGAAAATTTACCCAAAAAATAAGAAAGAAAGAAAAAAACCATGAATTGCCCACGCAACCAAAACCAAAAAATGAAAAAGTCAAAATAAGGAGAGAATCCATCAGTTAACAAGAGAGGAGATGAGAGATGGGACCAAGATTGGGCTGTCCTTAGATTCGGGCTCAGAACATTTGATGCATAGGCAATTGTGGTACAGGTACTTCTGTTAAGTAACTAAACTAGCCCAGCTTCACATTCTGTGTACAAACAACACACGCCACACAATCTACAACTACACTGCATTCATTGCATTGCATACTCTCATCTCATCTCATCTCATCTCAATCAACTCAGCATCATCTATAAAAATTGTCCACAATCCTCCATTCCCCTATTAATTTGGTGCCAAATGCCCATTCCAAGTCCACTCTCCAATATTCAATTCAAAATGATTAAAAATTAAAATACACGAACTCCAACACAGATTCGGAGATTCTTCATTCTTGGATCTGACACTGCCCTTTACTTCACCTTCTCTCACAGTTGGCAAGCAACAATTTTTGGCTCTGGAAGTTCCTTCTATTGTCTCATAAAGCTCAAGATCCAAAGAAGACCCTTCTCAGTTCTGATCCAATGGCGGTTGCTGTGAGAGGAGGCAGAGGTGGATCTAGCCTCCGCAGCTTCTTCTCGTTCCGGATCTTCATCTCTGCTATGTTTTCTCTCCTTTTCATTGCCACCCTTTCAGTCCTCTTCACCACCAATCCCTCCACACCACAAGAAGACTCTGTAAGTTCCTCTACTTTTATGCATTTTCATTGTATTTTTGTTCCAAAGTTTCGATTTTGATTGAAACCCATGTTCAAGTTGCTCAATTTGAAACGACCCATTATTGTAGATTCAGTTTAAAGCATAACCATCATGATAATTTGACAAATTGAATGAACCCCATGTAGTGATTTAGATGTTTTTGAACCCATGTAATGATTTAGATGTTTTTGGTCACAGGCTCTTCCCACAACTGGTAATGCATACGTGCATAGAACATTTTTGGCATTGAAATCTGACCCTCTTAGGACCCGAGTGGATTTGATACACCAGCAAGCTAAAGATCACATAACACTGGTGAATGCCTATGCTGCTTATGCCAGGAAGCTCAAGCTTGACATTTCTAGGCAATTGAAGATGTTTGACGAATTGGCACGCAATTTTTCTGGGATTTCTGTGAAGCCGACATATCGATCATCGCTGTTTCAGTCAGATGGTCCAATTGATGAGGATGTGCTGAGGCAGTTTGAGAAAGAGGTTAAGGATAGAGTGAAAATCGCGCGGATGATGATTGTTGAGGCGAAAGAGAATTACGATAATCAGTTAAAGATTCAGAAGTTGAAGGATACAATATTTGCGGTTAATGAGTCACTTGCGAAGGCAAAGAAGAATGGGGCATTGGCAAGCTTGATTTCTGCCAAATCGATTCCCAAGAGCTTGCATTGTTTGGCAATGAGGCTAATGGGTGAGAAAATTTCAAATCCAGAGAAATATAGGGATGAGGAACCTAAGCCTGAGTTTGAAGATCCCAATTTGTATCATTATGCAATATTTTCAGATAATGTGATAGCTGTGTCGGTGGTGGTGAGATCTGTGGTGAAGAATGCAATGGAGCCATGGAAGCATGTCTTTCACGTAGTTACAAATAGGATGAATGTTGCAGCAATGAAGGTTTGGTTTAAGATGAGGCCCGTTGAAGGGGGTGCATTTTTAGAGGTGAAGGCAGTAGAAGAATTCACATTCTTAAATTTATCATATGTCCCGGTGTTGAGGCAACTTGAGTCAGCAAAAATGCATAACCTTTACTTAGAGAATCAAGCTGAAAATGCAACAAATGATGCACATAGCATGAAACTTAGAAACACTATGCACCTGTCCATGTTGGATCACCTTCGGTTTTATTTGCCAGAGATGTACCCTAAGTTGCATAAAATCTTATTTTTGGATGATGATGTTGTGGTTCAAAAAGACTTGACAGGTTTGTGGAAGATTGATTTGGATGGGAAGGTGAATGGTGCGATTGAGACCTGCTTTGGCTCTTTCCATCGATATGCCCAGTACTTGAATTTCTCTCATCCTTTAATCAAGGAGAGCTTCAATCCTAAAGCTTGTGCTTGGGCCTTTGGTATGAATATATTTAATCTTGATGCTTGGAGGCGTGAAAAATGCACAGATCAGTACCATTACTGGCAGAACATGGTAAATTTCTTCTGCTTGTAGTTATAACTCTTTACTTCTCTAGGTGCTAATAATTTTTACTGGTATACTATGTCAATTGCCTTCTCTAAAGCTATTATTTTGCTAAAAAAAATTGCCTGAATAATGCTCTAGCTGTTCGTTTGTACAATTGCTAACTAATGGGCTACTGTAAAGCGAAACTCACTAAATTCTTTTTTGTATTGATTCTGTTATCAGAATGGAGACCAATCTTTGTGGAAATTGGGGACACTCCCACCTGGTTTGATCACCTTCTACTCCACAACCAAGTCATTGGACAAATCCTGGCATGTGCTTGGGCTAGGATACAATCCCAGTATTAGCATGGATGAAATCAACAATGCTGCAGTCATTCATTACAATGGAAACATGAAACCTTGGCTTGATATTGCTTTGAATCAATACAAAAATCTCTGGACCAAATATGTGGACAATGATATGGAGTTTGTGCAGATGTGCAATTTTGGCCTGTAGATCAACACTTTGCTGTTACAGTCATAAGCTTGAGATGACGTGTCCATTGTGGTTTACCATATTCTTTCGGAATTGAGGATCTCAAGTTAAATGTAGCCTTTCACAGAGAAGTTCTGTGTTGTCATCATGTTTCTTCTACAATGGGAATGCCATCTGAGAATTTCATTGTTGATAATTTTCAGATGCTAGGCAATAATTTTGTCCAACTGAATTGGGAAATGTACACGAAATAGTTTTTTTTCCTCCTCCTCTATTTTGGAGCATATTTAGCATTTATTCATTTGCTGATGGTAGTGTCACAATTCTGATTAATGAGAACGCATCACTGTTGATCTTTTTAATACGCCTACTACATGCTATTTGTTGTATGTTTCTGGACATACCTCTTTGTATTTCCATTATTGATAAAGCTGCATATCATATCATAGGGAAAGGCTATGTGGAAACGTACATTGTTTGCAGGGATTTGGTGCATTTGGTTGAAGCATAATGCATTTTTAACCAGGCATTTTCATTTTTACAACTTTTGAGGTAGGTAGTTTTCCTGGCTTAGTGTTCTGCAAAGTTCTTTGTTTTAGAAATATTTCATCTATGGATCTTTGAAGGGATTGCAGAGTTCATTTTTAAGGGATATTTGTTCGATGGTTGTGTAGAGGGATTGAAGGGTTCTTTTAAGTGGACGTCTACTTTTTTGTTTTCTTCTGTTAATCTACATTTTTATTTGTTGTATTAGTAGGAATATCTGTTTTCTTTAATAGTTTCCTCTTTAAATGAATGTAGTATATTGTTTTGTTTTGTTAGGAATTGGATATAAATGCCATCAAATCAGTTTTTACACCCAAAATTAGACATAAAATGATTCACCAGGGAACTTCCTTAAATGAGACATCAGTCTCAACTTTCAGGTGATGAATACAGCTCCAATTTATATATTGTGCATATGTTGGTGTGTTAAGTTGAAGTGATTGGTTTAGCCAGGTATGTGGGCTTGTCATCCCCCGCCATAGTCACTAGTATCCTGGGCTCAGAGTCAATTTCTTAGTTCCTGGGGAATCCCTCTTTGATGTCTTCACTTTCAGTTGGTGGCTGAGAAGCCTCCTTTTTGTCGGAGCAAATAAGGATCACCATTCCCACAGAAATCAGAACCAGCATTAGAGCTTAGCCGTCGAAAAGGTAAGGAATTGTTGACTTCCATAGAACAATCCCACTGGCTGATGATGCGCTGTTTATTGGCCATATCTTTCTTCAAATTCTCTCTCTATGGTTGGTAACTTGGTATTGTTCCATTTTGTGCTTAGCCAGATGTTTCATGCAGATGTCAAAAGTGCAAAAAATTAGTGATTTGGGATCTTGAAAGTGCCTAATATGAGATAAGCGCTAAGAAATTGTATTAATACTGTTACTTTGTTTCAAAATTACAGTTTAGTTTCATTTTTTTAATTGTTTTGCTGAAATCAACAGTTTGATGTTTGTTTCCTTTTATAATTTTTCGTACTTTCTGGTTTACCAAACAATATGCAGGGTCAAAATTTTGTTGTAAATGTTCATATGCAAAAAGCAGCAGTTTCTCTAGCCAAATATGGGAAGATGCATAAGAAACTTTTCATCTCTAGAGACCTCTAGCCATAACGTAATTGGAAATTACAGATATCAAACTTCCCTCTTTGTGCCCCCTTTTAGAAAATGAACAGGATATCTTACCTAATTCCAACTGCATGTCTGTCTACAGTGCATTAAAGAGTATTAAACCATGTTTAATATTGTAAATTAATGTTGTAAATGTTGTAAATATTTAGTTTGCTATAGTTAGCAAAGTTACCTTTTTTATATTAGCATGTTTTTGGTAGTTTTCTTTCTTTCCTGTTGATTATAGTTTTCTGCTCCTATACTCCTTCTATAAAAGGAGTCCCTTGTACCAATTGAAAAAGTATCAATGAAATACCATTTTCAAGTTGGTATCAAAGCAATGTCTCCACAGCACTGCTGGCCCTAATTCTTGTCAGTATAGCTAATGTCTCCTCAGCCTCCCTGCCAGGTTCAAGTGGTGAGCATAACACCACCATCACATCTATGGCAAGTCCTCTGCCGAATCAAAAGCCTAAATAGAAAATGATATTTGGGGACTCTCATTTTGTTCATATCACAATCATTCGCCTCAATGGGGTGAACTACCTCCAGCGGTCACAATCCTTGCACATGTACATTTGGGGCAGAGGCAAAATGAGATATCTGACTGGTGAGGTCTAGTCTCCCTTCACTTGGTGAGGCCTTGATGATAAACCTCACCAAGCACCTCTTACAGCCCATGAAGCCGAGAAGAGCTCCTTTAGCAAGAATACACTTGAATAGCTCCAAAGATTACTAAAAACTAGTTCATCTTCTAGTACCCCAGCGGTTGCTATGGTACACCCTCCTATGTTTGGGTGTACCATACACCTTTGAGTTTACCTGTTGTTGCAGGTTTTTTTTTTTGGTTACTATGGTACACCCTACTATGTTTGGGTGTTTTTTTTACCTGTTGTTGTAGGTTTTTTTTTTGGTAGGTTTTTTTTTTGTTATATATATATATATATATATTAATTTTTTTTTTACACATCACCACCACCACTTGTTGTTGACCGACAACCATCCATCTGTCAACCATCAGTCACTTGACCACCACCTTTTTTAAGGTTATGTTGTTCATTTTTTTTAAGTTGCATAACTGTATAAATAATATTAGTTAAAATAATATTAATTAAAACTATACTAGTCTTTATATTTTTTCATAAATAACTGTATATACCAAAAATTTCATAGATTTTAATTGCTAATATTTACATACAATAAAATTTGTAGAGTTTTCAGTATGTACAGTTATTTATGGAAAAATATAAGAACTACTAGTACAGTTTTAACTAGTATTATTTACACAATTGTGTAACTTTAAAAAAATAAACAATATAAGCTGGAAAAAGGTGGTGGCAACCGGCGGTGGCCGAAACCGGCGGTGGCCCGGTCGGCGACAGACGTGGCGGTGGCTGTCGGCAGCGGTAGTGGTGGTGGTTCAAAAAAAAACTTAAAACAAAAAAAAAAAAAAGATCAAGAGGGTTACAGGTCGTTAATACTAGTCGTTGATGTGTTTTTCAACACAATCAACAATTAGAATTGACGAGGTGCACTATACACCCTCCTTTGGAGAGTGTATATTAGAATTCGCCCTAGTACCCCTAGTGATTCTCTTGCACAAACTGGTAATTTTAGCATTTCTAGTTCCTTCACGTACACCTTAGAGTTGCCTATACCATGAATCATTGATACAGGAGTATCCGATCATATGACCAGCCTTCCTTCTCTGTTTAAGACCTATTTTCTTTGTTCTACAAGTGAAAAAATTTGAATTGTAGATGGTAGTTTTTCACCATTTGTAGGTAAAGGCAATATCACCTTATCGAAGATCATTGGCCTAAAATTTGTCTTACATGTTCCTAAACTATCCTATAACCTTCTATCTATAAGTAAAATATACAAAGACTCTAATTGCCATGTAAAATTCTCAGATTCTTATTGCTTGTTTCAGGACCAGACTTCGGGGAGGACGATTGGCAGTGCTAAGATGATAGATGGACTCAACTACTTTGACGATAGCTCTGAGAATAAAATAGCTCAAGGCCTTAGTGGTATTAGTTCTCAACCTATATGGGACTAAATAATGCGTTGGCATAGTAGGCTAGGACACCCTAGTTTTTAGCACCTTAAACATTTGTTTTCAAGTTTATTTAAAAATGTTAATTGCTCCTCTTTTGAATGTGAAAGTTATGTTCTTGCAAAAAGTTATCGTATTTCTTATCCTTCACAACCTTATCATGTATCCAAATTTTTTCACCTAATCCACAGTGATGTATAAGGTCCTTCGAAAATCATAACACAATTTGAAAAAAGGTGGTTTGTGAGTTTTATAGATGATCACACATGGTTATGTTGGATCTACCTAATGCATGAGAAATCTGAGGTTCCAATTATGTTTAAAATTTTTTCAACTATGGTTGAAATCCAATTTGACACAAAAATCAATATTTTTCGAACTGATGAAGGCACCGAATATTTTAATAAAACTCTGAGGGATTTTGTTATAACAAAAGGTATTCAACATCAATCTACATGTTCTAACACTCTTCAACAAAATAGTATTGCTAAATGAAAGAATAAACATTTATTTGAAGTATCCTGAGTCATTATGTTTGAAGGAAATGTTTTCCAAATACTTGTGAGGGGACGTTGTCCTGACAGTAGCATATATCATAAACAAGATGCCTATATGTGTGCTAAATTATAACACTCCTTTAGACAACTTTAAAATGGTTTTTCCAACATATAGATTGCATGTTAACTTGCCTTTAAAGGTTTTTGGCTGCATTGCTTTTGTGCATTTATCATCTATCTCTCAGTCTAAACTTAATCTCAAGGCTGAAAAATGCATTTTTATTAGATATGCTCCAAATCAAAGAGAGTATAAATGTTTTAATCCCTAGACAAAAAAAAAACTGCATATCAATATGGGCGTTACGTTCTTGGAACATCAGTCCTTTTTTTTTCCAAAAAATTCTCTTCAGGGGAGGGAAACAATAAAGATATTTTTTTGCATGAATCTTTACCTAACCCTATTTTACATACTAGAACTGAAGTAGTTGAACAAGAAGATGAAATTGATAAGGAGGAAGATGGTCCTTAGACAAGAAATGAAATACTACAGTCGAATAAGGAGCTTTGATTTTATACTCGGAGAAATCTAAAATAGAGCAGAGACCAACCTATCATTTCCGCACAAGACCAACCGGGCCTCCCAGAAAGTGGTCTAACAGATGACTCCTCAAACCTTCCAAGTAACATTGAACTCTTTAATTTAAATTCTAATCTGCCTATAACTCTTAGGAAAGGTGTAAGAACTTGCACTAAGAAAAGACCCAAAGCCAGTATAAGTCATCCCATTTCCAAATATGTTTCCTACAGAAACCTTTCTCAAAATCATCAAGCTTTCACCTCTAGAGTTACAAATTTGTTTGTGCCTAAAAACATTGAGGAAGCACTAGAAGATCCAAATTGGAAATTAACAGTCTTAGAAGAGATGAATGCTCTTAAGAAAAATGAAACTTGGGAAATTGTTGACCTAACACATGATAAAAGAACAATAGGATGTAAGTGGGTCTTCACCATTAAATGCAAGGTAGATGGAAGTGTAGAGAGGTATAAAGCTAGGTTGTTGAAAAATGGGTTCACTCAACCCTATGAGATAGATTATTAGGAGACGTTTGCTCCAGTAGCTAAGCTTAACTCTATTTGGATTCTACTGTCACTTGTTGTTAACTTCAATTGGCCCCTACACCAATTGGATGTAAAAAATGCATTCCTAAATGGGGATTTGAAAGAAGTGTTTATAAGTCTCCCCCTAGAATTTGAAGGGAACCTAGGAAGAAATAAGGTGTGCCGGTTAAAAAAATCTCTATATGGACTAAAGCAATTTTCAAGAGCATGGTTCGAGCGTTTTAAATATTAAGCAACTCAAGCATATATAATTAAAGTGCAAATGTAAAGAGATAGAGTTGTGAAACACCTTGGCTATACTCAAAGCTAAGCTGGTCATACATTGTTCTATAATCACTCAGTAGATGAAAAAATTACAATTTTGATTATGTATGCAGATGATATTATTTTGACAGGTGATGATGGTGATGAGCTTCACAAACTTGAAGGAGAAATTTGCCAGAGTATTCGAAATTAAGGAACTTGGTCCATTGAAATACTTCCTTTGAATTGAGTTTGCTAGGTCCAAAGAATGTATATTTGTTAATTAGATTTTCTATGAAAATATACTTCCTAGGACGGACCTACTAAAAAAAAATCGATTAGCTTTCTGAGCACTTTGTAATCGACTGCTAGGGTGTAAAGCTACTCGAGACACCCATTGAGACCAACACCAATTAAAGCAAATGACCACTCATTGGAAATCTATTTGAGTCCAAAGCCAAAGATGTGGTAGACACCAAAGGTCAAAGTATCAACGACTAGTTGGGAGACTAATCTATTTATCCCATACAAAAGAGTAACTATATCCACACATACCATTTAACTAGCTTTTCAAAATAGTGAGAATGGTAAGTCAATTTATGCATTCGTTAGGACCTGAACACTTTGAGGCAATGAATAGGATCCTAAGGTATTTGAAGGGATCACCAGGAAGATGACTTCTCTATAAAAGACAAAAAATTACAATTTTGATTATGTATGCAGATGATATTATTTTGACAGGTGATGATGGTGATGAGCTTCACAAACTTGAAGGAGAAATTTGCCAGAGTATTCGAAATTAAGGAACTTGGTCCATTGAAATACTTCCTTGGAATTGAGTTTGCTAGGTCCAAAGAATGTATATTTGTTAATTAGTGAAAATATACTCTGGACCTACTAAAAAAAACAAGCCTGCTAGGGTGTAAAGCTACCGAGACACCCATTGAGACCAACACCAAACTGCAACCAGCCAAAGCCAAAGATGTGGTAGACACAGGAAAGTATCAACGACTAGTTGGGAGACTAATCTATTTATCCCATACCCGTCCTGGTCAACATCGTTAGACCTATTACACTTTCATTGGAGGAAGGGAACTTCTCTATAAAAGACAAAGTCACCTACAAGTAGTTAGTTGGAGAAGCAATAAGCAAAATGTAGTAGCAAGAAGTAGTGCAGAAGCTGAATTTAGATTAATGGCTCATGGAATATGCGAAGTGTCATGGGCTGAAAAACTTCTAAAGGAGTTGAGGACCTATAATTCTCCATCAATAAACCTGTATTGTGATAACAAGTCAGCAATCTCCATCGCCCACAATCTAGTCTTACAAGATAGAACAAAGCATGTGAAAGTTGATAAACACTTCATTAAGGAGAAGATAGAAAGTGGACAGATCTGCGTCACATATGTTCCCACAGCTAAGCAATCCGCAAACATCCTAACTAAGGGACTACCTAAGAAGATTTTTGCCATCATAACAAGCAAGCTATCTATAGAAGACATCTTCAAGTCAGCTTAAGGGGGAGTGTCGATAGTGCGTTAAAGAGTATTAAACTAGTATTTAATATTGTAAATTAATGTTGTAAATACTGTAAATATTTAGTTTCCTATAGCTAGCAAAGTTACCTTCTTTAGATTAGCATGTTTTGGGCTATTTTTTGTTCCTATATTCATTCTATAAAAAGAGTCTCTTATATCAATTGAAAAAGTATTAATGAAATGCCTTTTTCAAGTATGTCATTCACCAAAATACTGGTCTATCTAGAGTTGTTAAACCAAAATATCTTTCTAATGTGTTATGCGATTGAATTGAGAATTACTAGGTTACTTAACTTACATAATCTTTGCTATCTTCCTCTTTTTCTCATCCACATGATCATAGGCATATAAAATTACTAAGACATGTAACATTACTTTAGATAGAAAATGATTTTATTGCTTGTGCTATTATCCAGAATCTTTAGTTCCATCCCTAACTGCCCCTACCACAGATTAATTTTCTTTTATATAATGTTTCTGAATTTCCTAGTTTACCATGAAAAACATGGGGTGTTTGGTTTGTTTCTGTTTTTACTTTCATTTGATACGTTCTCATTTATAATTAGAAAAATATCATCTTATTTTCAATATCAAGATTTTGTAAAAGAAATAGTAAAAACAAGTGAAAATGAAAACAAAAAACAAATCATACATACTCTAAGTAAGCAAGTTTGGAGAAGTTACAGTAATAATAAAAAAAAAATACTTGTGTATCATATAGTTTGCAAAGGCTGTATTGTAAACAACATTTGATAGAGTTCGAAAATCTCTTATGAATCAATGGGACTGGATTTATGTCAAAATTGATAGTTTATGCGATGAACGAACGATCAATTTTGTGTCTCGACTCTCAAGCTCGATCTTTCTTGAGTCTTTTACTTATTCATCGTGGACTATATATGATTGACATGAGTGACTCTGCTTGCACTACATTTTGTTTTGTTTTGATTTTTTTTTCATTAAAATATGTTTCAATCAACTAAACTTTGTTTTAGTTTACTAATAAATCTTTGGGTAGATACTGGTTGGAATTCCAATTTGTTACAATCTTAGGTGATTGCATTTATTGGAAATACTACTCCTCTGGAGGTTATACGTCTAAATCTGCTTATAAATGGCTCCTCACTCTGAACCACATGGACATTTCCTCCAAGTTATGGTCTTGGGTATGAAAATTACCATCATATGAAAAGGTGTGGTTTCTAGTCTAACTTATTCTACATGGTGTTGTTCCTACAAATGGGTACGTTATGGTTTCGCCGTCACCTTGAGGCTTCCGCTACATGCAATAGGTGTGAACTCTATGATAAGACGACTCTCTATTGGTTTCATAGTGTATTCGAACTTTTTTGCCCCTACCACTAAGGAGTGGGTTTATCAGTTCTCTGATTCTCATGGCAATCTCTTCTTTACGACTTTGTGGGAAGTATAGTGCAACAGAAATAAAGTTGTGTTTGAGGTGAGAGAAACTCCTTAGGATGAACTCATGCAAAAGTTATTTTACATGTACGATTGATTCCAATGTTTGCTAATTGATAGGGACAGACCTACACTTCAACGTTTAGTTTCTTGGTCCCTTCCTCCGAGGGAGTTCTGTAATCCTAACGTTGACGAAAGCTTTTTGGGAAATTCCAGAAACTCAAGCTATGGTGGGCTATTGCATGATGAGAATGACTACTAGTTGATGGGATTCACTGGTTTGGTGGGTGTGGCCACCATCCTAGTGGTAAAACTCTTTGTACTTAGGCAAGGTTTACATATTGCCTAAGACAATGGTTATAAGTTGTTAGTTTATGAATTAGACTCTATAAATGTCTTGCACTTAGTGACAATGTAGAACCATCATTTTCATCCATATTTCATTCTCATCAGTAATATTAAAGAATTGTTATAAAGAAGTTGAGAAATTCATTTGTCACACACTCTTCATGAAAGAAATAAGTGTGCTGACCACCTTATCAAGCTTGGTGCATCCATGAAGTTTGACTTAAGATTTGGAACTCACCTCCTCCAAGCTTATCACCCTTGACAGGTCAAAACATCCAAAAAAGCTGAAGTTACGGATTTCATGAGGAGCATCATCAACTCAAACGCATTCACCCAAAGAACCAACCAATTTTGCCAAGTTGTGGGCTACCATATTTCCTTCCCTCCCAACATGAGAAAATGAACAATGAAACAGAGAACCACATTGGATTAAACAATCCCTCACCAGCAAATCAAAACAAGTGGATTGTGAGTCGCAGGATTGTAGAGCCAAAGCTAAATCCAAGCAATCCGTTTCAGCCTCCAAATGCATGAAGCATAAATCAGACGCTAGTGACAAGCCAAGTTTCATGCCAAGTGTCTCTGCAACTATCACTTACAGGGCTTGATTCAACACCCACGTTGCAGCTGCCATGATGCAACCATCTCCATCTCTTACAACAGCCTCTATAGTCTATACCCCAGCAATTATCACCAAGGACCGCAGCATCTGTATTCAATTTATAATAGCCAGGCATCGGTGGAGTCTAACTTTTCTTCACCTGAGAAGTAACAGCCCGAAATGGTTGGACTGGAGCTTTAGTAAAAATAGCCTTGTAACTTGTCAGCACAGCCCGAGTTTCAACATTTTGCCCACAACTTAGACACCAAGGGTCCACATTGACTACTCTATGCACCAGACTTGCCCTCACTGGTAAAGAACCAGTTAACACTCTCCATAAGAAATGACAAAGCTTTTGGTGGGATTTGCACTTTCCAATTTTTTTTCCATTCAATACCATAATAAAAATAAAAATAGCCTTGTAACTAATCAGCACAGCCATAGCATTGGAAATCACCAGATCTGTTGGAAGATTAACATTATCAAAGCATAATTTGTTGCGGGAAATCCAAATGCCATTAGCCAGAGTAACGATAATTTCACCTTGATCCTTTGGAAGTTTCTGCAAGATCTGATGAAACGAAGTCACCACAGTGGTCGGTACTCCATCATATCTATACGACGGCCCAGAGGAGAGCTGAACCAGAAACATCTAACCCGGGGACAATCTCGGATAGCATGATCCCGAGTTTCAACATTTCACCCCTCTATGCACCAGACTTGCCCTCACTGGTAAAGAACCAGTTAACACTCTCCATAAGAAATGACAAAGCTTTTGGTGGGATTTGCACTTTCCAATTTTTTTTCCATTCAATACCAGCAAACTCTAGGAAGTTACTAGAGAAAGCACCAGTCGCAGCTCCACTTTGCTTGATGAAATGGTAAGCAAAATTTACTTTATAGTCACCTGATTTTGTTTTTCTCCCCATAAAAATTTATCAGGCACAATATGGGAAGAAATTAAAATATCCAGGATCTATGAAGCTTCAAATGGCATGAAAGTTGAAACAACTAAATCTATATTCCATCTCCTCTGATCCTCTACCAACAAATCCTTCACTTTTGCATCCAAAGGAATATTATTAGGAGGGGTCCAAACACAGTGACCAAATTGTTTTGGAACCCACCCATCACCCCACACCTGAATATCCTCCCCAGATCCAGAAACCTCCTCTTTTAAGAACCCATGCAGCGCTTTGAATGCTCTTCCACGTAAAGTTAGGAATATGACCCATACCAGCCTACAAGAAAGAGCTACGAGGATAATATTTTGACTTCATAGCTCGTGCCATCGGTGGATCCGGGTTATTTATCAATCTCCACCCTTGTTTGGCTAATAAAGCCAAATTAAAACCTTTGAAACTTCTGAAACCCACCCCCCATTCTCCTTAGATTCACAAAGGGAGGACCATTTAACCCATTGAATCTTCCTTTATCCCGATTTGCTATCCCACCAGAAATTACTTATCATAGATTCAATTTTATTGCAAATCTCCACTGGGATAGGAAACAATCCATGATTTTGGATGGCCTGAGCAACAGATTTAATAAGCACTTCCTTGTTCTTTGGAAAGGACTTTCTCTTTCCAACCTTTAAGCTTCTTCCAAATTCTATTTTGAATAAAATCAAATACCTGTTTTTTGGATCTTCCCACAAAAGTTGGTAAATTTAGATATTTGGAATGACTCTCCACTATATCTTTATATTCATTCATCATTGGATCAAATTCATTCTGTCTATTGGAACATTTCGGCTAAAGGAAAACTTAGATTTATCCAGATTAATAAGCTAGCCTGATGCCCGTTGATAAAGATCGAGAATATCAACTAGAGTATCAACTTCTGGCTCAGTTGCTCTACAAAAGAAAATGCTATTATTTGCAAAGAAAAGACGTGAAATTTCTAGAGCAATCATTTGTAAAGAAAAGATGTGAAATTTCTAAAGCAGATCTAGCAATTTGATACCATTCAAAGCTCTCCTTTTCTTGAGCTCTAACGACAATACCAGATAGGACCTCAGCACACAAGATAAATAAATAAGGAAAAAGTGAGTCTGCCTATCTAAGACCTTTACTTGGAACAAATTAATCACAAGGGCTTCCATTTAACAAGACAAAGAGACAAAATTAACACGTACACCTCATAATAAACTGTTACCCAATGGTCTGCGAAGCCCAAAGATACAAGAACACGCTCCAAGAACGCCCATTTCACGCCGTCATATGCTTTTTGTCATGTCAAGTTTATCTCCAGTGTAACTAGTCTTCACCCTTCTTGTTAGCTGATTATATAGGAGTTTTATTTATTTGTAGCTAGTTGTTTTTGTTACTTTTTAGTTTACTAAAAAAAAGTTTACTAATATTATTCTCACTTAATTTAATTGGATTAATTTTAAAATATTAAAAATAAGATAATTAAAAAATTAAAAAATATATAAAAATAATATCGTTTGATTTAACTTGAATAATTCTAGTGGTAGTAGGTATCATGTTGAGAGAATTTTTTTTTTTTTTTAAAAAAATGATTCGCTAAAGTTAGAGTTAAGTTAGAATAAAAATAAGAATCTAGGTTATTTCTTTGTCTTTTACTTGAAGTACGACTTTAAGTAGATAACTAAGAGTTCAAACTTCTATAGAAAAGAAATCAATAGTGACGAAGAATCCAAAGGGGAAGCAACTGCGAAGTTGTCGCTCACAAACAGCAACGTGGGAGCGATGTTGGAAACTTTGATCTGTCTTTTAATCACATTTTCTTGGTCCTTCCGTCATGTGCAGACATTTAATGTATTCACAAATTTTCTTGAGTATCGATGCACTCGAGAATTGACATGTAATAGTCGGTAAGTTTGGTTTTCTTTATTTTTTTTATAATGTGTTAAAATCCTTAATTAAATCGTAAATAAGAGAAAAATAAATGGTATTTTATGTATAAATAATAATGATGAATGATTTGAACTTAAATTATCATTTGGCATCAATTATAGGTCATTAGATAATAAATTAATGTACCCGTAAAAAATAATAAGTAGTGAATATGAAAAAAAAAAATAATTTTTTGTGTAAATAATAGTAATGAATAACTTGATTTTAAAATTATTATTTAACACCAATTATAGATCACCAGATCATATATCATCTTATTATTAATTAATACATGTGAAAGTTAATAAGTGATGAATAATAAGAAAATAATTAGTGATTTCTATGTAAATAGTAGTGATAAATAACTTAAAATTAAATCACCACATAATAAACTTAAATTACTATTTGACACCAATTATAAGTCACTAGATCATGAATGAATACACACGAAAGTTAATAAGTTATGAACAATAGAACAATGAATTTGGATTCTCTCATGTCTTTTTTTCTCTCATGTGGTCAAGTGAAAAAAAGAAATATATGCAAAAGTTATAAAAGAAATTTCACAAACTATGATAGGTCTTATTAATAAATATCTTTATGTCTATCTCTCTTTCTTTCACTTGACCACATGAGATAAAAATAATATGAGATGATCTAAATTTAAAGAAAAATAAATAATAATTTTTGTGTAAGTAATGAATAACTCTGTTGATGCAATTGAGGACTTACCTATTGTGTAATTACTAAGTAATTATTTTGGATCATTAATTAACTTCAATGCACAATCAATGATCATGATTGCTTGAAACATCCATGCTCCTAACATTTTTTATGAGCATGTTAAACATTTCCCCTGTGATGGTATCATGTGAATATCTTATGAGCTGAGTTTATGCATCCATAATCTTGATAGACACTCCTTAAAGAATGCCCTCCTACAGCTGCTATACACATGCGAGTAAAACTTCTTGAACCCAACGGTCAACCCAATTAATGCCATCTATAAGGCTTCATGCTGGTTATGTAAATAGCAGAAAAAGGAAGGCCAACAGATGCGGCCATAAGTGCATCAACCATGTGAGTTTATTTAAAATTTTCTCCACTCATGATGTTGAGAGACTCAAAATACGTAGAAGAAGTGAGATATAGATGTTGAGAGAAAGTGGGAATTGTTGAGAAATTGAAAATACAATGCACGAAAAGCTAAGAATCGTGAGATTTTGCTTATGTGACCGTCCCATTTTACACTTCTGAATTTATATACATATCTATGTCTAGGGAGTGTATCTAGTTAGAGGAGTGTTTCTTGTGAGAGGTGAGAGGAGTGAATTTTGATCATTAGATTTTTTATGAATGGTCAAGATTAAAAGATAAATGCATGTAACTTTTTTAAATAATCACATGAACTTCAAGCAACTTTTAATATTGACTATCCAGTGAAAGAATATATATATATATATATATATATATATATATATATATATATATATATATAGACATATCTAGTGAGAAGAGTTTTTATTGTGAGAAGGTGAGAGGAGTAAATCTTAACCATACAACCATACATGAATGATCAATATTAAAAGTTACTTGAAAGTCATGTGACCATTTAAAAAGTCACATACATGTTTAATCTTGTTTCAAAAAGATCCATGATCAAGATTCATCATCTCATTCAAATAAATTTCCTCACCTGATAAGATTATATATATATATATATAATTAAAAAAAATTATCTAAAAAATTTGTGTCACGTGTTACTTTTTTAAGCATTTAATTTCTTTCTATTTTTCAAAGCTTTCTACTAATAGTAAGGCTTTGAAAGTTTAAATTTAAAAAGTAAAAATATTTGAAAATAAAATAATTAAAACAATAAATTTATTAGTTATTATTAATTCTAACATTAATAATTATAATTGACTCAATCAAAATTACTTAATTAAAAATTATAATCAATACCAATCAATTAAATTTAATTACAATTATAGCCTTAAGCACATGATCGCCTTCACAACCACTCTCATTTTCCTCCATTTTGAAAACCTTTCTTTTAATCGTATAAGTTTGCCAAAACTTCAATTTGTAAAACACAAATTATTCAAGAAAACTAACTAAAAGAAATTTTATGCTTTGATTTATATTACAAACCAAAACTCACAGTGATGAAAATGCATTGATTTAAACAACCTTAATGCATTCATTATGATATAGAATATAAAAGGAATAAATTGAGATTTTTCAAACGTAGTAATATAATGATCCTCTAACCATAATGCATTGATTTAAAAAAAAAAATTAGTGCATTGATTTAATAATATAAATTGAAAAGGTAATATTGAATATAAAAGGAATAAATGGGTATTTGATAGGATAATTGATTCTGTAAAATTCTTATTTTTAATTGAATTTTTACATAATAAATCTAGACATATTTTAATTAAGGAGATCAGAATATGATTTTAAATTATATTTATATCAAAGGTGCTACTAGTAGGTGATAAGGTATTTCGTGGGCCGTTGGTGCTAATATTATGTCATTCAAATTTGAGAGAAACATATTCAATAATTCATCAAATTTATTCAGCAAAAAACAATTCTTCAAATTTATATGCTTCAATCACGTAAATAAACGTATATAACAATCTTATCCATGTTTTTTGTTGACAAATCATATTCCGATTTGAAAGGAGCATATTTAATAACTCTTCAAATTTCTATGCTTCAATCATGTAAATGAATGTATACAATAATCACATAAATATTATTATGACTGCCATATTTTAGTTAACAAAGAGAATAGAAGTTTCCTTTAAATATTGATTAATGTAAACATATGTGATCCTTTACACACACATATACTCCATTTGTTTTTCTTTTTAGCAAAATATTTTTTACTCAATTTTTTTGGTTCAGTTGTATTTATTAATTTCGAGATAATTACATACCTCCAATAAGAAAAAGCACGGATGCAATAAAGTAATGCCTACAAAAACGAGAAAGCAAGAATCTGGTCGTTACTTATTTTTAACATTTTTTGAATCTTTCTTCATGTGTTTCATTCTTCAACAAGGAAGAGCACATAATAGTTGCATCTTGGTTTTGATCTTTTAGTCAAAATCAATCCTAAGAAATAGTCCTAGAGGATTAAGGTTAGAATCATCTATCAAGTGCTATACTCAGATTTGATTCCGTATTTTGATTTCCTACGCCTGTTTATTTTGCTTCCAATATTTTCCTTTTGATTCTTAATCTTTTTTTACTATTAAATAGTTAATTGCTTATTTCTTCTATTGATTTCATTTTCTCTTATTCTCTTATTTTTGTAAAAAAATTTAGATATCCTTTAAGGTCAAAATTAGGGATGAAAATTGTTGTCTCAAAGTGTTGGCTTGAACTTTTAAATTTTTCTCATATGCTTCTAGATTCAAACTATTGCTACTTATTATATTTTACAGGTATTTCTTCTGCATATGTGATATATTTCTTCTAAAACTCCTCTTCTAGGAGTGTAAATGAGTTGAACTATTCGTGAATTATTCGAGTTCAACTTGTTAAATATTTATTCAAGCTCATTTGTTTAATTAAATAAATAAACTCAAGCTATAATTTAAGCTCAATTATATAAATGAGTCAAGCTCAAACTTTATGGGCTCTACATTAAAAGCTTGAATAAGAAAATAAAAATTGTACAATTGCTAAATTTATTTATCTTAATAAATATTTATAATATGTTAATAATAAGTATATACAATTGTCAACTATCTCTATTTTCGTACACAAAAGAAAGGTCATTTCATTGTGGAAATATATTGCAAATTTTAAAGTGTTAAAGCTTATTTTGAAATTTTCTTTTGTAATGGTTAAAAGTTATAATTTTTTTTATCATTTTATGTAATGAATTATGAAAAAAAATCTTTATTTTTATTTTTAATTCATCTTCTACTATAAAGATGTTTACTAATTATTAGCTTAATAAATTTAAAAAAATAAAAAAATACTTTAAGGAGAGATTTGATAAAAGAAAAAAAATAATCAAGCTATAAACGAGCTAAACAAGTCGAGCTCAAGCTTTTATGTTTTTAAACAAGTTGAGCACAAACATTAAAATTGGCTCGATTAAATAAATAAGTCAAACTTGATAGAATTATCAAACACTAATTTATTCATATAATCTAGAATCATGATTAAAGATCAATCATCCAAATACTCATTTTTCCTATCTTCATCTCCATGAGTTTCATGGATGCTCTTGGGTGCAAAACTGGCACCCTTGAGTTGATTAAGTTTCATCCTAACCAATCTCAATCATTAGAAACAAGAACAAGCTAAGAAAATCATCTTTACTCCAAAGAGCTATTTTTTCCCAAACCATACATACATGCATAAACAACAAGAGATGGAGAGGAAGTTGAGCATAAGAACACCCTACCTTGTGAAGCACAACTGCTACAGATGATCACAAGTCCTCAAGTTTTCCTTTTCCTTTTGATCTCCCCTTCTTCCTTTCCTCTTCTTCCTCTTATTTTCTCTCATTTTCTCCTTTCTCTTTTGCTGCTGCTTGTCCTGTTTTCCAACCGTGAAGAGAAGGAAATGAAGTGAGAAAATAACAAACTAATAGCCAAGTAAAAGGCTGAAATCGTGGATAGCTAAGGACTAAGCATTATGACACTGATATTTTTTGATCTACTAAAAATATTCAAATTTAGCTAAATCAAGTTTTTCAAGTTCCAACAACTTTAAAATAAATACTAAAATTTATTAAAAAAGTCATTTCACCAGTATCATAATTTTTTATATCTGTGACTAGTCAATCTAATATTAAAACACACAACCAGTATGCCTAAAAATACTAAACGGACTCTGATTATTCTCAAACTTTAACCACATCACAGAAAATATATTGTGACTTAGAAATAAATTATTCACATTTATTTTCATTACCTAAGCCATTTAAGCTAATATTTGGATCATTTAAAGCTATTTTTCACCTTTCGGCTTGCAGTAAAGTACCTAAACTAACTCAGATTATCACAAAAATAAATAGGCATATTAAACAAGTATTAAGTTACTGCTATAACTATTTACAAGTCTAACATGTTGAAGATGATATTACAACAATAATTACCATGACTATTATCATAAAAGAATTTAAAGAATAACTTATGTTAAAAAAAAGAATGATTCAGGTTCAAAATGATAAAAGAATAGCATTATGGTGTTTGTTATTCGAGTAACTCATTAGTCTATTCTAATAACACTACAATTCTTTTCATTCTAATATAGGTCTATTCGAATAAACAAAAAATCCTATTCTAATAGATTCCTTTAAAACCTTCATTTTGCATCGTTCTATAATAGTTTATTCAAATAAACATAGGGTTTATTCGAATAGACCATTTGAAAATATAACATTTGAAATATTTTTTATGTGATTTATTCGAATAAAACCAAAGTCTATTCAAATAATATAGTCGAATAGCACAGTGTAGACACCATTAAATGTTACTTTTGTCATGCTTCCTTCAAGCAAAAATAGAGCAATAAAAATTGGATACAGGGAGGTATGGTTAGAAAAAATAAAGAAGAAAGAGTAGGTTTTATCTAATTCCTACTTTGTTTATAGAATTAAAATAGATTTGAAGGGAGGTTGGAAATGGAGGAGTGAAGTTGCAAAAAATAGAGTTTGTTACGAGCTAGGGAGAGAGAAGATGTATTTATAGAGCAAATCTGAGCTTACCTTACGTATGGAGATAATGTAAGGAGTGATGTTCTGTGATTAGCTTTCAAAATGGGATTCAATTTTTTCTGAAAAATCTCCTTCTATAATCATGCTTCTAATTATATTTTTATCCAAAATTGACACACGTTTTCTATTGATATCATGTGTTTATCTCTTCTACAATTAATGTTTGAACACTTGTTTACTTATGGTCGTGCTTGACTTAATCTTTACACCTTCCATTTTCTTCATTTATGACACTTATTCTTCATTTACATGACACTTGTTTCGTGTAATCATTACTTCAAATCTGATTTTTGTCCTAGCTTGACACTTGTTGCTACTAGTCATAGTTGCTTCCTTAGTTATGATTTCAAGAGTTCCCCTATCATGATACATAGTTGATCTCACATATTCTTACCTCATTCATCGCACTTCATCAAATTAGTTCCATTGGGACTATTGGATGTAAGGAACGGGAACTAAATGGGACTTAATTTTCCATTATGTTACGTGTTTATTCGAATAGGAGAGATTTTATTCAAATAAAGTGATGTGTTTGCTTATATACAATAATGAATTTATTCGAATAGTAGAAACCTTATTCGAATAATCGGCTGGTCATTTGAATAGTAAGATCCCTATTCGAATAATCTTGTTTGAAAAGTTATATCTTATTTTATTTTGATGTTTATTACATATTACATAAGCATTTATCTTAATATATTATAGATATTTTATGTTCTTATCATTATTATTATTAGTATTTTTTTTAGGGATATTACAGTGGTCAGGTGGTGTTTGAGCTAATTTGTACATATCTTGACTAATTCATCTTTCTGATTCGATCAAAGGCAGACCATTAATATTGAAACTAAGAAATTCGTAAAGATATTCTTTGTCATCTAACCCTAATAAATTGGTGTAGCTGAAATTCAAATTTGTAATAATGCACCTACTTACACATAATATGCTCATTCATCGCTAGACCTATCCCTTGGGATTCTCTACCTATATATTTACACATATATTACTGTATATTTACATGATTTTTATTAATTAATTATAATTAATTGCACTTAAATTTTTATGTGTTTATATTCTGATTCTGCCACTTACATAGAAATATGAATAGATATATACGAACATGTGTGCACTAAGTATTTTTTAGAAAAAATGGGAAACAAAAGACTAAGGATAAGTTTTTGAAAGATTTTGATCCTAAGGCACAAGTAAAAGAATTAAAATATTAGAAG